>OY757912.1:45075575-45195575 GCA_963585895.1 Sepioteuthis lessoniana | reverse complement strand
GTACGCCTTCATTACCATTGCTTCGAGGTCAATTCTGACCCATTACAGAAGTACCTGTTAGAGTCCCATCTTTGAGTGTCTTGGAACTTTAATCATATGCAAAGGATCATAATTAGCTATATGAAATTATAGAGCTAGGTGCAAATTATTTGTATTGAATTGGAATACTTTATGTATTGAATTAAGAATGTTAAGTAACATTATTTGAGACCATTTAACTGTATGCAAAAAAAATCTTCTTGCCAAACAACTGATGTTAAATAAAACTTTTTAACCACCTAAATGCGTGCAAACAGATAACCCATGTTAATTTGAATTGATGATATGGAATAGCAATACTTCGAACTATTTAACTGCGCACAAAGAAATGAACTCTGGCCCGTTTAGAAAAAGCTACCTACAAACAATTTTTTTATAAATTATATTAGAGATATGAATAAACAGGATTTGACATTAAATAAACTGAAAGGGTTGATATACCATAAAACTCAACCAACCAACTAACCAATCATATATATGCGCGTGAGTATGTCTGTGCATAACGATTGAGCATTAAACACAACCAAACGACAATATATATATATATATATATATATATATATATATATATATATATATATATATATATATACCTGGGGAAGGGGTAGCGCCCTCTCCTGCACCTCGGTGTAGTAGCTATTGAAAAGGGAGCCTTTGGGTCACCCTCGACTATTGTCGCCAACTTTACTTTCTATATATATATATATGTATGTGCGTGTGTGTGTTTTCATGTTTGTGTATAAAAGAATTTGGTATTTAATGCCCAACAACAGTTTATATACTCCAACCAACAAACCACTCAAAAATTCCTAAGTTTTAAATAGTTCATATTATGATGTAACTTATTCACGCTTTTCTTTCCTTTCGTCTTTTTTAAACTTCTTTCTTTTTCCTTCTCCCTTTTAGCTTATACTCCTTTTATTTTCGTTTTTTTTTTCCCCAATTTTCCCCCAACTTTTTATGTTCTTTCTCATCTCAAAATTTTTACGCTTTTTCAAATTTCAATTTTTTGTCTTTCAATTTTTTTTCCTTCTCTCTATTATTTTTATTTCTTTAACTCTTTCTTTTCATATTATTTTTTTTCTTCCTCCCTCCTTTTCGATTATGTTTTCCATTTTTGGCTCCTCCTAAATACTTTTCTTAATCATCGTTTTCTCTCCTTTCCGTTTTCTTTCTTTTTTTTCTTCTTCTTTCTTGTATTCTTTTTTTTTTTTTTGAATATATCTTTCTTTTTTTCAATTTTGCTTTGAAAGTTTTTATCGTCCAAAACTCCATTTTTTCTTTAATTATCTCCTTCTTCCTGCTTTTTCCATTATTTCTCTTACCCTATGCTTCTTTTTCATCTTTTACTTCCCTCTTTCTTTCTTCTTTTTTCCTCTTCTTCTTCTGTCACTCCAGTAACTGATTCTGTCCTTATATTTCCTTGTCTCCATTTTCTTTTACTTTTCCTGTTTCCACTTTCTTTTCTGTCTGTCGATATTAACCATGTTCTTTTGAATAAGTTCAATCCAACCACTTAAGTCGAGAAGACTCCAGCAAAAAAAGGAGCCACTTGAAATAAGCAAGGAGGTTTTTACCGCACAGGTGATATCAATTTCCGATGTCACCGGTGACACCCAGTCGATCATTTCGTGATGACTTGCTATTGTTAAATTTCAGATTCCAAGATGGAGTCAACCACTACCAATATAGGGAATCACATCCTATTATACGACATAGCAAAATAAGCTTCACTTACGTACAAAAGTTCGTTGCTCATCTTGATTTTTCCAAAAATAAGTATATATATATATATATATATGACTGAAAAAGTATTGTCCGATAAATGTGAATATGACATTAAACTTCATCTGATGGTGCGGTTCCATTCCGGGAACTTTAGGAAATATGAAGTACTCTTTTATTCCGTTACTCATAGCTCTACTCTCATCCGAAGTGGTATTACCTGTTAGGGGCCTATCTATGGGTCAAAAATCCAGTCATGTGACAACATGTGAGGACAGATGTACCTGCCTTGGTATACTTGCAGATGGTCCCTACGATCATATGTCGATCATATCTTGGACCATACTAGTCTGCTAAGAATCTTCTAAGTCGACAAGGGGAGCGCACAAGCAATTAGTAAACCCTTATTCATCCCCTAAAACCCTTGATAGCTTCCCCTGAGAAACATGTACTCCAACTAAGAAAAAAAACTACTGATAGGACGTCCCCCAAGATAAAAAAAAATCAGGCAAACTAACACCCTCCACCGAGCAGCATGGAATAAAAGAAGAATGTTCGACAAAACCAACTCAAAGAGGCCTGAAAGAAGGCTGGCATGATATCAAAGGAGTTCCAAAAATATTACATTGACATTGCAACTCTGGATGCGGTCAGATTCGCAAAAAAACGATAGCATCCAAGAGGAGCCATGTTACACATTTTACTGGAGCGGGAAAAACTTCAATAGACAAAAGTGAATCAGGTGTAGCTTTTGCGGTCAGGAATGGTCTTCTGCTAAATCTGTCTGAATATCCCAAACCAGTAAGAGATAGATTCATCGCGCTGAAATTTCCATTAGTCGACAGTAGATACTGGACTCAGATCGTTGCTTATGCCCCGGCTATAACCAACTGGCCTTGAAAAAAATTGCAGTTTCTTCCATTAGCTAGACAAGATACTTCGTGTTATCCCGAATGCAGAAAATACCATCCATCTTGGTCACTTTAACACTCGTGTTGGCGAATCACTCTATATCTGTCCTAAGTTTCTTGGGAAGTTTGAAATGTCGAAGGGTAATCCAATGGCTATCTGCAGCTATCTCTCTGCACAAAACACCAGCTGGTGATTCCCAAAATCTACTTCAAGCATAAGCAAAGCCTTACGAACTGGATGCAACGAAAATTCAAATACTGGCACTTCATCATCACGTGAGTGTCATCTGCCAGACTTTCTGAACACAAGAGAGCCGTGAGGCGCTAACTGCAGTAATGATTTTATTATGATTCTCCTTTACCAAACTAGGACTCAGGCGAAAAACAGGGATTGACAAAATGCCTCTCAGGTAGGTCGAAAGCAACACGATCACGAAAAAAAATCAAGGATAACCGAGGTGTCACGCTAAACGACAGGCGAACAGAAATTCTGGAGATCAGTGTAGAAGAATAGTTGAAATAGAGAGTCAGCTAGTTGGATAGATAATTAACAAACTGAGATAGATAGATAGATAGATAGATAGATAGATAGATTTGACATTTGATGTATTCCTTTAAAAATTCTTCTTGTTATAATAGGTAACAGGAAAACTTAATTTTAAACTATTCATATTGCTTTTTATATTTGTAATAAGTACCTTTTGTTGTATTGAAGTATTCATTTTCAAGGATAGTATATAAAGAAGACTGTTCAAACTAGATGTCAGATTGGTTTCTTTTGCTAAATGGCATAATATACTTGGTGGGTTATTTAATGTCAAAACATCATTGTTAAATCAGAGATAATATTCAAGCTACAGGGCGCCTGTGTAATGGTTAGTAAGCTAGACTAGCAAACCTACAAGAGTGAGTTCGAGTCTCAATGGGTGTCCCATTAATATAGCCTTGTGCCACATCTAAGCAAAAAACTTTGTAAATTACTACTATTCAAGCAACAGCAGGTGGGATAAAGGGGCTTCACACCAGGCTGATAGTGAGCATAATAGCGCGACTGGAGTTCAAACTTGCTTTTTCGAGGCCAAAGACTAGCACGTTAGCGATTGCTCCACGAGTACTTTCTTACACCAACTACCAAGTAAAACATCTACTACTAATAATGCTTATAATAATGGACCTTGCCCGTGGTGTAATGGTTATCGTCATAGGAAATGGACACGGAGACACGAGTTCAAATCCTGGACGAGACTGATTGCATTTCACATAGCACTAATACCCTTGGGAAAGGTATAAATCCAATTATTCTCCCTCCAGCTATGGGTAAATAGTAGGGCAGACTAGGTTCTTCAGACTTGGCGAGGCAACTAGTCCAGTAAAAGGGAAACTCTGAATTCAAACCTGTTTAAAAAAATTGACCTTGTGTCATATCCTGCCCGTGCGGAGGGGTTGGTAAATATGATAATAATGGACCTTGCTAGAGAACAAAAAAAAATGCTGTGGTTCAAGGTAGGTGACTGTTATACCAATTGTAAATGGTGCACTTGGAACAATTGGTAAAATCGGGTGAAAGAGTTGGAAATAGGAGGGGGCCGATACCATCCTAACTACAGCATTGTTGATATTGGCCAAAATGCTGAGGAGAGTTCTGGACAACTGAGGAGACATTTTGTTAAAGAGACTCCAGTAAAAGACCATCAACAAACGCTGGTCTAACCAACTCACAAGGAAAAAAATTCTACGAACAATTCGGTGTAGATAGCATGAAGAAAATTGAGAGACTGGATGGAAATAAAACTACAAATTTCTAAAGCAATCTACGGTAACAGAAACATTACAATATAAAGGTTAAATGTTTAGCCATTACACCACGGGAACTCCTCACTAGGTGTTCTAATAAGAAATTACTTTTTCAAGATCAAATTCCTTGTTATTTGGCGTAGGATCTCCTATATTCTTTCAATTTAGAACTGAGCTACATCACTTAAACGCCATTTTTGAAATTGTTTTTTTTTTTTTTCGTTAATTTAAATTTCTATTTAGAATAGTGAAAGAAGAACTCAAGCAGAGAATTACATTGATCGATCGACAATCGTCGGCGTTTTCTTTTTATCGTTTCCTTTTTTTGATTTTTTAGTCTAGTTCTTCTAAGCCACTCCACGGATTTTCCGGTTCCCTTCGTTCCAGAAGGCGTACTGGGTTATCCATTTTGCCGGACGAACATAGGACGTATAAAAGTACTTTAATAATTCCCTTGAGATTCATTAATTAAATGCATCTCATCAATGTTTACTCCGTCAGAAAATAAGATTAGACAAACATATATTTGGTTGAATGTATATATTTATACAATCCCTCTCCCATGAGCATTATAAGACACAACGTTAATTTGCAAGCGGAATAAAGTTGGTTAGAATGCAGAGTTTTTTTTTCCAGGATTGGTTACCTAAGGCTAAAAAAAAGCCTTGGATGATTTAGTATGTCCCCAGAGCATCGATATACCCCAGCCCTAAAAATGAAAACAAAAATACGGTATAACTTTTAAGAATTTATTAAAAGACTTTTTTTTTTTTTAGAATTATCGATGAGAAATTTGCTTTTAGGTTATCATATTTACACCAACCCCTCTGCTCGGGCAGGATATGACACAAGGTCAATTTTTAAACAGAGTTTAACAGGTTTTAATTCAGAGATTTCTTTCTCCTAGACTAGTTGCCTCACCAAGGTTGAAGAACCCAGTCTGTCCTACTATTTACCCATAGCTGGAGGGAGAATAATTGGATTCATACCTTTCCCAAGGGTATTAGTCCTATGTGAAATGCAATCAGTCACGTCCAGGATTTGAACTCGTGTCGCCGTGTCCATTTCCTATGACGATAAAACATAAACAGCCGTGTCCGGGTTTTGAACTTGAATCACCGATTCCATTTCCTACTCCTACCGCCACAACTATGGATTGAATAGTACCACGTGGCGCAGCGGATAGAGGCGTTGAGTCTCTACGGTTCCAGGTGAGCATTGTCAGAAGAGAACGGTTTCAAATCCTACCCAAGCCGGCCAGAGATTTACTTGGTCAAAAACCTGGTGCGATAGACAACAACTATGGAAGGCAGTAATTACTGGGGATACGGTTACAAGACTCAGCATTCCTATCCTAACTCGCAGTAAATCATCTGAAGAAGGCCAGAGGGGAAATTTGGCCGAAGCGTAGTGAAAGAAGAAACAACACACAAAAAAACTACCAAGATGAGGACAAAAAGTCCGCAATAAATAAAAATTAATTCTCTGATTAAAAAGTCTCATCTCAAAAATGATTCCAATTAAAGACAATAACTTTTAAGATTTTATTAAAAGACCTTTTTTTTTAGAATTATCGGTGATAAATTTGGTTTTAGGTTATAGATGGATTCTTGCTTTTCTCAAGAACATTAACGTGAAGTAAAACATAAAATGCCTTGCCCGGGTTTTGAACTTGAATCACCGATCCCATTTCCTACTCCTATCGCCACAACTTTGGATTGAATAGTACCACTACTGTTCTACATAGAAAACAAGCCAGTTTTTTTTTCCTTCCTATCCGTTACGGTAATTGCACTTCGGTCGAAGATTAAATGAGGAATCACCGTGCCGTAATAATTAAAGTGCTGGACTGCTGCCTGAAAGTCGGCGAGTTTGAAATCCACTCACGTTTTTGCGTTCACTTTCGGACTAATACCCTTGGGAAATATATTAACTCCCTTATCCTTTGAGCAATTGTTTTGATTGTTACACTGCGGTATTTGTTGCACGCCCCACCTAACGGGAAAGTGTGGCACAAGGCCTTTTTTGGGTGGGCTGAGGCACAGGGCCGTAGCCTACACACTCCGGCATTCCCAAAAATGCCAACGGCCCCGTCGGCATTCCCCTGATTAGGGGCGCCTCAGGCGCCGGGCGATGAACCCAACCCCACACGAAGGAGGTAAAAGCCTGGGGGGAAAGCCCCCTGAGGCCTAAGGAAATCTCCAGGTGCCGAGACACACTCGGCCGGATCCGTGCCGCAGTTAACACGGCCGGCTGAAGTGCAATCAGACAACTGAAGGGGTGCAGTATTGGGAAGATTGATATGCCATTAAAGTAAAGAAACCGAACCTATCCTCTGTCAATTGAAATCTTTTCATATCTATTCATCAATTTATTTAAACTAATCTGTAAACTTTGGGTTCAGTCCGTCCAAATCAATAGATCTAGGTATATATCCACGAAGACTGTTGTCGGTTTACAATATTCTTTGCCTTATGATGTTTCCAAGATGTAATCCTATTTCTTCTTTATACTCGCTAAACATTCAATAAAACGTATATTTGAACGGGGGAGGTCCCCTTGGTGTAGTCGCTAACGTGCTGGATTCTGGCCTTGTTTAGAGTTCGAACTTCAGTCACGCTACTAGGTTCACTTTTGCACTAAAACTCTTGAGAAAGTTATGAAACTCTTTATCCTCCAACTACCACTGCTGTTCCTCGCCAAGGATGCCTTTGGGATTAAATAACCAGATTGATATGCTATTAAATAAAGAAGACGAAACCGAAACAGAAGATTAAACGTATGAAGAGTGAGAAATTCAAATGTCCACAGTGAATATTATTCACGTTAAAAGTGGTGACTGCAAATCAGTTATCAGAAAACCGGTGGTTAATCAGATAACTCATTTTATTAAAATCGGATGGTTTAAATCGAATCAGTTTTAAAAGAAAAGTAAGGGTTGCATTTACAGATGAGATTTCCACTCTCACTGAGTACCGTATATTTGTAGGCCTCTTCCTGAGAAGATTTATCGATAACTTAAAACTTATAAAGAGATGTTTTGCACTTTTCAGTAATAGTAACCGTTATCATCAACATAATCATCATTATCATCAACATAATCATCATTATCATCAAGGCGTACTGACTATACGAGTTCCTTTTAATCTCTCAAGCCATCCGTCCTTAACAGATATCGAAATTAGTTAGTCTTCTAGACGGCACCCAGGGTCCTTACAGAGCTGATGAATGAAAAGCTTTTGCTGGTCGGCTAACACCGGTATGTCCATTTGTAGGAATCCATTGGAAAAATCTACATAAATGTCTGTCGTAGGAATCCATTGGAAAAATCTACATAAATGTCTGTCTTCACTTGCCCAGTAGTGCCTATCATGTCTGGTTCGTTTTTCCGGGATGACGTGTCCGATTGGGACTAAGTGGCCGTGTCAACTATTGCTATTGCTTGCATACAGTTAAATGGTTTTAAGTATTGCCATTTACGACAAATGGTTCTATTAGAAAGCAGTAAAATGTTTTGAAATGATACTATTTAATACTAATGTTTCTATTCAATTAAATGCTTTCAAGTATTGCTATTAATTATTTGCATACAGTTAAATGGTGTCAAGTATTCCTGTCTTACACTGATAGCTGTATTTTCATGGTTTAAAGTATTGCTATCCAATAGTTATAATTCAACTTAATATTAATCATTTATCAGCACAGTGTTAAATGTTTTCAAGTATAGTTAATGATTAAAAGTTCTATTTGACCCATAGATGTGACACTAACAGGTACTACCACACTGGATCAGAGTTGACCTGGTAGTAATGGTAATGAAGAAGTACTCCTCATTCTCTCAAGTTCCACGTTGGTTGGTTGTTTTGTTTTGCGGCGTATCAAACCTTTTCGGGTAATTTAACGACGATTCAAGTCATTTTGACGAAAGTTTGTTTATTTCAAGGTCTTCGTATGTTCAAATATTTATTCATGTTGTCGAGTAATTTTCAGATACTGATTTGTTTTATATACTTTGGGGTCTTATCCCTATGCAGATATACGGTCGGTGTATTTTACAACCCCAACCGACAGGGCAATACACAGGGTAAAATGTAAAAACGGTTTTATTTCAGATAATCAAGTTTATCAAAAGTACGCTGTTTAGATGTCAAAACAGTTGTTTTTAGCAATTCACTTTAGCCTATGTACGCAGTTTAGTTCTATTTGACCCATGAACAGGACCCTATCAAGTGCTACCACTCAGGGTCAGAGTGAACCTGAGGGCAATGGCAATGAAAGGCTACTCACTATTTCCCAAAGCTTCAGCATTATTAGAACCTCACCATCAGATTGTTTAGTGTCATATCTAGGCACTCGTGGGGGGGGTCTTACCCTTCTGCAGAGAAGTAGTCTGTGTATTCTACAGCCCCAGACGACTTGGCAACGTGAAGTAGCGTCGTTATATTTCTTTTAATGTACAGCAGGTCCAAAAGTTTTACGACTGAGATATATTTTTGTTTTAGGTTGATAAAAGGCCACTCAGAGCTAAATATGGTAAGTATAGCTGGCGTTACTTTTGTATAATTTTTTGTTTTGACGAAAAACAGCTTATCAACACGCACCGAAGCCATTGACGAGTAGTATCGAGAGGTAACATTGACTCGTCCAGATGATGTATAAATATTTAAACAACAGGCCAAACGTCGAAAAATTTTCACAATATTTAAGATGCTGTTCATCTGTACGGGTTAGTTTGAGAGAGAGGTTATGGGAAAACAACAGACGTCTCTTGATAGAATGAAATCAAAAATACCTTTCAAGACGTAGCCGCATGCAAGATACACCTGTCGATGTTGGAAAATTAACATGCAGAAATATTGTGAATGTAGCAATAAAGAACATATTGTAAGGGTGAAACATTCTTTGAATAATAACAGTGTATCATCTTAGGATTTCGGACAGTAAATGAATTGACGGATATTGATAAATCAATAATATCAGCTCTGAGGTCGATTAATAGATCGATGCATTTGAATTAATCATCAGGAACAGGTGATTATTGACATTCTATCATTGAACAAAGCGTTTGGAATGCGATGAACAGATTGAAGCATGGGAAAGCCCCACATTAAAACTGATTGATATTGATAAATGAAACTATTACGAGAGAAAAATGAATAAAGTGAATTACAGTATTGGCCCAAAATATAAAATATAATAATAATAATAATAATAATAGCACAAAACAACACCATAAGAACCAATCATATCAAAGCGAGAATAGATTAGACGCAGCAAAATAGCAAATGTAGGCTATGCTGTGACAAAGATGAAGCCATCATTCACATAAGCGAATGCAGCAAATTAGCACAGAAGAAGTATAAGACTAGGCGCGACTGAGTGGACAAGCTGATTCACTGGGAGATGTGCAAAAAATTTGACCATACAAACAAATGGTATATGCACAAACCAGCATCTGTCCTAGAAAATGACACACATAAAGTCCAATGGGCTTTAACATACAAACTGTCAGAAAAACAGAACTTATAATAATCAACAAAAACAAAAAAGTACTTGCAAAACTGTGGACTTTGCTGACCCGGCTGATCACAGAATAAAACTGAAAGAACGTGAAAAGAAGAATACGCACCTGGACTTTGGTAGGGAATTGAAAAAACTATGCAACATGAATGTGACACTTGTGCCAATCGTGATTGGTGCTTTTGGTACACTAACTAAAGGATTTTTAAAGGGACTTGGGGACCTGGAAGTTGGAGGAAGAGTGGAAACCATCAAAACTGAAGCACTATTGAGAAAAGTCTTGAAGACTTAAGAAGACTTGCTATCAATCAAACTCCAGTGAAAAACCATTGGCTAAAACTCGTGAAAAACTCTCAATGAGTAGATAATAATAATAATAATAATAATAATAATAATAATAATAATAATAATAATAATAATAATAATAAACGAACGGAGGAAAAGTTATGTATTTTTGCTATAAAATAAGATGAAACTTAAACGGCTTAGATACACATATCAAGTAATTATTTTTCTTGATTACTGTTGTCAAAGTTCTCCTACTTGAAGCGAAAAATCCTAATTTTCTAAAGAGCAAATTCCCAGAAATATAAGAAATAATAGCAAATAAATAAAGGCAAATTTCAGTGTATTTTCTTTTCCTTGATTTGATATCCTAATTTGTGAATTAGTCCTTTGCTATTGGCTATTCAGCATTTGTCTGAGTTTGAAAAGGCCTAATTTAGAGCATCAAATAATTGTAGACTGTAACATTGCAATATCACAAATAAACTGAATTGCCACCACTCATCAATTGATGTTTTCTTCTAAAATTATATCTTGGTCAATCTGCCCAGTCGGCTGGGGCAGTAGAACAACACACCGACTGCTTCTCAGCAGACATGTACAACTCCTACCTGCAACGAATGTCCTCTATATGACACTAAACTACCCTATGATGAAGCTCAAGTAATGCTGGAACTTTAGGGAATAAGGAGTAGTCTTTTATTGCCATCACTCCTACGTCCACTCAGTCCCGCAGTGGTAGCACCTGATAGGGTACTATCTATGTGTCAAATAAAACGCTGACTTTTAAATTGTTGGTTGGTTGGTTGGTTGGCTGTTTGGGTTTTATGGGACATCAATCTTTGTAGGTTATTTAATGCCAAATCTCTTTTTATGTAAATAATCAGTTCTATTTTAAACAATTCAGTTTATCATGAGTACACAGTTAATTGCCAAAAACATTTTCATTTCAAATTATTCGGTTTAGTCAAGCAGTTGTAATTCAACTTATTCAACTTTGCTTTAAGTACAGATTTTCTTTACACACAGTTACATGTCAAAACAGTTCTATATTAAACAAATCAGTTTAGTGTAAGTACAGTTTAAATGTCAAATAACAGTTCCATTTCAAATAATTCAGTTTAGAATAAGTACGGTTTAATTGTGAAAAACATTTCTATTTCAAGCTATTCAGTTTAGTCAAACAATTCCTTTTAGCATAAGTATACCGTTAGTTCTATTTAACCCATAGTTCTATTTAACCCATTTAACCCTATCAGTTGCTACCACGCCGAGCCAAAGCAGAGCTGGGAGCAATGGCAATGAAGGGGTGCTCTGTATTCCCCAAAGCCACATCATTACTGGAATCTCACCATCAGACTGTCTAATGTTATATCCAGGGCACTCAATGGGAGAGGTCTCACCCCTCTGCAGAGGTGCAGTCGGTGTATTCTACAGCCCCAGCCGACTGGGAAATTTTAAATTGTGTGCAAATAAATGACTTTTGCTAAATTGAATTGTTTGAAATAAAACAGTTTGATTATTTAACAGTGTGGAAACAAATGACTGACGTTTAATTGAATTGTTAATGATACATAGCAATACTTGAAACCATATAACTTTGTTTCGAAATTATATATACCTAATATTTATATGGAGACCGGATTTGGTATTAAATAACCTACATTTGTTAATATTCCATAAAACCGAACCAAAAAAAATAAACCTTTGTCAATTACTAATTAAAACAGGAATAGAAGTTGTCAGGCAGTAACTGATACTATTTACCAACCCCTCCGCTCGGGCAGGATATGACACAAGGTCAATTTTTTTTAAGCGGAGTTTAACAGGTTTGAATTCAGAGTTTTCCTTCTCCTAGACTAGTTGCCTCACCAAGGCTGAAGAACCTAGTCTGTCCTACTATTTACCCATAGTTGGAGGGAGAATAAGGGGGTTCATACCTTTCCCAAGGGTATTTGCCCGAAAGTGAACGTAATAGCGCGACTGGAGTACGAACTCGCGTACTACGATTCCGCAATTCATCGCTTTAACCATTACACCACGAGGACACCCCCAGTAACTGATACTAAAGGCAGTAACTGATACTAAAGGGTGTCCTACTAAATATGAGGGGTGTCCTCGTAGTGTAATACTTTAAGCGATGGACTGCGGAATCGTAGTATGCGAGTTCGAACACCAGTCGTACTATTACGTTCATTTAGGACAAATACTCTTGGGAAAGGTATGAACCCCCTTATCCTCCCAGCTATGGGTTAAATAGTCCCACTACTGATCTTCTAGAAAATTAACTAAGGCATTGTTTAAAAAAGAACTGGGTATTTGTATAATAATAGAGTTAGCGTTAAACAATCTACGAAGGTTGACATTCCATTAAACAAAGAAATCAAACCTACTAAATATTACGTGGTCTTAACTTGGCAAAAACTAAATCAATCGTCATTAGAATTTTTTCAGCTGCTGTATTTTGTCCTACCCTAATTAGTTAGTAGGTGAATTATAATGACATGTCAAGGGCTCTGTGGTTACATATGCTTTAAGGTTTGGGAATAATGGAAGGTAAGTAATATATCAACCTTCGTGGGTTATTTAATGCCGAAGCCATCCTTCTAGAACCTCAGTGATGCTATTTATTCTATAGCTAGGTAGATGGGGTGGGTTTCCCAAAGTTATTTTTTCGAAATTGAACGTAATAGCACGATTGGAGTTCGAACTCGCTTTAACCATTAAACCACAAGGACACCCAAAGAAATAATGTAAGTTGCACGTCTATATTTACACTTTTGTAGTTAATGTTTGGTTGGTGGGATTATACGACATATAAACACTTGTGAGTTTAAATTTCACATCTTGTTTATACGTACATATTAAATGAAAAAAAAAAAAAGATTTGTAAATGAATAGTTAGTACTTGACCCTTTTTAATCGAACCAGGGCTAAGTTGCTTGCACAGATAGTTTCAAGAGTTGCTATCTAACACTGATTTTATTAGCGCATAGTTAAATATTTTCGAGCACAGCTACTGAATGCCCAGTCAGCTGCGGGTGTAGAATACACCGACTGCTTCTCTGCAGCCCCACCCACCCCATGAGAGTCCTGGATATGACACTAAACAATCTGATGGTGAGGTTCCAGTGATGTTGGAGCTTTCGGGACTGCGGAGCACCCCTTCATTGCAATTACTCCCGGGTCCACTCTGGCCCGGAATGGTAGCCTCTGATAGGGCTCTCTCTATGCGTTAAATAGAACTAACTGCATACTTAAGCTAAACTGAATTGTTTCAATTAGAACTGATTGAGTGAAATGAATAATAGAAATGTTTTTGACAATTAAAATGTACTTACATTTAAACTGCGTGCTTATGCTAAACTGAATTGTTTGAAATGGAACTGTTTTTGACATTGAAACTATACTTACACTAAACTGAATTGTATAATATAGAACTGTTTTGACAATCAACTGTGTGTAAACAAAATCTATACTTATGCTAAACTGAATTAGTTGAATTAGAAATGTTTGAAGAAACTGAATAGTTTGAATGAGAAATGTTTTGACAAACTGTGAACTCACGCTAAACTGAATTGTTAGAAATAGAACTGATTATTTGTATAAAAATAGATTTGGCGATAAATAACCTACAAATGTTGATGTGCCATAAAACCCAACCAACCAAACTAACGAACCAACAGCTATAGAACACTAATAATTCTATTCAACATTATCAATTCGTGTGTACACAGTGAAATGGTTCCGAGAAATGCTATGTAATACTAATAACTGAACTCAACAGTAATTTATTAGTAGTGAGTTAAATGGTTTCAAATTGTCTTATTTGACTCATAGATTTGTACCGAACAAGAACTACCACTTTGAGTTACCGTGAAACTGAGAGTAATGGAAATCAAGGGGTATTCCACATTCCCCAATGTTCCCAGACGGAAGTCTCACAACTAAAAGCAGTTTAATGTCATATCCTAGACATTTGGTAGTGAGGTTATTACCCCTCAGATGTGATGCTGTCGGTTAATCCTCAGCCCCAGCTGATTAGCCAATAAAAGTAAAATTAAAGTTGGTGACCGTTGTCAAGGGCAACCTGAAAGCTCCCTTTTCATTAGTTACTACACCAAGGTGTAGGGAAAGGCACAACTCCTATCCATAGATTGCTCCACTTTACCCTTGATGCATACATTATAATTCTGAGTGTTAAGCAAGGAGGCATCAAGCACCATTTTTTGAGTCTGTAGTATGACTCCTCCTGAGACTGATCTCCCGTTTTTCCGGGCCATTGGCGAAAACTCTACCCACTAGACCAATGGACCAATTGTTTCATTACGAAATGTAGTTCACAGTTTTAGCAGATGAGTTTTAAGGGTATTGTGATGAAAACATTAATACTAAAATGAATGAAAAACAAAATAAATAAATAAACAAACAAATAAATAAAAACAGACTAATAAACTATGAAAAAAAACCAACAAGCAAAACAGAAAAATATAACAGGAGGTTGTGTGGAATGAAACGTCATCTTTTCATGTGTCTTTTTTTTTTTAAATAATAAACAGAAGTTTCCAAAGAACTTTCCAAAGAACAACGGCAACTTATTTTTCTTTTTGTAGAGCGTTCTTTGTTTTATGATTCTTTATAAATGTTTCCTTGCGTGTCAGTTCTGAAATTCTTTAGAGGATAATGTTATTTACTGTCGTGAAATTACGGGGCTGATACTTTTGTTCGTTTGCGTTCTGAGACTGCTGGGTCACTACAAAATAATGATGAGTCTATTTATGCATATTAGTTAAAAAGAGAACGTAGTTTCTTGGAAGCTATCACACAAGCGGGTCTTATTCTATTTTTAGAGTTGGTGAAATACGTTACAGATCCGATAATCTGTTGTATAGCCACAGTACAACTGCTTGTATGCATATACAAATATATGCGGAAACAATCAACCGGAAATGAACGAACTTCAATAACGAATGAATACGCTTTTTTATAAAAATATAAATCTCTCACACTTTATTTTCGAAAGGGTGATGTTTGTTGTATGTGAGAGGTGAGTGGAGAAAAAGACGGATTGCTATATTAACCCAAGTTCTTCCTCGACCATAGCAGCTCTTCTTTCGCATCTTGGCTTGGGTTGCTCAACCGGGGGTCACTAAGGGTCACTCTGTCTGGAGCTGGTTCTCACTTCGGCATCCTGTCTCCAACTGACTTGAACCGCCCCGGGCACCCGGTTATGTTATTTTCTAACGTCCACCTGCTTCCGCTGTTCTTCCGCTTATTTACACAGGTGCATCTCTTGATTGACGGCTCAGTCGAGGGTCAATATATAACAAATCTAGATGTATTGATAGATTGATATGTAAACTGAAACAAACGGACGAAAAGTAGGATTGCCATGAAAGTAAACAATAATCCGCAGAAACTTTAATTAAAGTGAAAAATTTGCGTTTTAAGACATGATTAACTCGTAATCGATATAAATTTTTATTTTTAGTCTAAAAACAATAAAAAAATGTTGAAGAAATACTAAATGCAGGTTAGATTTAGCAGCTATTAATTCTCAAAAGTCTGTGAATATTATACGCAAAAAAAATTTCCCCAGAGTTAAATCGTCTAAAATAAGATATACTTATGCGTGTTATACAAAAATAATTATTGTTTGCTTTTACGCGACAGATTTGATATCCAGCCAGCCGAATGCAGGTTGGTGAATAAAATTATTTTTTTTCTACAATTGAAATTTTTTTCAGTTTCAGTTTCCCATCTTTGTAAATCATTTACCGAAAAGACATCCACACACATCTCTCTGTATTTGTATCACAAGAATTATCATTTCCCCATGAAACTTATCATTGGTTATCGTAAAATAAAATAAGATCAGTAACCCAAGTTCAAATCCTAGATGAGATTGTTTATTCTTTATTTTAAGACAATGCTCTGAAGAAAGGCATGAATCCATCATCTTTTCTGTTCATCTCATAAATAGGTAAATAGCTTTAGTTTGGTATTATGGCATAACAACCATTGTGGGTTTATCAACGCTCGATGGCTATTCAATTCCAAAACCATGCTAGTAGAAAAATGAAAATGATACTATTCAACCCATTGCTGGTGGGATAATAAGAGCGTTCGTATCTTTCCCTAGGGTATTAGTCCCACCAGGCCATTGGCCTATTTAGTAGAATGTTCGCCAATGGTAAGGGAGACAGGGGTTCTATCTTAAGTCGAGTCATACCAAAGAATCAAAAAATGGTAATTGGTGTCGCCTTGCTTAACACTCAGCCTTATAAGGTACAGATCAAGGGTAAAGTGGAGCAATGTAAGGAATGGAGTTGCGTCCTACCTTACGCTGAGGGTTATCCTCGACTACGGTCGCAATTTTACTTACTTTATTAGTCCTAAAGGTAATACTTTAGTATGACTGGAGTTTGAACTCGCTTAGTACAATGTTGTCGTGCAGCACATTAGCCACCACGCTGCTGGATCTTCTGCCGAAACATTTTCGTCATATTGCCACTGCCTTTCTTAATGAAATATGTGGTTTTTCGTAAGAGAGAGAAAAAAAATAAAGGAGAAAAATCTTTTATTTTATGTTTGCATTATAATTCCTGTGGGGATACGTATTCCTTTATACATAGGAATAGTGAGACGGAAGGAAGTTGAGCTCTAAAACCTATTATATCATGAAAAAACGTTATATATATATATATATATATATATATATATATATATATATATATATATATATATATATAATTGTTTTTTTTTTTAAATAAGATTATTTAATTATCAAAGATGAGAAATCGTTAAAGCAGCTCTGTTTATTTTCAAATTTATATTCATTCCTATTTTTTTTTTCATTTTTGCGAATTATTTTTTATTTTTTTATTAACTTTTAAAAAACAAACGAGGAAATAATATTTTCAAACCTTTTATTTTACCTTGTTCTTGTTATTTTTTTCTTTTTTTTTTTCTTTTTTTTGTCTCTCAGATCCATTAGGGCAAAAATCCATTATTACAATAACTTGAAACGTTAAAAAAAATACGTTTTCTCTATGGAGAGGAAAACGTGATTTCAAAATGAACGCTTCCTTTCATTTGTCGAATATAAAACGTCGAAAGAAATTACAGAAGAAAATAGATAAATACATTAAATAAACAAATATATGAAATAAAAAAATAAAAAAAAAGAGATTTAGAATATTTTTTTAAAACTTTTCTTATTTGTTACAAAATAATTCCGGAGCAATTCGTTAATTAACATATCAATTAATTGATATTCTATTTTAAAGAGCAAATGGATTGTCAAAAGCAGTAGCTTCAAAAACGTCAGTATCGCAGAAGGGGAGAAACAGGAAGGAAGTAAAAAGAAGCTGAAAACCTGATTAAAAAGCACAAGACAATAAGTATTCTTCTAATATTTTTTATATTCATCGTATTAATCCTTATGTTAGTAACATTTGATAGCTATCTTTTTTCTTCTTTCTTATTAAATGTTTTCCCTCATCTCCCTTCTTTGTAAATCATTTACAGAAAAGACATCCACACACATCTCTCTGTATTTGTATCACAAGAATTATCATTTCCCCATGAAACTTATCATTGGTTATCGTAAAATAAAATAAGATCAGTAACCCAAGTTCAAATCCTAGATGAGATTGTTTATTCTTTATTTTAAGACAATGCTCTGAAGAAAGGCATGAATCCATCATCTTTTCTGTTCATCTCATAAATTGGTAAATAGCTTTAGTTTGGTTTTTATGGCATAACAACCATTGTAGGTTTTTTAATGCGAAATAATCTTCAAAATATATAACAAAGATATAGGATTTGGTTTGGTTGGGTTTTATTGCATACCAACCATTGTAGGTTTTTTTAATGCGAAATAATCTTCAAAATATATATCAAATTTATATGATTTGGTTGGGTTTTATTGCATACCAATCATTGAAGGTTTTTTTTAATGCGAAATAATGTTCAAACATATATATCAAAAAAGTATAACTTGGTTTGGTTGGGTTTTATGGCATACCAACCATTTTAGGTTTTTTTAATGCGAAATAATATTCAAAATATATATCAAATATATATGATTTCATTTGGTTGGGTTTTATTGCATATCAACCATTGTAGTTTTTTTTTTTAATGCAAAATGATCTTCAAACATATATATTAAATAAGTATGACTTGGTTTAGTTAGGTTTTATGGTATACCAACCATTGTAGGTTTTGTAATGCTAAATAAATATGTTCAAACATATATTTAAAAAAAAGTAAATTTGGCGACAGTCGTCGAGGGTGGCCAAAGCTACTTTTTCAATAGCAACTACATGGAGTTGTTGGGGAGGGTGCTACTCCATTCCCTGCATCGCTCTACTTTACCCTTATAATGCTGAGTGTTAAGCAAGGCGGCAATGGTCTGGGAAACCGGGATTCAATCCCAAGTCGAGTCATACCAAAGACTCAAAAATGGTACCTGATGCTGCCTTGCTAAACTCTTAACATTATAAGGTAAAGGATCAAGGGTAAAGTAGAGCGATGCAGGGAATGGTACCATTTTGAGTCTTTGGTATGACTAGACTTGGGATTGAACCCCGTTCTCCCAGACCATTGGCGAACTCATTAGACCAAATTATATAGGATTTAGTTGGGTTGGGTTTTATGGCATATCAACCGTTATAGGTAATGTGATGCCACATACTGTTTATAGATATATATTAAATATATACGATTTGTGGATACATTTTCTTAATAACATTTTTTAACGAGTCTGAGCAAAGTTTTTGCGCTGTTAAATAGTTACAAGTATTACCGTGTAACTGTAACAATTCAACATCATTCATTTGCACAGTTTTTAATATATATATATATATATATATATATATATATATATATATATATATATATATATATATATATATATATATATAGTTTGTAAGTGAATAGTTTGAAAGCAGTTTTATTTTTTAAATAAGAGCTAATTTGTTTGCAGACTACTATTGCGATTTTTTCTACACAGATGGTTCCAATTATTGCTATCTAACTGTAATAATTCTATTCAATATTAATCATTTGTTTGCACACAGTGAAGTGTTCTCAAGTATTGCTATTTAGCACTAATTATTCTAATCAACACCTTTCATTAATTTGTACACAGTCAAATAGTTTAAAGTATTGCTAGGTAAGACCAATAATTCAATTTACGTAAACGGTTTAACAATTTCTTGAAATACTATACAACACTTCTATTCAACATTGCTAAGTTTTTTGCGTACAGTTAAATGGTTCCAAGTATTGCTACGAATAACTAATAATTCTATTAAACAACAATAATTTGGTATTGTTTCTTTGTTTAATGGCATATCAACCTTTGTAATGATATTTAATGCCAAAGCCATTCTACTAGAAGAACAGTAGTGGTACAATTTAACCCATAGCTGAAAGGATAAGGAGGTTCATGCCTTTTCCAAGGGTATTTGCTCGAAAGTGAACGTAATAGCGCAACTGGAGTTCGAACTTGCTTACTACGATTCCGCAGTCCATCGCTTTAACCATTACACCTCGAGGAGACCCCCATCAACAATTTGTTTACAAAGGTTTGAATAATCAAATAGTTGTATTTCTAATAATTCATGTCATTTTTTGCTCTCAGTTTAAACTCTAAACAATTTCATTTGACCCATAAATAGGACGCTACCACTGCTGGCTTTAGATCCGGGAAGATGGCAATGAAGGGGTACTCTGCATCCGTCAATCTCCAGCATTACTGGAGTCTCACCATCATATTGTTTTGTGTCATATTCGGGACACTCATTGGTCTTACCGCTCTGCAGAGATGCATTCGGTGTATTTTACAGCCCCAGCCGACTGGATTAATTGAGTAAATAATAAGATCGAATAGTTTCTTTAGATTTGGTAAAGAAACTAGTCTAGGAAAAGGAAAACTCTGATTTGCGCATAAAGAAATTATTGTTATATTCTCACATAATAAATATGCTTATATACACATATACATGTTCATGCAGGATACATACTGACGCAATGATTAACAGACCCAGGAAGACGTCTTTAACAATATTTTACCTCTCACTTAATTTGTAAGGATACAAAAGGGTTGCTCAGGGTTTGCATGTGAGAGGGAGCAAGAGACCGAACATAAACTGTAATATCTTGACCCCACTGTTATGACCGTCACGTTGTGTCTTTCTTATTCTCTAGGGCTGTTCAACCGGAGGCCTAGGGCCCATTCTGCTGGATGCTGGCTTTCTTTACTGCATCTTATCAGCATCTTCTCTGGACCCCAAACTCCATTGGGGTTCCCGAGGGCCCCCTCGGTCGGGTGTGGCTTTCCCTACCACATCTCCACTACAACTGTCTGGAACTCTACTGGCAACTCCACTGGCTTGTCGAACTCAACTGAATTATATAATCGTTCGACGCCCACTCGATCTTTGAAATCGAATGTTTAATCGTCATCAAGCGGAAATAACTGTTATGCAGTTCACAGGTCACTCTCTTCCGGTGCATCAGTCTATGAGTGTACCATGGGAATTTTTTTAGCTCGTCCCATTTCATCAGCCAATTTCCGCCCACGCGATTTCCTCACATAACTGCCATTGGAATGTGTCACTTCCTTCCGGTGCATCACCTTGAAAGGCATTTTGGGCCGGGTCAAAAGGTCAAAACGTAACATTATCTTCTTTTATAACTGTCAAAGGGTGCGTACATATACGTATTGTTTTCAGAAAGACTGGTTTCCATCAAACAACACCAAATGATAGAATTCGAAATTTTGTTTCATTTATGTAGATTCGAAATCTGACTTCCAATTCGAATTGTAAGCCGGCTCACGATTTTAAATCCTTAAGTAATTTAGTAAGATTAACTTAAATCGAATAAGAAAATATATCGCATCTTACCCATTGGCAGGATATAGTATATTTCATAATGCTTTTTTAGTATGGGGGAGTCCCTGTAAAGTTGTGGCAAACGTGCTGGACGGTGACATTACCGTAAGCGAGTTCGAACTCCAGTTGCGCTATAACATTCACTTTCGGACTAATACCCTTCATAAATGTATGAACTCAATTATCAACCTAACAATAATTTAAATGGTACCACAACCGTTTTTCTACAATAATGGTTTTGGCATTAAATAACCCCCAGAGGTTGATATGCCATTCAACAAAGAAGCCAAAAGCTAACCATTTCTTTATTATCATATTTCATGAGAGTAGGAAATATTATAATAAAGAAATGGTTAAGTTATTAGATTACTGAATGGTATCAATTTTTCTTAAACGCTTTGAACAGAGTGGCCCATTGAAGACTGACACATGAAAGAATTCTATCATTTGGTCTTTAAAATAATAAAATATAACGCAACGAAATATATTTTTAGCTATTTGTGAAGAATCATATTTTACAAATGGCCTCCATTTTCACAGCTACCAAGTTGCAACCTTATTCGAGCTTTTTGCTCAACTTTGTGCAATGTTCCTGTGGTTAATCCTCTTATATCTGTATTAATATTATTCTTGAGCTCTCACAGGCTTATTCACATATACAAGCTCCTACAAAAAGAAGTCGAGTTGACGAAACAGATAAATGGGGACGCCATTGGAATTCTTTTTTGTGAAATTATAAACCTATCAATTGAATTGTCATCATCATCATCATGTCGTGCCATCAGCACCGATATCCCTGACCCTTTCTCACCATCGTTCCCTATCGTACATTGCTTCCGGCAGGTCGTCAGGTTTAAATCCCGTATTGGTACAGAGCTGCTGTATGTAGGTTCTAGCTGGTCGTACAGCCTCTGATCGTCCATGTGAAGGTGTCCACAGGAATACATCATTTATGAGTTCGTCCTTACTTCTCCAGGAGTGTCTCGCATGTCTGCTTCGTTTAACTTAGATAGTTTTCGTGATGGGTGGTAGGTGGCCGTACAGTTGCTGCTTCGTCGGGTGCTGCCTACAGGACTTGTTCAATATTGCTCGCAGTAGTCTTGTGTATTTGCTGTCAAGCTTTT
The DNA here is from genome assembly GCA_963585895.1 of Sepioteuthis lessoniana. Taxonomy (NCBI): domain Eukaryota; kingdom Metazoa; phylum Mollusca; class Cephalopoda; order Myopsida; family Loliginidae; genus Sepioteuthis; species Sepioteuthis lessoniana. Next base: position 45,173,273 of record OY757912.1, on the reverse strand, counting down.
TCTCCATAGGTTTATTTAGCGTCCATGTACTGCATCCATACAGCTGTCTCGACACGACTATTGCGTGGAAGAAACTAAAATTCTATGATTTTAATTTTTTTCTTTTACGTTGTAACTGGACACTTCGAATTTGACCCGATTACTTGCAATACATGAAAAATAATATAGCAACTATATAAAAAAAAGCAAGAAAGTTAAGAATTTCAAAGTTTTTTTCAGCATTTTACGGGCCACCCTGTATATCTCAATTTTAAACCTTTATCTTCTGAAAAAATCTGGGTGATATCTTTTTCACAATCAATAAAAATATTTAATTGACGGTCCTAGTATATAAACAATAGTTTCGGCTGTGTTTATTATATATACGCCTTTTTTGGTTGGATTTTAGTAATATTTCTTTTATAAAAATACCTGATAATTGAAACAGATTAAATAATAGATTGACATTTTTCCTTCTTGTATTTATTTAAGTACGTTTCAGCAATTCCTTAATCACTAATGGAAAAATAAGCGGAAAAAGAACGCATTATCAATTGTTATGAAGTAAATAAATAATTATGGAGGGATATAATAATGTTAGACATTATAGAGCCTTCTTTTTTCTTTTCCGGACAACTTTTGTTGTACGCGATGCCGTAGACGTTTGAAGCACCTGCACTTCTACAAAACAGAGGTATGAAAGGATAGAAGTATCTAAAAAAAAAAAAAAAAAAAAGAAACAAAACAAAACAAAAATAACCAACAAACACCACAAAAATCTTGGAAAGGTAACGAATTAAATAAAACTTTGCCTATTGACAAACGCCATATAGACAGACAAAAATCTATCCTGAGAAAGTCTTGCACTTTAGCCAGGAGGATAACTTGTCTGTTAACTTGAGTGGAATTCAAAATGGCCCTTTTCTTATATATATATATATATATAGACATCCACAGACAGGCTGTTTCGTTGCATCACAACACTTCAGAATGGCTAGATACACGAAATGCTGCAAGCCGGGATCGAAATCCAGCTGACTTTACATCAGCCAGAGAGCTTACCACAGAACTATGGTCATCTTCAGAGCAATCGAAGGAATTTTACGTATATATTTACATATATGCTAACGGCTACTGGCATTCTCAATTCCTTGATCGAATACTCTATCTTTGGGGAGATATATATGTATGTATATGTGTGTGTGTGTGTGTGTGTGTGTGTGTGTGTGTGTGCCTTAGTATGTGTCATGGTAATCTTTCGATAGCTCTGTTTTATTCTCATCCATAGACGCCACACGAAAAGATGAGTAGCTGTAGTTTTCCGAATAGACTATTAGATACTGGTCGTTGATCCGTGGGGTTCGTCCGCTCAGCATCGGGTTAGGCGTGCCGTTGACCCGTCGTTGGGTTCGTCCGCCTTTACGTCTACCACGCTGCTTCTCATGGCTTCACAGGTATACCTTCTGGAAAAAATTCCCTTTTCTTAACTTTTTGTCCCTCCCATGTATATGCATTAAGTTTTAACATAATATAAGTCCAGAGTAGAGTCATTTTTAAAATTCACCGGAGAATCCTTATTTACCGTTTATCTCAATCTTGAAGGCAATCCATTTTTACACAAAAAATGGTTCCCCTCACATAGAGTAGCAAAAGTTGGATGATCAGCTAGATGTGGAGAGAGAGCGTCAGGGAAATCCGTGCAATCAGTACGACATGCTGATGATGAGGTTATATATATATATATATATATATATATATGTGTGTGTGTGTGTGTGTGTGCGTTCGTGCGTGTGCATACATTTATAAATATGCACATGTACGAATTTAAAAAAAAAAGAATAATGCATTAATTTATAAATGATATACCAATTTTAAACGCAACGTATTTTTTGTCAAACTATCTTTAGGGTGATGTTGGTGTTATATTCTCATAATCAGTATCATAATGACACAATAATAAAGAGGCAGGAAGACTTCTTTATCAAAATATAGGTACCTCACACTTTATTGTAAGGGTTCGAAAAGGGTTACTCAAGGTTTGCGTGTGAAAGGGAGCTAGAGACTGAACAGAACTGAAATATTTTGACCCCCACTCTTATGGCCGTCAGCGTTGTGTCTTTCTTGTTCTCCTGATGCTCAACCGGAGGCCCAGAGGCCCACTGTGCTGGATGATGGCTTTCTTTACTGCATCTTATCAGTAACTTCCCTGGACCCCAACTCATCAGCCCCAAGGCCCCTTCTGCCTGATGTGGCTTTCCTTACCACATCTCGTCTATAACTCCGTCCGACCTCAAACTGGAACTCGAACTGTCATGACTTCTGTCTTGACTGAGTTATATAATAGTTCAACGCCCACTCAGTCGCCTATTCGATCTTTGAAATCGCGCGTTTGATCGTCATCAAGCGGATATAACAGTCATGCAGTTCACAGGTCACTGTCTTCCGGTGCATCAGTCAATGAGCGTACCATGGGAATTTTTTTTACCTTGTCCCATTTCATCAGCCAATTTCCGCCCACGCGATTTCCTCTCATAACTGCCATTAGAATTTGTCACCCCCTTCCGGTGCATCACCTTGGAATGGCATTTTTGGCCGGGTCGAAGGTCAAAATACAACATTGATACTTGATAAATTTCATCCAAAAAATTTTGTCCAGTCGGCTGGGATTGTAGAATACACCGACTGCACATCTGCAGAGTGATAAGACCCACCCCCAACGAGTGTCCAGAATATGACTCTAAACAATCTGATGGTGAGTTTTCAGTGATGCTGGAGGTTCGGGGAATGTGGAGCACCACTTCATTACCATCGCTCCCGGGTCCACTCTGACCCGGAGCGGTAGCACCAGATCTGAGTCTTATTTATTTGTTAGATAGATCTAATCTGCGTACTTATGTTAAACTGACTTGTTTGAAATAGAATTGTTTTTGACATAGAAACTCTACTTACGCTAAACAGAATTGTTTTAATTAGAAATGATTGACTTAACGGAATAGTTTGAAATAGAAATGTTTTTGACGATTAAACTGTGTACTTACATCTAAAATGTGTACTCTATTGTTTGAAATAAAACTGTTTTTGACATTGAAACTGTACTTACGCTTAATTCAATCGTCTAATAAAAAACTGTTTTGACATTTAACTGTGCGTAAACAAAATCTATACTTATAGTAAATTGGGTTGGCATAATTAGAACTGTTTGACTAAACTGAGTAGCTTGAAATAGAAATGTTTTGACAATAAAACTGTGTATTCATGCTAAACTGAATTGTTTGAAATAGAACTGATTATTTGTATAAAAATGGATTTGCCATTAAATAACCTACAAATGTTGATATGCCAAACAACCAACCAATCATCCAAAAATTGTATTCGAATGAGAAAATGAAACAAAAATTAAAAATATCCTCAGCTCTCGATTATTGTTAATTGAGTTCTTTTTCGAAATGCATACGACGTTTTTTTGTTGTTGTACTAATGAAGAATTAAGTTGATAGATCTTGGATTATTGAATTATATCATTGAATCAAAACAAAAAAACAGCAAAAACAAAAAATGAAAAAAATTATTTTTTTCAATATTATAAACCTAGAAAAGTATATTGTTAATTTTAATGCACACTGACATCTCTTTTCTGACTACTGTTCTTCTAGGAGAATAGCTTTGGCATTAATAACCTAAAAAGGTTGATATGCCATTAAATAACCTAACCAAACCATCTCTTTTCTGAGTTATGTCAACGTGTACAAATGTACTAAAACTGATGTAACTCCTTTATATATATATATATAAATATATATAGTAATAATAGTGAGAGATAAAATAGAAATAAGAAAATTATGTTGAAAGTGCTCTATGCTTTTATTTTCTGAAAAGCTTTAAAACCCAAAATATTCAAATTATATTGTCACACTCTCTGTCAGTGAGACTTAAAATACACCGATTGTATTCCCTACAGAAGAGTAATACTCTACCGACCTCCTCTACTAAAGATGTGTCCTGATTATGATACTAAAGTGAATTGGATGGCAAGGAGCTCTGGGGAGTATGGGGTACCCCTTCATTGCCATCACTCTCAGATCCAGTCTGGCTGGAGTTTTAGTATCTGTGAGGTTAATTTTCTAATCTTTTCCTAATTTATCTTTATATATATATATATATATATATAATCTGATTTTGTTCATATAAGTTGGGGAATAAAGCAATTCCCAGTCCAATTTACTATTGAATGATAAATCTCTAGTGTTTGCAACGGTGTTTTTCTTAATTTATTGATCATCCTAATTCTCGATATAACGGAAATATCGTTTAAATGATAATTAGGATCATCTAGTCTTTATCAAATAGAAGATTAGATATCATAATGAACCTTTGATAGAAGTTTAGTTTCTTTATTTAATCGCATAACAATCATTGTTACAGCGCGAACCCAACTGGTTTGAGGGTGGTCAAGTCAAATTACGAATGATTGTTTAAAGAATTGTGCCTTGTCCGCTGGAGCCCTAGAATACGTCGGCTGTGCATTTGTAGAGGGGTACGACGCCCTGACGAACGAGGCTACTAATTGGCCATGGATGGTGACCTGTCATGCGTGAGGACGTGATCTTGTGTGTTTAAGCAACCCAAGTGGTCATGTCACCTGTAACACTGATCTTTGGCTTTTACTTGGCATTACAGGTAGACAGAGATGTCCGATCTAATCAATCGGCTGGTCATGTCAGGCCTTTGCATTTATATAATTGTCACAACCTTATTCTTGATATTGCTCTTGAGTCAAATAATTCATCATCATGTCGCGCCATCAGCTCAGATATCCCTGGGCCTCTCTCGCCACCCTTCTCTATCGTCCATCGCTTCTGGTAGGTCTTCAGGGCTACATTCTAAATCGGCACAGAGCTGTTGTTATGTATATTCTTGCTGGTCGTCCTGCCTTTGCTCTTCCATGTGAAGGGGTCCACAGGAGTACGTCACTTATGAGTTTATCCTTTCTTCTCCAAGAGTCTCCCGCATGTCTGGTTCGTCAACTTGCATAGTTTTCGTGAAGGGTGGTAAGTGGCTGTACAGCTGCTGCTTTTTTGGGTGCTTCCTTCAGGATTTGTTCAAGATTGGTAGCAGCATTCTTGTGTAGTTGCCATCAAGCCTTTTCTCCATACGATTAGTGTGCGTCCATGTAGTGCATCCATGTAGCAGTATCGACACGACCACTGCTTGAAAAAAAAACCGGCGTTTTATCTTATTATTCAGGTCTGACTACCATATGATCGATAGCCTATCGATAGCTGTCCATGCCTTGACTTGTCGCGTATTGATGTCTGTGTCGGTTGATGAGACACTGCTTCCTAGATAGGTAAACTTGTCAACTAGTTTCAGAGAACTACCGTTTTGTTTGGAGATGTTGCCTCTTTGATTAAAGCACGTGTTGTTCGTCTTGTCTGCGTTGACAAGGAATCCTATGCCAGCAGCTTCTCGTACCTGACTATGTAGTCGGGTTTCGGCTTAGCTAGGTGTATTTGCCAGAAGCGCTATGTATTCGGTGTAGTCTGCGTCCGTAATTGTTTGAACGGGGCATCTTCTCCTTTTTTCCTTTGTCCCCTTGTAACCGTTGTCTTTCATTTTATCAATAGACGTTGTAAATACGTAGTCTAGACAGATGATAAAGAGGTATGGGGCTAATGTGTCTCCTTGCAGCACACCTGCTTCAATATCGAAGTAGTCTGTGTTTCAGTCCGCGGTGCGAACTTTTACTTTCGTGTTTCTATATAGCATCATTATGGCTGCGACAGTTTCTTTAGCTAGGCTGTAGGTGAGTAGTATTAGCCCCATCTTTCCTCTGTGTATGGAGTCGACTACTGGCTTATAGTCAGCTGCGCTGAGATTGCAATACTAGGAAAGATTTAAGCTGTGTGCAAACAAATGAACTACCCGGAAACTATTCACTTACAAATCTGATATATATATATATATATATATACTTTAGAATTAATAGGTCTACAAAAGAATTTGTTTTTAGGTTAGTCATTTTCTTTCAACATGTGTTTCTGACGTTTTAAGTCGTCTTCAGGAAGTAAATAATTTATTATAGTGTTCTCTTTTTTTCATATTGGTTACTGTTTCGATAAGGTTGGGGTTCTTTTCAATTCCAGGATTCATGTCTGTGAAGGTCCAGTTAAAGTTAATTGTCCGTGACAAACTTTCGTCTCCGCAGATGTTGTTTCTCTCTTTCTCTTTTTACGAGAGTGTATTTTGGCGTTTGTGTGTCTGAGTTGGTGTTTGTGTCCATATATATATATATATATTGCAATATATATATATATATATATATATATATATATATATATATATATATTATAAGTGAATATGTAGCTTATTTGTTAGCACCGAGTGAAATTGTTTCAAGTATTACTAAGACTAATCTGGTAAAGATTGGTTATTTGGTTTAATGGCATATCACCCCTTGATTTTGAGGCCACTGACCAGCACTTTAACCATTACGACATAGAGACACCTCTAATTCTATGAGAATTCTTAACTGAAAATGTTAAAAAATAACCTGCTGAAGTCCAAATAATTACTGATTCTAAATTGAAAAGCAGCATTATTTCAAAATCAATACATTCTTCACTATTTTTAATGAAAAATACTTATGGACTAATTAATATTTATAGATGGTTGATATACCCTAAAAAATTCATATTTTTTTATAGCAATACATTGTCAATTTATGACATTTGTGACACAGAGAAGCTTCAGTAGCCGTGCTAAAATTGTTCGATGTCTAATCAAACAAAAACGTTTATTTTTGGACTTATATTCTTGGAAAAGATATGAACCCGTTTATTGCCATCAGCTACAAGATAGATTGGCTTAATGGTTAGAGTATTTACCACTGGTCTAGGAGACCGGGGTTCAATCCCAGGTCGAATCATTCTAAAGACTCAAAAATGATTCTTAATGTCTCTTGGCTTAAGGTACAAATTAAGGGTAAGAGAAGCCATCCAGAGAAAGGAGTAAAGGGGTTCCCTACACCTTGGTGTACTAGCCATTAAAAAATGTGTTTTCGGACTTATATATATTTTTTGTTGTTGATCTAAAGAGAGAAAGAAATATTTTCAGTTGAGTAGGTATTTTAAGAGATTTGTAATTTTTTTCTTTCAGGATTTATTTACTTATTTATTTTGTTCTTACATACGTGTATGTTTTCAGCTTGTTGCTTTCGCCAGGGAAAGCACAAGGCTAGATTTAAACAAAAGAGGAATAAAACATGAATTATTCACACACAAATGGACACAAACGTACATAGATACGTATATATATACACACACAAATAAAAATTATTTGTAAAAAATAATTACCAGTATATTTCGAACCACACTACCACACACCACACACACACACACAAAGAAAAAAATCTGAAAACACGCATTTACACAGACACGGAGAGAAAAAAATAAATGGGAAATCCGAAACCACTCCAATACACACACTAACACACACAACGAAAAAACGTATCAAATATCAAAAGCAAATGAGGGGTAAAGCAGAAGAACCCATAAACAATTGAAAACGATTCAAACTGCAAGCACAATTAAGATTGAGTCTCATTGAGTGTCCCATTTCCAAGGCATTGTGCCATTTACGTTCTCTGACTAAAGCAACAAGCTGGAAACATACTAGTATGTAAGAACCAAATAAATAAATAAATCCTAAAAAGAATGCAAATCTCTTTGTGGACCTTCTCATTTATATATATATATATATAGTCAAAAGTATTTGGCCATCTTCCAAAAATTTTCTTTTTCCACCCAAAAAGATTTATTTTGAATAAAAGAAAGTTGCATACCACAAGGTTTTTATACTAAATACAAGGTTTTCTCATTAACCAGATATATTTTGAAAATTTGATTTAAATTGTTTTTCTTCTTTAGTACTGAGCATGAATAAAATATTATCCAAAAGTTACATCATATCACCACTTGAACTCACACACTCACATGAGACTAATCTACTGAATTACTGCTTGCTAGATATGTCCTCATTTACCTATAAAGCAGACAATTTCGTCAGAGTCACCAATTTCCATAAGAGAAGACTACCTGCTCTAAACATCACTGCACAAATGAACCAATGCTATGAAAAAAATGTGTCAACATCCACTATAAGGAGAAGACTGTTAATCTAACTTATATGGTAGAAAACTTTTGAAATTAGCATACTCCGAAGATGTTCTCATAGATGGGTTTTATTTAGTAGTTAACAGACTAATAAAAAATATGACGCAAAATATCTTTACTTATTTAAAACAGAACATTGTGGCTTCATAGAATATTCCTTAAAAATATGATTAAATCATTCATATTTTCCCATAAAAATAGGAATAATAATTTTGGGGAAAAATGATGGAATGGTTTTTAATTTCCATTCTTAAAACAAATACCAGCAGCCATTTAGACATGCAAATCGATCTACCATAAAAAAAGCATACATTTACGAGTTCAAGAAGCAGTTGGGCACATGAGAAAGAGGATCCTATCAAAAGAGGTGTCAATTCAAATAATACAGAGGATCGTTAAAATCATTCAAGAAGGTAATCCTGAGTGGAACGTGGTGAATGAACTTGGTTGTCCTCAATCAACTGAGTCAATATATAGTGAAAATAGAAAATAATTTGTGTGGTTAAAAAGAGAAAATGTTTAAGTCCGCGAAAGACATGAAAGAGTCAGGAAAAAACTCTTAGCAATATATCTTTAACATAGAAAACGTTAAGCGTATGAAAAACAAACTGATCGAAAGAGTTGTCAATGTTTGTGACAAAACTTTAAGAAAACAACTAAATGAAACTAGACTCCCCAAACGAATTCGAACACTAATACATAAACAGAAAAAAAGTGATGTTAAAGTGTGATAAAGAGAAATAATCTTGATGTGTGGTCAATTGGAGGCATATTCAGTGATACATCAAGAATCCGCATTAGACACGGAACTTTTTTCTGGTGTCGTTTACATGAAACATTCAAAGATACCTGTCTGAAGAAAACAATTTCTTAATCCTTACTGAAATTCAGTTGCATGTAATTTAAGGAACTAAGGGAGTAACTAATCATTACTTCAACACGCAATGGAAATGTGTTCATTGATAATTTTCATTGATAATGTTTTCATTCCATCCATAGCCCAACGGAGTAAACCAGTTTTGTATTCAGATTTTTCTTTCTCCTGATTCGGTTGCCTAATGAAGGATGAATTACTCAATCAACTCTACAATGTCATACCCTACCCCATTGCATTAACGTGAAGTGAAACGAAAAGAGCTTCGGCCATAATTTGAACTCTCGTCCTCCATTCTCTTTCCTACGGAGATAACCGTTACACCGTGTGAGAAAAAGCCAATTTGGATGTATTTTACATGATAGGAAAAATAGTCAGTAAGAGATACAGGCTTCTTCCTTTCCACCAAAGGGACGATATTATTGGTTAATTGTCACGTGAGAGGATATAGTGAGATAAAGAGGGATATCTGTATTTGAGTGTTTTAAGTGAGTTGAACTACAGATAACCGTCTGGCCGGTCTAATTCGACCAGCCCCAAGGGCACAATTCAAATCAGAGGGATTGAAATGGGATTTTCATTTCTACGCAACAGATTTTCTCGTCACGACAAAATTACGGCACAAAATCAATACCATGAAAGCTGGCTTGAGTGAAAAAAAAAGTTATAAAAATAAATAAATGACTTAATAAAGTTGTTTGACATATATATCATCATCATAATGTAAGGTATTTTTTTTTACGATTCACCGCTTTTGGGTTCTGTTCCCGAGTTCAGCAAGACATCGACGAGCCGGCTACACAACAATAACATAGAAAAACGCTTAAGAACTTTTAAAACAACTATTCAAGGATCGCTGCATGCGACACATAAAGCCTTAAGAGCAAAATAACCATTGATCAGATAAAAAATTCCGTTTCAATTTCCCAGAAGTTCCACAAATGCAAGAGGCAACTGAGGACTCGCGATAAAATCACAGAAACGTTGTCATGGCGTCAATAAGTGCGTGGAAACAATGGATAACAAAAGTATTCACTCGGAGAAATGTGAGAGAGAATGAAAGCTGCAGAGTAAACGTGAGAACCTAACCTATGTAATATACATTAAAGCCGAAGAAACTTGGACGCTGGACCCTTGGTATAAGGGTTAGAGTGTTCGCCAATGTCCTACGAGATTGGGGTCCAATCCCAGGTCGAGTCATACCAAAGACTCAAAAATGGTACTTGACGTCACCTTGCTTAACACTCAGTATTATAAGGTACGGATCAAGGGTAAAGTGGAGCAATTCAGAGAGAGGAGTAGCGCCATCCCCCTACACCTTGGTGTAGTAGCTATTGAAAAAGAAAGCCTTTAGGTCACCCTCGACTACGGTCGCCATCTTTACTTTTACTTATAATAGCAACAGCACTCTTCTATTGACAATCAAAATGAGACATTTATGGTTGTTTTCTTTTTTTAATGGCATATCAACCCTTATGGGTTATTTAAAACCAAAATCAGCTTTGTAGAATAACAAGAGTAGCACTAACATAGAGCTGTCACGGATAGGGGAGTTCATGCCTTTCTTCTGGGTATTAATACGAAAGCCAATGTAATAGTGCGACTCGTTTTCGAACTCGTTTACAACAATGCTGCCGTCGAGCATCGAAGAGAATGAGCTGAAACAATCCACTTAATGAATCGCTACAATGCTCTGTTTTGTCTGGAGGCGCTCTTACCGTAACGGTTTTCGTATCATAAATTAGCATCGGCAACCCTATTAAGTATCCTCGATTAAGCTGTTTGCTTTTTGCTTCGGATTAGTGCATTTATAAAAGCATGAATCGTTCTCCTTCGCCAGCTATCGGTAAATAGCAGGACAGTTCTTTAACCTCGGTAAGGCAACCAGTTTAGGAGAAGGAAAAACAAACCAGTTGTTTTCTGCTTAAACTTTCTTGTTGGATGGTTTTGTTTTATGTCATATCAACCATTGTAGGTTATTTAATGCTAAATTCTCTTTATACATATTAATAAACTATGTAATGTTTGGTTTTGTTGGGTTTTATGGCATATCAACCATTGTTGGTTATTTAATGCCAAATCATCTTTATTCATAAATGATGTAATGGAATATTCCACAAACCCCTCTCAGTCATGTGGAGTGACTATATACTCAGTGAGCACTACATTGTACCTGTCCTTACTTCGGGGATTAATAGCATAGCTCACTATTCCTTGTCTGTCTTATTGTATCACTCTTACTGTAAAACGTGTTGAATATTCCGTTCCACTCAAGTACCACCTTGTCTGATTGTGTCCCTTCTAAGGATACAACAGTGCCAACGAATGATTCGATTCAAACTCATAGCTAGAAAATCTCCACCACTGTTTGTAAGACGTACAACAGTAGTAATTACGGATTGAACAGACTCATGTAGAAAATACTCAAAGAAAGCACGCAACGAAAACGATTTCAGTCTTTGTGGGTTATACGTACCACCATGACTCATGAAGAACTATTTTGGGAAACAGCGAGCAACATTTTTTTCTTGAGAAGGAATAACGTCGGTAAGAATCTGTTCTTCCCTATTTTCAGTTAACTGAAGGAAAAGTAAAAATCGAGTTGTTTGACTCAATACGGGATTCGAACTGGAGTCGTTACTTTACGAAATATTGCGTATTTCTTGAAATAAAAACGTATTCCCGCATGAACATTGTTTGAGAACAACTTTTTTTTCTATTTTATTGTTTCCAGCTAAAAAAAATATGTTTTTTGTTTTTAAAGAAAACTTCAAGGTTATCTTTTATTTTTTTGCATAAAGTCGAACAACGAAGTGTCTTTTTCTTGCTTAATTTTTTCTTCTAGTGGATACATTTAAAATAAATATGGAACTTGTTGAATTGATCAAAGCGTTACACTCTTGCATGCAGTTACAGCAACAACAATTGCAACAACAAGAAATATTCGAAAAATCATAAAAGATTTTACAAAATGAACTGATACATTTAAAAATCAACAAAAGAAAAACACCAAATTATTTTGTGAAAGTGTACTAGCTAGGACAACAGATGTAATAGATCCATTTTTTTTTTCTCCTGAAGGAATATCGAATTCATTATCAGAATTCCAATCTGATCCAGACAATGGAATAACCTTCCCCGCCAATTTTCGCCGGAGGAAATCTTGTTCGAGGAGACAATAATGATTTGATCAGGATTTTAGACGAGAGAGAAAGTTTAAATATCAAAGAGTTCTGTCAATAGGATCCATTCAACTTCTACTTCACCGGGACAGAGTGGACCTGGAAGTAATGGCAATGAAGGGGTACTACACATTTTCAAAAGTTTCAGCATTATATGAGCCAAAACATTAGATTGTTTAATGTCCTATCCAGGACCCTCGTTGTTGGGAGGTTTTTACCTGTCTTCATATATCCAGTCGGTATATTCTACAGCACCAACCAACTGGACTCCTCATTCAGGTTCATCTTGTGATGTTTCCTTCTTGTGTCGAAGATGTTAGATAAATGCTTAAAATTCCTTGTTTTATGGCACCTTAGTGTTATATAAAGGTTAACCAGTGAGTCTCGTTCCTATTATTCATTACCTCAATCTTTATTGCATTTTCCCATACGTGTACCTTTTTGCAAAACCTAACCTATGTTTTTAAATAACTACAAAAAAAAGTTGGCAACCTTAGTCGAGGGTTACCCGAACTCTTCTTTTCAATAGCTACTACACCAAGGTGTAGGGAAGGGCGCTATTCTATTTCCAGGATTGCTCCACTTTACCCTTGATCCTCACCTTACAGTGCTGAGTACTAAGCAAGGCGGCATCATGTACCATTTTTTGAGTCTTTGGTACGACTCAACCTGGGAATGAACCTCGGTCTCCCAGACCCTTGACGAACACTCTACTCATGAGCCAATGGCCGTGTAATAAATAACTAAAATACATAGTTTTAAAAATTCAGACAAATACACAGCCGCAGGTCAGAGCGGACGAAACTTTCTGATAAAATAAACAAAAATAGATAAGATTGTCAAAAAGAATTGGTGTATGAAAAAAAAATAACTTGTCACTGAAATTTAGACAGGAAGAACGCTGGAGGAAGTAAAAACAGATACGTTCTGATGAAGTCAAATACAGTTGTCTTAAAGAACTTCTATATTATTTAATAAAACAGATTTAATTAAAATAAATGTCCTCGTTTGACTATCAGTACAAATTCAAGAAAAAATAAAACCTTCGTTTTGCTCAAAATAATCTTTTATTTCAATCTTTTCCAAAGACAATTAAATTTGTGAAATCTTCCCTCTGTTCAACTTTACAGTTTCTATATTAATTTTTAATCATGTGATCAATCGTTATCTAAAGTGTAACAATATTATAAAGGCAAACAGCGAAAATATCCATAGCAGATATGCAATCAGAAATAAAATTATTTGCTGATGTCAAACTATTTGTTAGACCATGATCAAAGAAGCAACCCTGGTGGATGTAAATAAACTGTCATCTCGTAAAGATATTTGGAAATTCAGGTTTAATCAAGAAAATTACAACATATTGTATTTCCAAAAATATTAAAGTTATATACAAGTTAAGCAACAAGGAAATCCTAAATGTAAATGAGAAATGGAATATTATGCCTGGCAATGATATTATCTTTAAAGCTGATAACAATATTTTGTCTGTTATAACGAGGGGTATAGAAAGATTATCTGGAGAGTTAGAAATTTTATATTAAGGGAAGCAAATGTTATAAAAATACATAAAACCAAGACACTGGAAGATATAAAAATTGGTGAATGAGCAGCGACCATCCAGACTGCAGTTTTGTTACGATCGACTAGAATACTGAGAATAGTCCTGGAGACTTTAGGAGAATTGCTGTCACTCAGACTCCAGTGAAAGACCACCAGCTAATGTTGGTGTGACAAATTTGATAACAGTACTACTACTACTACTACTACTACTAATAATAATAATAATGATAATAATTGTAAATAATAATAACAAATCCGTCCAAGAAAATGAGATGCTAAAAAAGTTCTCTGGGATTTTGAGAGAGAAATAGATCATGTAATCTTGGCCAGACGACTAGACCAAGACATAGTAACAAAAAAAAAAGAAAGAAAAAAAAAAAGAGAGAACGTGCCAAACAGTGGACTTTGCCGTTACGATTGACCACAAAGTAAACCTGAAAGAAAATGAAAAGATAGATAATTCCTAAGACCCAGCTAGAGAGCTGAAAAACTATAGATCATGAAAATGACAGTGATATCAATTGTAACTGCCACGCTCAGTATAGTCACCAAATGTTTGTTACAAGGACTGGACGACTTGGAAAAACGAAGAGGAGTGGAAACCATCCAAACTACAGCCTTGTTGAGATCGGCCGGAATACTAACAAGAATCCAGGAAGAGACTTGCTGTAACTCAAACTCCGGTGAAAACCCTCCATTTAACGCTGGTGTGAAAAACACTCGAAAGAGAAATAACGATAATAATAATAATAATAAGAAGAAGAAGAAGAATAGCAGCCCAAAACAACGCCATTAGAACTAATCATATCAAAACAAAAATAGATTAGACGAGACAAAATAGCAAATGTAGGCTATGCTGTGACATAGAAAAAAACTATCAATCACATAATAAGCAAATGTAGCAAATTAGCAAAGAAGGGGTATAAGACTAGACACGACTGGGTGGGTAAGATGATCCACTGGGAGATGTGCAAGAAATTTAAATTTGACCATACGAGCAAATGGTATATGCATAACCCAGCACCTGTCCTAGAAAATGACACACATAAACTCCTATGGGACTTTGACGTACAGATGGATCACCTAATCTCGGCTAGAAAACCAGACCTTATAATAATCAACAACAAAAAAGTGATTTTGCAAAATTGTCGACTTTGCTGTCCCGGCTGACCACAGAATAAAACTGAAAGAATATGAAAAGAAGGATAAGTACCTCGACCTTGCTAGAGAATTGAAAAAACTGTGGAACATGCAGGTGACAATTATACCAATTGTGATTGGTGCTTTTGGTACAGTAACTAAAGGATTACTAAAGAAACTGGAGGTTTTGGAGGTTTTGGAAGTTGGCGGACGTATGGAGATTATCCAAATGACAAGATTATTGAGAACGGCCAGAATATTGAGAAGAGTCCTGGAGACTTGAGGAGACTTGCTGTCACTCAAACTCCAGTGAAAGACCATCGGCTAACGCTAATGTGAAAAACTCTAATAATAATAATAATCCACTGGGAAATGTTCAAGAAATTTAAATTTGACCACACGAACGAATGATATTTATGCAACCCAGCATTTGTACTGGAGATGCACACAAACTCCTATGGGACATTGACCACCAAATCTCAGCCAAAAGATTAGACCAAATAATAATAATAATAAAAAAGAAAATTTGCAAAATTGTGGAATTTGCTGTTCCGGCTGACCAGAGAATAAAATTGAAAGAATGTAAAAAGGATAAGTAACTGGCCCTTGCTAGGGAATTGAAAAAACTGTGAAACATGAAGGTGACAGTTGTAACAATCGTGATTGGTGCTTTTGGTACAGTAACTAAAGGATTATTAAAGGGAATGTAGGACTTGGAGGTTGAAGGATGAGTGGACAGCATCCAAACTACTGCACTATTGAGAACAGCCAGTATACTGAAAAGAGTCCTGGAGACATGAGGAAACTAGCTGACACTCAGTCTCCAGTGAAAGACCATCAGATAAAACTAATGTGAAAAACTCTCAATGAGTA
Source organism: Sepioteuthis lessoniana (assembly GCA_963585895.1). Taxonomy (NCBI): domain Eukaryota; kingdom Metazoa; phylum Mollusca; class Cephalopoda; order Myopsida; family Loliginidae; genus Sepioteuthis; species Sepioteuthis lessoniana. The sequence continues at coordinate 45,157,491 of OY757912.1, read as the reverse complement.
AATAATAATAATCGACAAAAAAAGAGAAATTGCTGTTTAGTGGATTTTGCCATTCCAGTGGACAACAGAATGAAAGCGAAAAGATAGACAGATATTTGAACCCTGCGAAAGAATTCACAAAGCTGTGAAACTTGGGAATGATGGGGATAGCGATTGTAGTTGGTGCGCTTGGAACAGACCAAAAAGGCTTGAAAAGGGGATTGGAAAAAGTTGAAATCAGTGGAAGAATTAGATCCAATCGGACTTCCTGAGATCGGCTGGAATCCTGAAAAGAGTCTTGGAGACTTGAGGAGACTTGCTATTGCCCATACTCAAGTAAAGGTCTATCAGCTAAAGTTGGTGTGAAAAACTTGCAAGGAAAAAATTATCATTTGTTGGAGTCGGGTTAGTACAGCTGTGAAAAAGGTTTAATACAATTTTATATTCCCGGGATCAGACCCGACGAATGTATGATGTCTTCAAGTCCAAGTATTCGAATTCTATCTCTCTTTATCGCTCCCTTTCTCCGTGCATCTTCACACACACACACACACACACACACACACACACACACACACACACACACACACACACACACCCTTATCCGTATCTCTTTGCATATATATATATATATATACTTAGAAATGTCGTTCCAAAAGTTCTTGGTGCAAGCATCTTTTAAAATTAAAAAAAGATAATAATTTCGATTTTTGTCCAGATGTTTGAGTTGCTAATGCCATTTCAAGGCTGAGAATTTGAATGCATTGGGCTCAGAACTTTTTAAAAGACCTTAGTATATATATATATATATACGAAGTGCCTTCAATAAGTTTCCAGAATTTTTTTGTACAGGTATTTAAAATTGTCGTAGACTCTTGAATATTCAGTACGTTATTGCTATACATCTTGTGAGATGACAGACCAATTTTTATGATTTCAGCTTCAAATAAATAGCTACAGCAGCAATTGGAATAAACCCTACTAAAGCCTGATTGTCACAGCGGGTGAATTTCAAAAATGCAATCTGAACGTGAGGACACTTTAGAAGAACTATATGCAATAAAAATATTTTTTAAACTTAGAATAAATGACACAGAAACGTACGGAATGCTTCAGACCGCTTTTGGAGCATCTTGCATGAATCAAGCATCAGTTTTTGAGTGGCATAAGAGATTCAAGGAAGGCAGAGAGTCTTTGAGGGATGATGAGAGGTGTGGGAGGAGTAAGGAAGTCAGAACACCAGAGTTAATTGACCAAATAAAGAATTTCATGGATAAGGACCGTCGTTTGTCTATAGAGACAATAAGTGCACAGTTTGATGTCACTGTGGGAACCGTACACACAGTTATTCGTGAGGAACTGAAGTCTGTCCTAAGGATGCTCAGAGAAGATCAGAAAGAAAGACGTTGACATGACAACAGAGAGGTGGTCGAGCTGATCAATTCAGATCCCACAGTTCTTGATGCTCTGGTGACCTGCGATGAAAGCTGAATCTACTGCTATGACCCAGAGACCAAGAGACAGAGTTCCCAGTGGAAGCATGCTGGCTCTCCCTGACCCAAGAAGGCCAGACAGAGCAAATCCACCCACATACTTTTGATAATACCTTTTTCTGACAGCACTGGCATGATCTACATGCACTGGGTTCCCACTGAACAGTCAACAAGAAATACTACATTGAGGTTTTAAGGGAGTTCAGCAAGAGATTCCGTCGGAAGAGGCCAGCACTCTTCAAATTGGGTCAGTAGCATTTCCACCAGGACAATGCACCAGTTCACAACTCCATCCTTGTCACAGACTATTTGACCAAGATGGGTATCAAGACAGTTCCTCAGCCTCCCTGTAGTCCAGACCTTGCTCCCTGTGACTTTTGGTTATTCCCTAAGCTCAAGGAAAAACTTAGAGGCTGTCGTTATGAGACGATTGAGGAGATGAAAGAGGCTGTGACAAAGGTCATTGACACACTCACACAAGAGGACTTCCATGAGGTCTTCCAGAAGTTGTTGGAACGTTAAAAGTGGATTGCAGTCGGAGGAGATTACTTGGAAGGGGACTAGATTTTCATGTGTGCACTATCAATAAAAAGTGCCCATACGAAAACAGTCTGGAAACTTATTTAATGAGCCTTATATATATATATATATTCTATTTCCAAAATAAATTTCTTTCACTTCCTCAAGCTAGTCACAATTGCACAATTCCCTGTTAATCAACTTACCCAACAGTTTACTTTTATGCTAATATCTCTGTTTAATTATTTTTATCACTATTAATATTATTTTACTCTTTTGAGAGTTTTTCACACCAAAGTTAGTCGATGGTTTATCACTGGAGTTATAGTGACAGCAAGTCTTCTCAAGTCTCCAGGACTCTTCTCAGTATTATGGCCGATCTGAATAGCAATTGATTTGGATATTCTCTACTAATCCAGTTATTTCCAAGTCCGTTAATGACTGTACTAATCTTTTGGTGACTGTACCATGAGCACCATTTACCATATATATATATATATATATATATATATATATATATAAATATGTATATGTATATTCCATTTCCAAAATAGATTTATTTTATTTTTCTAGCACTCAGATGGAATTCAAAGAAAAAAAATCTCTCTCAATCTATCTATTTATTTAGATTTATTTGTTTATGCTATATCAATTCTCTTATGTTATTATAAATGCGATCCATACTGAGGAGTAGCAGGGATATAATTTAAACCTTACTTCGGGGGCATAAAGGGGTTCAGAATTTTTCCCAAAAAGCTTGCTTCGAAGCTGCAGTCCTGTACTTTAAACTTTAGCCATGGGGACTCCTCTCTCTCTCTCTCTCTCTATATATATATATACATATATATATATTATCATCTAAAAACACATTGTTCCGTTGAATCACAACTCATCAGTATGGAAAAAAAACACGAGATGCTTCAATCTTGGATTAAACCCCGGTTGACATTACGGTAGTCTTACCGCGTAGACACCAACGTCTAGACATGCGAAATGATTAAAGCTGGGATCGAAACCCAGTTGTCTTTATGACAGTCAGGTATCTTACCGCAGAACCATCAATAGCCTCATGTAGTATTTTTCCTTTGTTTAACGCAGTATACAATCAAAATCCGATAGATAGATGGATGAAGGGATGCATACTCCCCTTCCCTAAAAAGGGGGACCTCGGATTAGCCAAAAACTACCGAGGCATAACACTTACATCCATAGCAGCCAAAATCTACAATGCTCTACTACGAAACCGAATAGAACCCAAAATCGACAACATACTTAGGAAAAACCAAAATGGCTTCCGAAGAAATAGATCCACGACCTCACAAATATTAACCATCCGTAGAATCCTTGAAGGTGTACGGGCAAAAAACCTACAAGCGACATTAATATTTGTTGACTTTACCAAGGCTTTCGATTCCATTCACAGAGGAAAGATGGAACAAATCCTACTAGCGTACGGCATACCTAAAGAAACCGTAGCGGCAATAACGATTCTCTATAGAAACACCAAAGTAAAAGTACGATCATCAGATGGAGACACAGAATACTTCGACATTGTAGCAGGAGTACTACAAGGGGACACGCTGGCTCCGTACCTCTTTATCATTTGTCTAGATTACGTACTTAGAACATCGATTGACAAAATCAGAGAGAATGGCTTCGAACTGACGAAGAAAAGAAGCAGAAGGTACCCCGCAACAACAATTACCGACGCCGACGACGCCTATGACATAGTGATACTGGCAAATACACCCGACCAAGCCGAAACACTACTTCATAGATTGGAACGAGCAGCCGCAGGCATAGGCCTCTATGTTAATGCACACAAAACGGAATATATATGCTATAATCAAACGCGGGACATCTCCACTCTAGAAGGAACCCCTGTTAAACTAGTAGACAAATTCACGTACCTAGGAAGCAGCGTCGAATCAACCGAAAAGGACATCGAAACGAGGTTAACGAAAGCATGGACAACTATCAATAGGCTATCGATTATATGGAAATCAGACCTAACCAATAAAATAAAACGCAGTTTCTTCAAGGCAGAGGTCATTTCGATACTGCTATATGGCTGCACTACATGGACGCTAACAAAACGGCTGGAGAAGAAGCTAGACGGCAATTACACAAGAATGCTACGTGCAATCTTGAACAAGTCCTGGCGGCAACACCCCACAAGGCACCAACTGTACGGCCACCTGCCCCCTATCACGAAAACTATTCAAGTTAGATGAACCAGACATGCCGGATACTGCTGGAGAAGCAGGGACGAACTCATAAGAGATGTACTCTTATGGACCCCCACACATGGCCGAGCAAAAGCAGGACGACCAGCACGAACATACATTCAGCAGCTATGTGAGGATACGGGATGTTGTCCTGAAGACCTACCTAGGGCTATGAACGATAGAGAGGAGTGGCGAGAGGGGGTCAAGGATATCCGTGCTACCAGCGCGATATGATGATGATGATATATATGCTTAACGGCTCAGTTCCTTAGAAGAGTTCTGTATTACGCATTAATTAATGGCTCTGCGTTAAGTTACTCCACTGTCATAAACTCAGCCGGTTTTCGATCCAAGCTTGAAGCATGTCTAGCAACTGTGATAAATTGTGATACAACGGAACTGTCTGCCTGTGGATGGCAATATCTATGCTTCCTACTCAAGAGTTGAGCACCCTCTTGAGAAATAACCGGTTGCCACTCACGTAATACAGGGCTATTCTAAGGAAGTGAACCATTAAGCGTATATGTAAACATTCCTTCTCCTACGGTAGTAGCCTTGGCGTAGGAGAAGGAATTTTACGCAAACATATTATTTTCCCTTTGTTTATATATGCGCTTAATGGCTACAAAAGTGCTCAATTATTTAAAAAGCTTTGCATTACACGCATTACAGCGTAGGCGAAGGAATTTTACGCACATGTAATATTTTTCCTTTGTTTACATATACGCTTAACGGCTCAATTCCTTAAAAAAGCTCTGTATTACGTGAGTGGCAACCGGTAATTTCTCGCAAGAGTGCTCAACCCCGAGGATGGAGCATTCATCATGTCATGCAGAGATAGATAGTTTCATTGTATCACAACTCATCAGTGTAGCCAGACACGTGAGAAGATTTAAGTTGGAATCAAAACCATATATATATATCAGATCGAGCGTTTTTGTTCACAGACTATGGCCTCTCACGTTACATCTGGATTACATTGTTTCGCTACGGTTTATTATAAGGTCATTGAAGGTCAGCCAAGATTAATGTGTGAATATTATTGTAATGAATAAACGATTTTCTCAAAACAATGCTGAAAATTTTTCTGTCAACTGTTGATGTGGTAATTCTCAATTGAGCTGAAAGTAGTAGAAATATCATTAGCTGACAGGGAAAATAGTATCTGAAAAAGGCTATAATTGCTTCGAAATATTTATCAGATAACCCAGATGTTTTGAATCGATCAAAGATTCATCCCAGGAAGACTGTCGCTATGTTTGTGATTTAAGATTGATGGCCTAATGATTAGCGTGTTCGCCAATGCCCCGGGAGACCTGGGTTCAATCCCAGGTCGAGTCATACTAAAGACTCAAAAAATGGTACTTGGTATCTCTTTGCTTAACACTCAGCATTATAAGGTTTGGATAAAGGGTAAAGTTGAGTAATTCAGGGAAAGAAGTTGCACCCCCCCTACACTTCCATCGGTATAGTAGCTATTGAAAAGGGAGCCTTCGGGTCCCCCTCGACTATTGTCACCAACTTCACTTTTATATACCGGATATTGGCATGATAGTTGGAGTGTTTGCCAATGGCTCAGGAGTTATGGGTTCAATCCCAAGTCGAGTCATTACCAAAGACTCAAAAAATAGTGCTTGATGCTTCCTAGCTTAACACTTACAAATTTAAGGCAGGATCAAGGGTAAAGTGGAGCAATCCAGGGAAAGGAGTGGCGCCTTCTCCTACACTTTGGTGTATTAGCTATCGTCTAAGGTCTCCAAGTTTATTTTACTTTACATATTCACCAAATTTCTCCTCGTAGAAAACCTCTCTACCTCTCTCTTTCTCTCTCTCTCTCTCTCTCCCTCTCTCTCACACTCACACATGGTGACTTTTAAGCACTCTTTTACCAACACATACTAACAACATTTATGCGCGATATATCACCCAGTATTGGGGCGTAGAATAAACCGATTACATCCTCGGCTAAAGAATGAGACACACTAGCCCTTAAAAAAGAGATTCCTGGATATAAAACTATACTGTATCCGGTTGTGAGGCTTCAATACTGGATCTCTGGGTAAAGTGGAGTCACCACTTCAATACCATTACTTCCATGTTCAACGAAATCCTTACTGGTATTATCTTTTATGTTCCATCTATGGGTCAAGTAGCGCTTTTTAAAGATAATTTTCATTGGATAAGAATGCTTAAAACGATACAGTCAAATTTATATTTACCTGTATCAGGAATACTTGATACTATAGATCTCTAATCCAACCAAATAATGATTATTATTCAACATGAATAATTACATGAAACCGTTTAAAATCAATTGGGTTTGATGAAAGCTAACAAAAAAGTGTGAAAAAACTACAAACAAACGTGTCTAGCCTAATATTCTTTCTGCGCTAATTTGCTCCATTCACTTATGTGATTGATGGTTTCATTTCTGTCACCGCATAGCCTACATTTGCTATTTTGTTGCGTCTTATCTATACTCGCTTTGATATGATTGGTTCTTCCGGTGTTGTTGTTTTTTTTTTATTATTTCGTCTTTTAGAGTTCCTCACATCAGCGTCAGCCGACGGTTCTTCACTGGATTTTGAGCGACAGCAAGTCTCCTCAAGTCTCCATGACTCTTCCCAATATTCTGGCCTTCTTCAATAATGCTGCCGTTTGGATGGTCTCCACTCGACCGCCAACTTCAAAATCTTCCAGGCCCTTTAATAATCTTTCAGTCACTGTGCTAAAAGCACCAATCACAATTGGTACAATCGTCACCATCATGTTCCATAGTTTCTTCAATACTCTAGCAAGGTCGATGTACTCATCCTTCTTTTCACATTCTTTCAGTTTTATTCTTTGTTGAGTGTTATCTATTCTCGCCTTGATATGATTGGTTCTTATGGCGTTGTTTTGCGCTGCCACTAGCAGAGATTCTGTTTCTCTCTTAAGGTTTTCTTTGCCTAGCCATTTCCAGGTTTTTTCGTGTGAGATGTTGTTTATTAGTCGTTTAAAACACCCATAGAGTTGTTTTTCTTCCCATTTTTGTTTCCTGGTTATTGTTATTTTGTCATCTATCGTGCTGTCAATATTGTTTCTGATGGCTGTTATCAGTCCTCCTTCGTGTTTTTCTATGTCGTCTTTGAGTCGTTTTATCGATGCCTCAACGCCGTCTTCGATGCAGGCAAATCTTCTTCCCCCCTCTTTTCTTGATACTTATAGTCGGTCAACGTCGTCTCTGGGATGTAATGCCTTGTGCATGGTCATTAGTTTTCTAGTTCTTTGGTCCATTTGTTTAATTTCATCTTTGGTCGAGGGGTACAGCCCAAGTATTTATTCCTTTGATAAATTTTCTGCTAGAGAGTTTTGTGTCGAATTGTTTCCTAGTTCTCCTGAGATATTCTTTTTGAATTTTATCTTTCCTTTGTACTTGTTTGATGGTGTCAGTCTCCAAGATTCCCAAGTATTTGTAGGTGTCGTTTTCTCCGAGCGTTCCAATCTTGTCTTGATTCTGTCAGTTAGATGTCGTTTGCCACTTTTCATGACGAGCAGGGCGCATTTTTCTATGCCAAATTCCATCACTATGTCTTGACTATATATTCTCACTGTATTTATTAGGGTTTCCCGTTCTTTTTCATTTTTTGCAAATAGTTTTATGTCATCCATGTACATTAGGTGGTTGATCTTTTCTTCCGATCTACTAAGTTTGTACCCGGCCGTGCATTTTCTGGGTATGTGGTTTAGTGTCTTCATGGCAATTATGAATTGTAGGGGTGACAGTGTATCTCCTTAGAAAATACCTCTTTGGATCTTTGTTTCAGCTAAGCTTTTTCCTCCTGCTGTTAATTCAACTCTCCAGTTTTTCATGTTTTTTCAATGAAGTTTATGATTCCGTGTGATATTTTGTACATTTTGAGGCAGTTTATAATTTTGATTATTATTATTATTATTATTATTATTATTATTATTATTATTATTATTTTACTCATTTGACAGTGTTTCCCACCAGCATTAGCTAATTGTTTTCCGTTTGAGAATGAGTGACAGCAAGTCTACTCAAGTCTCCAGGATGCTTCTCAGTATTCTAGGTGATCTCAACAATGCTGTAGTTTGGATGATCTCCAATCGTCCTCTTATTTCTAAGTACTCCAGTCCGTGTTCCAGTCCTTCTTTGACTGTATTGGTATCACCGTCATTTTCATCTTCGATAGTTTTTTTCAGTTCAAGTGTAAGGTCTAGGTACTTATCTTTCCTTTTGCTACCTACAATCTCATCCTGTAGTGAGCCAGAATGGCAAATCCACTATATGGAAGGTTTTCTTTGTCTTTTTTGTTGACTATCACTAAGTCTGGTCGTCTGACAGAGATAAGATAATCTTTTTGTATCTCAAAATCTTAAATAATTTTGGGCGTCTCATTTTCTGGGACGGATACTGGGTTGTGCATATACCATTTATTCGAATGGTCAAATTTAAACTTCTTGCACAATTTCCAGTGGAACACCTTCCCCACCAGTCGTGTCTACTCTTATACTCTTTTAAGCCAATTCAATCCATTTGCCTATTGTTATTACTATCGATATTATTTTAATCTTTTGAGAGTTTTTCACACCAAGGTTAGTCGATGGTTTTTCTCTGGAGTTTTAGTGACAGCAAGTCTCCAGGACTCTCCTGCGTATTCTGTCCTTTCTTAAAAATGATGTGGTGGGATATTTTCTACTTGTCCGGTTATTTCATAGTAAACCAGTCACAGTACCAATCCTTTGGTGACTGTACCAAGAGCACCATTTACAATATATATATATACATATATATATATATATATATGTGTGTGTGTGTGTGTGTGTGTGTGTGTGTGTATATATATATATATATATATATATATATATATATATATTCCATTTCCAAAATGAATTTATTTCACTTTTCAAGCTCGTCAGAGAGAATTCAAAGTACCAATCTTTTGGTGACTCTACCAAGAGTAACTATTATAATTGGTATCACCGTCACTTTTATGTACCATAGTTTTTTCGATTCTCTAGCAGGGTCCAGGTACTTATCTCACTTTTTGCTTTTTTTATTTGTTTTTACTGTGTTGTCTTCCAATTATTATGATTAATATTATTATCATTATTATTTGTTTGTTTCTTATGCTTACTTGTGAACCTCTCTGTTTTTACTATTTTCTCACATCGACCTTTATAAAAAAGAAAAAAATATCTTTGCACTGAACAAATACAATATTCCATACATATGTTAGTATATATATATATATATATATATATGATTCTGTTAAATAATTCACTTAATAGCTCCTCATCCAAATACCGTCTTAATTTCTTTTTCATACCCTTTTTCTCAAATCATTTTAATCCAATCTAAATATGTTTACAAGATCACTGATTTTGATCAGATTTGTTCCAAAATTTGTATTACTCAGTTGGCAAAAATATCTAATTGGTAAGTAGACTTAGTTCTTAAAATCTATCTTGACAGTAAATTTCCAGATTGGAAAAATGTTTAAAAAAATATCAACCATAATTAGACATTCCATTATTTTGAATGTTTCAATTAGATCCTCACTCATTCTTCTTACTATTAAAATAGTTAATCTTCGTTTCTTCAATCTGTTTTTGTACAAAAAATTCTTTATTATTTTATATAATTTTCTTAATCATCTTGGTATGTTCTCAAATCTCAATATTACTCCTCCAATTTTCATGTGGAGACATTAGAATCTACGCCTCAATACAACTAAGTTGTCTAACATTTTAAAATGAATCAAATGTCAGCACAAAATAATAAAAAAAAGTGTTAATATACCGTTAAAAAACAATTAAATCTCACTCACCCTTTCTATCTCTTTGAGAATGTGCAATGTAGCCCAATTTTATCTAATATTAAACACAGCGTTTTGTGTATTCATTAAAAGCAGCTCTGGTTTTAATAGCTGAATATTTTTTGAATTGATTTCTATTAAATTTGATTCTCGTTACTTTTTCAATTGAAAAAAATGCTAATTTCTTCAGCAGAATGTACGAATAGTGATACACTCTAAAAAAAGATACAAAGTATTCTAAATCAAATCCTTGTTATATACATTTAACCCTTATATCTAACATATCTAAGATATTTGAGTAAGGGTTATATCTAACATATCTAATAAATAAGAGTTATATCTATACATATCTATAAAATAATATCAATACATATCTCACAGATTTTCATAAAATAGTTAATTGTATTATAAGCAAAAGACAATATTTTTATTTGCTTGTTTGGGTTTATGGCATATCAACTTTTGTATGTTATTTAATGCCAAATCTATTTTTATACAAATTTACAGTTCTATTCCAAACAATTCAGTTTAGCATAATTACACAGTTTAATTGTCAAAAATATTTTTATTTCAAGCTATTCAGTTTAATCAAGCAGTTCTGTTTCAAACAATTCAGTTTAATATCTGTATAGTTTTTGTATACTCGCTGTTAAATATCAAATGTTCTATTTCAAACAATCCAGTTTAGCGTAAATACAGTTTCAATGTAAAAACAGTTCTATTTCAAACAACTCAGTTTAGCATAAGTACGCCGTCTAAATGTCAAAACAATCCCATTTCAAGCAATTGCTTAGCATAAGTACACAGTTTAGTTCGATTAGACCCATAAATAGGTCCCTATCAAGAGCTACCATTCCAGGCAGAGTGGAACTGGGAGCGATGACAATGAAAGGGTTCTCTGCATTTCCGAAACCTCCAGCATTACTTGAACCTTACCATGAGAATGTAAATGTCATATCCAGGAAACACGTGGGGGAATCTCATCCTTTTACAGAGGTACAGTCGGTGTATCTTACAACTCCAGCCGACTGCGCAAGGAAAATTTGTGGAGAAGTATGTCAAAACTGTGTATTGCCTTATAAAATAGATATGGCAACCATAGTTTAAATCATAGAAGTTGTTTGCGTGTAGTTTTACGCCTAATGACCTGAATGGGATGAACCACCTCTTCTCCTTTAAACTATAACTAAATAGGAAAGCAGTCTGCCCACTTTAGCTTTGATGCAGCAACCATAGTAGAAGAAGAAAAAAATTCAAACCAGCTGAACTCTTCTTAAAATTGACCTTGTATTGCATCCTCTCTATGGCGGAGTGGTTTGGTAAATATATACTGTGACTTTATCGTTTCCAAGAGAAAATTATACAATCATTACGGATATTATTATGTATCATTTGCTCTATAGCATCAAAATGCATTGACCGAAAATAAACCTCCAATACATTTGCAGCCAAAACATAAACTTGCATAGGCATATAAATACCGGTGGACTTATTTTTGAACTGCTCAAATTAATAGTTTTGATTTTTTTTCAATTTTGAACAGTTTGGGAATAACATACCTAATACTTGTTTGATTATAAGAAGGTTCTTTCTGAACTCTTGCATTCAGTTATTTTGTGATTTTCTGTTTCATCTCTATCACCACTCGTTCTGTCGGCTGGGACTGTCGATTATGCCGACTGCATCTTTACAGAGAGGTAAGACTCCCCATAAACGAGGTTACCTGTTGGCCGATGTGGGCACCCCTTAATACTTCAGGTCTGTATTATGGTGTCTGAGCATTTCGAGACCCGGTGACCGTAGTACTCAAGTGACATGCAATATTCTATTTTGGTTCTTACTATGTTAGACGGGTGGTCGGAGCGGCCCTATCCGGCCAATCGGTTGGACAGGTCAAGCCCTATATTATTCTCCCAACCGTATTGTTCAAATTACACTTGTGGCAAATAAATACCCGACCCTATTTTACATTAAAGGTGCTAGAACGCGGTGATTCTGGGTACATTTATACTCAGATTTGTATATAGCCTGATAAAAGAAAAGCTATAATGAAGGAATTATGATGAAGAGGCATGACACTTTCTTAACATAAAATATGCTTCTCTCTTTATTTATCTTTAGGGCCTAAACGGGCGTAAGTTTGAGAAAGAGACAGTGACAAGGAGACGAAGGCAGTCGGATGATTGCTTTACTGACCCTTAACTTCTTAACCACGCTGTGATTTCATATTCAGGCCCTTGCATCCCTGAGTCTTTGACGGAAACCTCTCAACCGGGCTCCACTGTGGGCCACCGCCACCAGGGCGCTTACTGGCCACTCACTCGCGGTCTTCGTACCTTTTGACTGTGTATCCGAGACTACCCGTCTGATTGTGTGTAACCATGTATAAATAATTTAATAAAGCTAACGCTTTCTTCCCGTTGACAACACATGAGAGCCATTTCCACATGTTTTCCGTTAATCAATTTGTTTATACAGGTGCATCCTGTGTAGAAAAATCCGTGATTGACTGCCCTCCCCTTGGTTAATATGCAGTGAAAACAAATGATTAATAGCAAATAAGATTATTTGAGTTATATCACAATACTTGAGACCATTTGACTGTGGGCCAACAAACGATTAATATTGAATAGAATTATTAATGTGAATATTATTTAAAACAGTTTAGTGTCCAGGGTATGATATTAAACTGCATCTGATTGTGAGACTCCAGTCTTTGAAATTGGGAAATGAGAAGTACCCCTTCATTACCATTATTCTCAGATCCAGTTTCAACCGGGCTAGTAGTACCCCTTATGGTTCTATCTATGTGTCAAATAGAATCGTTCAATATTTTTCGATGGATTGTTATTGGTTATTTGAAACCATACAGCAGTGTGAAAATTGTTTGTATTAGACAGGAATTGATAATTATTGAAATTACTAATATCAAATTGCAACAGCGTTTAACCGTGTGCAAACAAATGAGAACTAAGTCGTTTAAAAATAGATTTTCCTGGAAGATCATCATCATCATCATATCGTGCTGGCAGCACGGATATCCCTGACCCTCTCTCGCCACTCCTCCCTATCGTTCATCGCCCTAGGTAGGTCTTCAGGACAACAACCTGTATCCTCACATAGCTGCTGAATGTACGTTCGAGCTGGTCGTCCTGCTTTTGCGCGGCCATGTGTGGGGATCCATAAAAGTAGATCTCTTATGAGTTCATCTCTGCTTCTCCAGCAATGTCCTGCATGTCTGGTTCGTCTAACTTGAATAGTTTTCGTGATAGGGGGCAGGTGGCCGTACAGTTGGTGTCTTGTGAGGTGTTGCTGCCAGGACTTGTTCAGGATTGCACGCAGCATTCTTGTGTAATTGCCATCTAGTTTCTTCTCCAGCCGTTTTGTTAGCGTTCATGTAGTGCAGCCATATAGCAGTATCGATGTGACCGCTGCCTGGAAGAAACTGCGTTTCATTTTATCGGTTAGGTCTGATTTCCATATAGTTGATAGCCCACTGATAGCTGTCTATGCTTTCGTTAACCTCGTTTCGATGTCCTTTTCGGTTGATTCGACGCTGCTTCCTAGGTACGTGAATTTGTCTACTAGTTTAAGAGGGGCTCCTTCTAGAGTGGAGATGTCCCCCGTTTGATTATAGCACATATATTCCGTTTTGTGTGCATTAACATGGAGGCCTATGCTTGCTGCTGCTCGTTCCAAACTATGCAGAAGTGTTTCGGCTTGCTCAGGTGTATTTGCCAGTATCGCTATGTCATCGGCGTAGTCGGCGTCGGTAATTGTTGTTGCGGGGTATCTTCTGCTTCTTTTCTTCGTCAGTTCGAAGCCATTCTCTTTGATTTTGTCAATCGATGTTCTAAGTACGTAGTCTAGACAAATGATAAAGAGGTACGGAGCCAGCGTGTCCCCTTGTAGTACTCCTGCTACAATGTCGAAGTATTCTGTGTCTCCATCTGGTGATCGTACTTTTACTTTAGTGTTTCTATAGAGAATCGTTATTGCCGCTACGGTTTCTTTAGGTATGCCGTACGCTAGTAGGATTTGTTCCATCTTTCCTCTGTGAATGGAGTCGAAAGCCTTGGTAAAGTCGACAAATATTAATGTCACTTGTAGGTTCTTTGCCCGTACACCTTCAAGGATTCTGCGGATGGTTAATATTTGTGAGGTCGTGGATCTATTTCTTCGGAAGCCATTTTGGTTTTTTCTAAGTATGTTGTCGATTTTGGGTTCTATTCGGTTTCGTAGTAGGGCATTGTAGATTTTGGCTGCTATGGATGTAAGTGTTATGCCTCGGTAGTTTTTGGCTAATCCGAGGTCCCCCTTTTTAGGGAAGGGGAGTATGCATCCCTTCATCCATCTATCTATCGGATTTTGATTGTATACTGCGTTGCAGTGTCGGAGCAGTATGTCGTCGAATTGTCTGGTCTTCCATACTTCCGGGGGAATTTCGTCCAGCCCTGCAGCTTTCCTATTTTTAATTTTTCTGAGAACCGAGTCGAGTTCTTCTTGTGTGAACGGTCCAAGTTTAATGTCTAATTGTTTGCTAATTATTCTGGTGATTGGTTCATGCGTTATTTTTGGTGGGTTTCCAAGTAAGTTTTCGAAGTGCTGTTTCCACAGTTTTATTCTTTCTTGTTGGTTTGCTGCTTTAAGTTTTGCTTTGGCTGTGTTCTTTCTTCTGCTCACTTCGTTTATTGTTTGCCAGGCAATTCTAGATTGTCTATCTTCCACCGAGTCTCTAATCTTATCTATCTGATTTTGAATGTATTCTGTCTGTTCCTTTATATATATGCCTGCTAATTGATATTGTGCCGTTTTTAGTTTTAAGGCATCACATACAACACATGCACATAAGCACACGTAATGCGCACAAGACGGAATATAGTGCTTATTTAAAGAGGCGGCATTTCCACACTAAACGGTTGCTCCCTGAAACTAGTGGACAAGTTCACCTACCTATGAAGCAGTGACTCATCAACCAAGACAGACATTAACACGCAACTAGCGATGGCATGGAGAACTATCGATAGTCTATCGGTCATATGGAAGTCAGACCTGACCGATAAAATAAAATGCAGTTTCTTCCAAGCAGCGGTCGTGTCGATACTACTATATGGATGCACTACATGGACGCTAACTAAACGTATGGAGAAAAAGCCTGACGGCAACTACACAAGAATGCTTTGACTAATATTGAACAAGTCCTGGAAGCAGCACCCAGCAAAGCAGCAGCTGTAAGGCCACCTACCATCCATCAAGAAAACTAAGTTAGACGAATCAGACATGCGGGACACTGCTGGAGAAGTAGGGATGAGCTCAGAATTGATATACTCCTGTGGACCCCTTCGTATGGACGAGTAAAGGCAGGATAACCAGCTCTGTGCTGATAAGTTATGTAGCCCTGAAGATCTGCCGGAAGCAATGGAAGATAGGGAGAGGTGGTGAGAGGGTCAGGGACATCCATGCTGATTACACGACGTGATGATGATGATGAAATATACATATATATATATATATATATATATATATATATATGTTTGTGTGTGTGTGTGTGTGTGTATAAAATTGGATATAGCATTAAATTTCCATGAAAGTTTGATCAGCCATTAAAATAAATAAACTAACCTAACAAAGGCTCTATCCCAACATTGCTAGTACTTGTTATTCCCTTGTGTCGCTTCTATATTTGTTTAAAGTTTATATTATTCTTCTATTTCTTTCTTCTTACACATAACTTGCATGTCTATCTCAGCGTTCATCTTCTCTCCTTTATCTTTCATTGTGTCACGCCGTCTGTGTCTTTTACTTGTTGCCATTCTGTCGTCTCTATTTATCTCCTAGTTCGTTCGTTTTTGAAACCCTAATTGTTATTAGTTTTTCATTGCAGGGATGACTAACAATTCGGTCGCAATTTTCATATTTCATTTCTCAAGACGCAACATCTTAATCATCCATTGCAACCTACGGGAAATTTGTGATCGAAGCGTATGTGGTATAACCCTTCCGCTCGAGTGCTCATCACCCATTAAAACTTCTAACGTCTAAAATTTTTAGGATCATTTGATTACGCACATCCAATGATTAGAAGTAGTTTGTTGTGTAATAGATACCGTTGTAGAAAATAGATACGGCGACCCGATTTCAAATCCTGGACTAAGAGTTTGCATTTCACAAAGTGCTAATATCCGTGGGAAAGGTATGAATCCAATTATTCTCTCTCCAGCTATGGATAAATAGTTGGGCAGAATGAGTTCTTCAGCCTTGGTGAGCCAACTAGTCTAGGAGAAGGAAAACTCTGAATTCAAACCTGTTAAACTCCGCTTCAAAATTGACATTGTGTCATATCCTGCCCGAGCAGAGGGGTTGGTAAATAAGTATACTTTTCTATGAATTCTGATAATATACAAACTGAAGTACCTGTCTTCTTCGAGTAAAAATGTAGAGAAATATTATGTCCGTTCCACTTCTTTTATATTTCTCTAAACTCTATTTTACAATCGTGTCAGATGCACCAAACGATTAAGAAAGGATAAAGAAGATATTTTGCCAATCATATTTTATAATAAAAATATTAAGTTAGTATATCTATTCAGCTATGAGTAAATAGTAGGACAGACTAGGCTCTTCGATATTGGTTCGGCAACCGGTCTCGGAAAAGGAAATCTCTGTATTCAAACCAGGGGAACACCACTCGTAATTGACCCTGTGTCACATTCTGCTCGGACGGAAGGATAGGTAAATCTATACTTGCATCCAATGAATATCAAGCTATCATTTGATCTCGAGTCACTATACATCACTCAAATCCAATAGCCTGCTTTAAACTATGGTATTCTTTATTGCAATGATAGATTTGGTATTATCTATTTTTGCTTTGACTTTATTAATTTTATGGCAGTATACTGTTCTATGAAAAGAGATCAATCTTTCCTCCATAAGTTCCATTTTCGTGGCTAAATCCAAATCATCACATGTCTAATTTTCTGACTTACCCTATTATTCATATTTCACTCCTTTGAGAATTTTTCACGGTGCGTTAGCTGCTTGTTTTCTATGGGAGCTTGAGTGACAGCAAAGTTCCTCAAGTCTCCCGGACTCTTTTCAGTATTCTGGCCGATTTCGGTAAAGCTTTTCAAGTCCTCCAATCCCAGTACCAATCCTTTGGGGATTATTCAATGTGCGCCTGTTACAATTGGAATCACTGCCACCTTGATGTCACAAAGGTTTTTTAGTTCTCTTATAAGGTCTTGGTATTTATTCCTCTTTTTGCTATCTTTTAATTTTACCGTTTGATCTGCAAAGTACACTATTCAGTAGGTTCTCCCCCGTTTTTTTTTTTGTTGATTATCACTTGATCAGGTGGTTTGAGATAATATTATCTGTTCGTACCTCAAAATCTCAGAGAACTGTGTACGTCTCATTCTCCGGGCGGATTCCTGGTTGTGCGTATCCCAGTTTTTCAAATTTTCGTTTCTTGAACAATTCTCCATCCGGTCGTGGATCACCTTCCCTACCAAGTCGTGTCGACTCCCTTTGCGCTAGTTTGCCGCGTTCGCTTATTATAGGATTGATCCTTTTGTCCAAATCACCACATAACCTACATTTGCTATTTTGTTGCGTCTTACGTATTTTTATTTTAACGTTGTTTGTCCTTTTAGCGTTATACACAGTTACTGGCTGGTAGCTTTCAATGGAGTCGAACTGAAATTACAACTCCTTAGTTTTTCAAAACTCTTCTCAGTAATATAACCGATTTTAGCAATACTGTTTTTGAGGTTGTCTCAGTCCCGCCCAATATATCTCCCCCTGTCTATTAAACAGATTCTTTGAAATAGTTCACACGGCTCTGATATTTACTTTGAGATTACAAATTTTAATTCCTTATACAATTCCTCGCAGATCGCTTCTCCCACCCAGTCGTTCTTAGTTTCGTAGTCTTTCTTAATATTTCTATTTTTCAGGTTACATTTTTATTTTTTCTGGTTTCTAAGTTTTATTTTCAACTCTTTTCAATGAAAAGAAAATGAAGTAGAAAGAACTTGAATTAAATGATGTCACATGTTGTTTTCGTAGAATTATCTTGTGGGTCATCAGTAAAAGTACAGTTTATTAAAGAACAATTCCTTTGTTTATGATGATTGGATTTCAATGTCTGCTCTTAATTTGGAAACTCTGAAGCAAACATCTTGCTTAAAAGGAAAACTAAGATAAAAGTGGAGTTGAGTAAAATACTTTTAATCTATCATATATATAATCTAAGTCATCAACAGTTTTCGGTCGCATTTTTAGCATAATTTACTATATACTCAATTTAGAATAGAAAAAGACATTCAGCCTCCAGCAACATATAACAATTAATCAAATCCCTATACCTGTGTAGATTAGTACAGTTGTTACTTTATAACCAAGCCTTCCATAAAAACCAAAATTATATTTCCTCTTTATCTTGCAAATTTCAAAACAAATGTCTTTGACCATGTGCTCAGTGTCTGAGTCAGTAGAACGTATCGCTAACCCAAATGCGAATAAAGACACAGACGTACACTCGCAAGCACATACACAGGATTTAAAAAGAGACTTGTTAAAAGTGTTAAATTCCTCAAGGAGTTGATATGCCATTAAACAAATAAACAAACCAAAGCTATTTCGTTTAAGAGGTGTCATCATCATCATCATCATCATGTCGTGCTGGTAGCACGGATATCCCTGACCCTCTCTTGCCACTTTTCCCTATCGTTCATCGCCTCAGTCAGGTCTTCTGGGCAACATCCTGTATCCTCACACAGTTGCTGAATGTATGTTCGTGCTGGTCGTCCTGCTTTTGCACAGCCATGTGTGGGGGTCCATAAGAGTACATCACTTATGAGTTCGTCCCTGCTTCTCCAGCAGTGTCCTGCATGTCTGGTTCGTCTAACTTGAATAGTTTTCGTTGTAGGAGGCAGGTGGCCGTACAGTTGGTGTCTTGTGGGGTGTTGCCGCCAGGACTTGTTCAAGATTGCTCGCAGCATTCTTGTGTAATTGCCGTCTAGCTTCTTCTCCAGCCGTTTTGTTAGAGTCTATAAGAGGTGTAATCATCAGTAATCCTTCCAATTTTCAAACTCCCAATACTGAGAGATGGTAAATCTCCCATCCAATGTATTGCCGAAATAATATAAACAAAACTGACGAATTAAAAAAAAAAAAACAGTCATTATTATAATGAATGAAAATAGATTTCTCTATTTTATCAACGAGAAATTTGATTTAGTTTAACTTTTTTTCTGTTTGAATAACATATAAACCTCACAGGTTATATAATACCGCCCTTGTAAAAGAACAATAAAGGTACTATTAAACCCAGAACTGGGGCTGTAGAATACACCAACTACTTCTCTGCAGTAATGCTGAAGCTTTGGGGAATGCAGAGTAGCCCTTCATTACCATCACTCCCAGGTCCATTCTGGCCTGGAGTAGTAGCATCTGATAGGGTTCTATCTACAGGTCAAATAGAACTAAACTGTGCACTTATGCTAAACAGAATTGCTTAAAATAGAACTGTTTTTGACATTTAAACTGAGCACTTATGCTAAACTGAATTGTTTGAAATAGAACTGTTTTGACATTTAGCTGTTTGTAAGCAAAAACTATACTCATACTAAACTGAATTGTTTGTAATTTAATTCGGCGTTAAATGACCCAAAAAGGGTTGATATACCGTAAAACAAAACAACACACCATAGCTGAGGAATAAGGGGTTTCATATCCTTCTCAAGATTATTTATCCAATTAGTGAAGTAATAACGCGATTAGAGTTCGAATGTTGTATACTGACCTTCGACCCGGCCAAACATGCCATTACAAAGATATTGAGTGGGCGATTGAACTATTATATAACTCGGTGATGACAGGAAGTCTGTGAGTTTGGACACCAGACACGATGGTGACAAGGTGTGGTAGAAAGCCAGCACTCAACAGAGAGTGGGTCCCCAGGCCTCCGCTTGAGCAGCCCTGGAGAACGAGAAAGACACAACGCTAATGGCCATAAGAGTGGGGGTCAATATATTGCAGTTCTGTTCGGTGTCCAACTCTCTCTCACAGTAAAACCTGTAGTAACCCTTTCAAACCCTTACAAATAAAGTGGGAGGTACATATTTTTCTAAAAACTGTGTCACTCTTCTTCATTGCCTTGTCGTCATTATCATTGTATTGTTATGATTATGTATTATGTGTTTGTATAGTTAGTCATGGTCATGGTTATTGTGTGACTATACCACACGAACCCGCTTGCTAGGATGTTACAGTTCAGCACGTTAGTCCCGAAGCCTCAGACACTCAACCTACAAATTTTGGCTTGTTATTTTGTAGTAAAAAAAAAAACAATACTCGTACTAAATTGAATTGTTTGAAAGAAAACTGTTTATATGTATAAAAATGGATGTGGCAATAATAATCTACAATGGTTAATGTGCTAGAAAACCAAACCAAACCTAACCTTAGTTCGTTTTGCCGATCGTAGATCAATTTTTTAATTCTTATGTTTCGTGTTAAGCTTCAATCATCCATTGAAGAATTTTTGATAACCTTTCACCCATTAATCATTCACGTTTTTATCACTCAGCAAAAGATGGTCCTTTTTTTTCTACGTGAGAGAGCAACCATTGTTGATTCATCATCCCTGAACTTTTCTTTCTCATTTTTATCTTCTCTTAGTTTATTACCTTAAATGAGTACATAGAAATAATATGGAGGATAAGAAGAAAACAGAAAAGAAGAAAGAACAAAACGAAAACATTGCAAGACGGAAAATAATCAGCTTAAAAAATAGAGGAATTTATGGAGTCGATCAATGGGATTCAATCGATAATTCACGGATGGTGTTCTCGATGCTATTGTTCTGCGCATGTTCAAACTAAAAATATCCGTTCGATTTGATTGGTAATGAAAATAACGATATAAACCTTCAATTACTATCATTCTATTGAAAAGCGCACATACAACTGAAAGTGAGAAGTAGTATGTATGAAATTATTAGACCTTGCAAATTATTAGACCTTGCAAATTTTTCACACCAGCATTAGCAGGAGTTTAAGTGATAGCCCAAACGATTGGGGATCTAGAAGACACCGGCTGTATCTCTGCAGAAGAGTAAGACTCCCACAACAAGTGTTCTGGATATGACACTAAAGAATCTGATGCTGGAGTTTTGGGGAATGCGGAATACCCCTTCATTGCCATCAATCCCAGGTCAACTATAGCCCGAAGTAGTTGCACCTTATGAGGTCCCATCTATAAGTCAAATAGAACTAAACTATGTACTTATTCTAAACTGAATTGCTTGAAATTGAACTGTTCTGTATTCTAATCTGATTTGTTTGAAATATAACTTTGTTTAAAAATGGATTAAGTATAAATAACCTACAATGGTTGATATGCCATAAAACCTAACCAAACAAAACCATTTTCCTGTGTACAAACAAAATTCCAATATAAGCTCTAAGGCTTGGAAGTAATATTTGAAACATTTAAATGTGTGCAAACAAATGAGGTCTGGTTTGTAAAAATGTTATCAATTTAATATGCGATTACAAATTGTATATATATCAAATGCATATGTATAAACAGGATTTGACATTAAATAACCCAGGGTGGTTGATATGCCATAATCCCAAAGAACCAAACTAAATCATAAGTTTCCTCGACTCTTCTCATTCTTCTGGCTGATGCCAACAATGCTGTAGTTTGGATGGTCTCAACTCGTCCTCCGATTTTTAACTCTTTCAGTCCCCCTTATCAAATCTTAGGGATCGTTCTAAACGCACGTGTTACAATAGGTATCACCGTCACCTTCATGTTCCATAGCTTTTTTTTTAGTTCTCTGGCAAGGTTTAAGTACTTGTGTCTCTTTTCGTTTTCTTTGATTTTCTCTCTTTGATCCACCGGCAGTATCTCTTCTTTTTTTTTTTGTTAATTATAACAAGGTCATATCTTCAAGCCGGGATAAAGTTATCTGTTTGTATCTCAAATCTCAGAGAATTTTTATCTCATTCTCTAGAACGGATTCTGGGTATTATTATTATTATTATTATTCAGAGCCCCACTTAGGATTTCTTTGACGAGGCTGATCAGGGCCATTTCTCAACGCAAGGTCAATTGTCCCCACCCCAGGGTCGTGCCCGAAGTGGCTTCTGCTCGGATACTTCTCCTGATTAATCTACTCACATGTACGAGTTGAAATTATGATTTATATAATAGTCATAATGCTCATGAATTACCATCTCACGCAATTTGTTTCCACAGCCCCCTTGTTTATACAGGTGCATCCTGTTCCTAAAATCTTTAAATGACGGCCTGTTAAAGGTCAATACGTAACAATTATATTGTTATAGTTTCGATGGCCAATACTCGTCCTTCTATTTCCAAGTCCTTCAGTGCCTGTAACAATCTTTTGGTAAATTTAATTTAACAAGAGCACCAATGAAAATTGGTATCACCATCACGTTCATGTTCCGTAGATTAATCAGTTTCCTAGCAAGTTCTAGGAACATCTTTCTTTTGCCTTTCTTTTAATTTTACTCTGTGGTCTGCTGGGACGCCAAAATCCACAATGCGGCAGGTTCTTTTTGTTTTTGTTGTTGACTATCTCTTGGTCTGATCGTCTGGGCGTGACTGAGTGATCCGTTTGTATCTCGAAGTCCCAGGACAGATTCTGGGTTGTGCATATGGATATGTGAACATACAAAAAATGATTTTGTTCGTATGGTCACATATCCATTTAATGCACAATTCCCAGACGATAACCTTTTCCACCCAGGCACGTCTACTCTTATTCTCTTTCCGTGCGAATTTTCCGCATTCGCTGTTGTGATTGATCGTTTTCTCTCTATCATCACATAACATACATTTGCTATTTTATTGCGTCTTATCGATTGTCTCTTTTATATCATCATCATGTCGCATTGCCAGCACGGATCTACCTGACCCTCTCTCACCACTCATGTCTATCATCCATCGCTCGCGGAAGGTCTTCCAGGCTACATCCTGTATCGGCACAGAGCTGTTGTTATTGCTGGTCGTCCTGTCTTTTCTCGTCCATGTGAAGAGATCCTCAAGAGTATATCACTTATGAGTTTGCCCTTACTTCTCTAGCAGTGTCCCGATTGTGTGGTTCGTCTAACTTAGATAGTTTTCTTGATGTGTGGTTGGTGGCTGTACAGCTGCTGTTTTGTGGGATGTTGTCTCCATGAATTGTTTAGTATTGCTCGTAGCATTCTTGAATAGTTGCCGTCAAGCTTTTTCACTATACGTTTAGTTAACGTCCATGGAGTGTATCCCTACAGCAGTATTGTCATGGTGCTGCGATTTGAAAAGATTCTGTTTTTCTCTTAAAGTTTCCCTTCTTTAGCCACATCCGAGTTTTTGTAGAGTGAAATTTTGTTTGTTAGCTTGTCGCACGAAATATCCATACAGCTGCTTTTCTTCCTATTCTTGTTTTCTTCTTATTTTTGTTATCTTGATCCTCGCGTTTTCTGTATTGTTTCTGGTGGTGGTCAGTCTTCCTTAGCCCCTTTTTTGTAGTCTTCAAGTCGTAGTATTTTTTGCATCAACGCTATGAAGAATACTACGAAGTACTCATCCTCCTTCTTTTTTTGAGTCTTGCTCGCGTTCTTTTCTTTTCACTCTAAGATCCTCTGCAACAGCAAATTTTATTAGAGGACGTGGTCTTCTGGCTGGGATTGTATCTGAAAGCCACCAAGAATTTTAGACGTCTCATTTTCTAGAACAGATTCTGGTTTGTACATATACTATTTGCTAGCATGTTCAAATTTTATTCATTTGCACAATTCCCAGTGAATAACCTTCCCCAGTCTTGTCGTGCCTCGTCTTGATTTTTTTTCTATCAGTATACTGCGTTAACTTATGGCATTAACCGTTTTATATTCGTTTATATTTTTCTACACAACTGTATTTTTCTGGTTTTTGGTTTATTTTCAATAGTAATTGAAACAAATTTTTTTAAAAACAAAATAAAAGAGTTAATAGAAAGAAAGTCAAATAAAGACAGACGGGTTGCTGTTTTCGTTGAGATATCTTGTTGATCTTTTAAAAAGTGCAGATCATTGAAGAACGGTTAGTTATTTTGTGATTATCGAATTTCAAAGTCTGCTCTTAATTGGGAAACTCTTACGAAAACATTTTCCCTATTAACACTTCTTGCTTAACAATAAAATTGTAAAACAGCTGGAGCCTTTTACAATCTATCTACGTGGGTCTTTTATAAAGTTTTAAGCCTAACCCAGAAAGATGAGCCATAACATAACTTTTTTGAGGCACTTTTTATAAAACTAGAAAAAAATTATTTCTGTGTTAATTTCTGTACAGCTGAAACCCATAACAAGCTGGGATGAGTACGACAAAGCTAAAACTGGATAAAACAGAAGCCTATGTAGTCTTAAATTATCAGTTGAAAGTATGCAGAAAAAAGGTATGATATCCAAGGGCGTAGTGACATTATTTGCCAAAGACTCCCTTTCCAATACAATCGTGGTTTGAGGAATTCAAGCGAGCTATGGATTGCAGAGAAGGTCATCCAAAGACCCCAACCACTGATAAACAAGTTGATGCTATTCATCTTATGCTTTTGGATAATAGACATTTTAGGGACCAAAACATAGCTAAGTCCCTTGACACGTGTTCTCTGTCAGATATATAACGTTTTAACTGAGTTCTCATGGATAAGCAAGCTGTCTGTGTCTTAAGATTTCTGATGCTAGAGCACGAAGATCGAAATGGGTTGACATTACCCAGGCACCTCTGACTCATTTTGTAACGTGACCTCGGCACCTAATAGAAGGTTGTAACACCACGGGGTTCAAATTAAAGGTTGTAACGCAACGGTGTTCAAATGGACGTTTGAACTACAAATACGATGGCTGAATATATAGTCGGTTAATAACCAGGAAAGAAAGAAACAAGTTTGTTTTACTTACTTTGTTAGTGTTTTTATTTTACTGGATATCAGATTACTATTGAACAACCGTGGATGGTGTAAAAAAAAACCGAACACGTCATGGTTATTTTAGTACGGCCTAATTTTCGGTGTGTCACCTCATGAAAAATCTAATATTCAGAGATTTAGAGTGGGGTTGTTTCAAGATTTTTAAATAAATAGCAGCGATTTTTCAAATTTTGAATCAGTTAGTTTGGTGCAGGCCTCGGGACAGTCATTAAATGTGTTCCACGAGGGCATTTCTTTCTGGTGCTTGCCACCTGACTTCGGGTGCCATTAACATCGAGAAAGCGAAGTCCTTCTCACCTAAGTAGACTTCGGTCGTCAGTTTGTGTTAGCACCAGTGTCACATGCCTGTCCCCAACTCTGAGCGAAATAAAGAACGTGTAAATCCATCGAAGTCGTGTCACTCGTTTTGTTAACCGTTCATCTTTTGGACCAAGCCTGAGAATTCAGCATTTTCCTACCAACCCCGGCAACATCACAGCATAGGAAAACAGCCGCCGGAGGACGACGGGCGTTGGTATCACAACTACACCACATAGACATTTTTACTACCACCGTTCTAACAGCTCTATGAGTGTGGTATTACGCTGTAAGTTTCAGTAGAACCACGTGGTACTTTCCACTGTGATATTAAAGAAGAAGTGGGGAACGCCAAAAAATTATCTTGACTCGTAAATACAAAAGTTTATTCGCCACTGTACCTCTTAGTAGTCGTCGAGAAGAGAAAAACAGAGTGTGAAAGAAAGGATTGACGGCTTTAGCTTGACAAAGAGGTATAAAACGTCGTGAGGAGAGAGAGGAAGACAAAGACCTTGATATTAACTTTCTTGTTTTCTGTTGTAGTTCTCACACATGATTATCTTTACAGCTTCGCGTCTGGGCTCCAATTGTCGTCTTTACATCGTCACGTCGTGTGCACAACTGAATTTTTTCTCTTTTCTATCCCACGTCCAGTCCTCTAACGGGTTTTTCGTTTGAGTTTCTTCCAGCTAATCAGAACCCGTCGTTTATTCACTGCTAATGTGTTTTTATTTTCAAATAGGTCGTCCGCTGCTCTCTCGGTCTAGAATTTCCTATTCGTTTCTTACTAGTAGCCTCTCTCACTATCTCTCTCACTCTCTCTCTCTCTCTCTCTCTCTCTCTCTCTCTCTCTCTCTTTGCTGGCCTCGGTTGTCTTTCTTTTGAACCATATTGTGATCGACTTTTAAAACAATCGAGTTCATGATTACTTTCAACTTCGAAGCAAACCTAAGAATTACCTCCGCATATTAATAACACAACTTATCACTTCGAACTTGAATCAAAGATTCAAAGCAAAAAGTCGAAACACTCTGGTTCTCCCCTCTAAAGAATTTCAAGCAGGCAGCGTCAGTTGGCGAAGTGATAACTTTTGCATTTTGAGGTTCTGTTTTGTTTTTTTACGTAATAACGATAGTCTAATTGGAAAAGAAATTAAAACTATTAATGAACAAGATTATGCTTCAGAATAAGTAAACTCAAAGAGGCAATCAATCGAAACACAGAGGAAAGCTGAGGGCAAATGTGTTTTTGTCTCCAGAATGACGTACCCATTCACGCTGTTCTAGTTGTTGTGTCTGGACCACTGATTGTGGCTTTGAATTGCAACTGCATCAGTCTTACTTAGTTCCATCTGACTTCTTCCTTTATCCTAAACTCAAATCTCATCTGTGTTCTTGCCGTTTCACTAAAAAAATGATCAGATCATATGTGCTGTGGAGGAGTTCTTAGAGAACGAGGAACCAACTTCTTCCGTTTAGGGATTGCATTGCTCAAGTATCATTGGACGAAGTGCATTGATGTCAAGGGGAACTATATTGAAAAATCGTGAAAAGATGTCTTGTTTGTCCCACTCCTTTTTTTTGAAAGACCCTTATATCTATCTATCTATTTGTCCGCGCTCTCTGTGTAACGGTGATCGACGTAGAAAATGGATTCGGCGAGGTTTGCATTTAAAATAGGGCTAATCCAACTACCCACCTTGAATAAATAGTAGGGCATACTGGCTCTTTCTCCACGACCGTTATGACTACTGCTTAAATCAGAACCTGTATCACATCATATTCATGGTGAAGGGGTTGAATAAATTCGTACGAATATTAATTAATTATAACGTCTTAGTGCATCGCAAGACTAAAGCCACTGATATTATAAGATATTTACTAATCTTTGACGAAACCAACCGATATTGCATGATATTAAATCATCTTGCCTTTTTCGTGTGACACAAGGCAAAACCAAGACATATAACTAAACATTTGAATAATCTAAATTTATTAGCATGCCTCAGGTAATATTTGAACTCTACTTTTCTTGCCAGCGAAATTACCAATATTATCTTCAATAATATGGTGTTGTTTACTTCACACAACATTTTCCCAACATTAGTCCAATAAACTCGGGTAAAATTCAATAACTATTTGACAATTCAATAATCATCTCAACGCTACTCACGTTTTATACATTTCACATAATAATTCACCAACTATCTATCAGTAGAGCTAAGGCTACACTACGTTTGCTTGATTTCAACTGAAATTACAGGATTTATTGACTATCTCTCTCAATATTTATTAAATCCTTATTCACCCAAATTAATCGTATTTTTTTACGAATAAAACGTTAATTAATCACTAAACATCATTATTATTCATAAAAAAAGTTTTGTTTTCGTTTGTTTCCTTTAGTTGTTTCCTTTTGGGTTATTAATGCTGAAACCGTCATTGTAGAAGAACAGTAGTGGTCCTATTTAACCGCGGTGGGATTATGGATGGAGGAACGAAACCTTTCCAAAGCGTATTTGTCCCAATGTGAACGAAATAACGTGAATAGGATTCGAACTTGCTAACTACGGTATCGCAGTCCATCACGTTAGCTACTACACAACTGGAACTTTCTTTGTATACAAGGTAACTGGGTAGGATTCTTGACATTCAAAAGATACAAGAAAATCTTTATTCACAGCGAATGAAATACAAAACGGGTGCCATCTTTAATGTTCCAACCACCCAGTCAGCAGTAACTAAAATATACAGACCGACCACTACATAGAGGTGAGACCCCAACAAAAATAGCGGCTCTGTGTATAACACTAAACTACATACAATGGTTAGGCTCCAGTAATGGGTAATGCGGAGTATCCCTTTATTAACATTACTCCTAAGTCCACTCTGACCTGTAGTGGTAATATCTGTTGTGTCCCATCTATGGGTCAGATGGATCTGTTGAGAAATTATTTGTATTCGATACCCCCACGTTTGACTGGGGCTGTAGAATACGTCGACTGGGTATAAGCAGAGAGATAAGAAACCCCAACGAGTATCCTTAATATAGGACACTTAACTGCATTTGATTGTGAGGCTCTATTCCTGGACCTTGGGCAATGTTGAGCGACCTTTAATGATATTAATCTCCTGTCGACTCTGCTACGGAGTGGTAGTACAAATTAAGGTCCTATATAAGGCTTAAATAGAAATATTCGATTATTTACAAAGGATTATTATGATTATCATTAGTTATCAGAAAACATACAGCCGTGTGTAATTCTTTCATATCATAGGAATACTTGATGAATACTCGAAACATTTAAACTGTATACAAATAAATGAGTTCTAACGACTAGTTGAAAAGTAAAGTTTAAAACTTTTGCTTAAAAATTACATATATATATATATATATATATAATTTGAACCTCCAACATCGGTTTCATTTATAAAAAAAGTCTCTGACGATGAAGTTTTACTATGAAATTAATAAGACTCAAATAATTATTATTTCGCATTGCAATAGCTTTCTATAATTAATTCAATAATATATATATATATATATATATATATATATATATATATATATATATAATTTGGAATTCAATATCCTATAAGTACTGATATGTCATGAAACACAAAAAAAATCAATCGACCAACATTCAAATTCGATAGGAATGTTTGATGCCATATAAGGGCGTGCTAATTACTTTTATCAAGAATAATTACTTAGATTTGGTTTGGTTTGGTTTCTTTGTTTAATGGCATATCAACTCTTTGTGGGTTATTTAATGCCAAAGTAATTCTCGTAGAACAGTAGTGGTACTATTTAACCCATAGCTGGGAGGATAAGGGGGTTCCTACCTTTCCCAAGTGTATTTGCCCGAAAGTGAACGTAATAGCGCGACTGGAATACGAACTCGCTTACTACGATTCCGCAGTCCATCGCTTTGACCATTACACCACGAGGACATCCCCCTAACTACTTAGAGCTATTGGACTAATGAGTAGAGTGTTCACCAATAGTCCGGGGGTTTAGGGTTCAATCCAAGGTCGAGTCATACCAAAGCCTCAAAAAATGGTGCCGTCTTGCTTAACACTCAGCATTATAAGGTAAGGACTAAGGGTAAAGTGGTACAATCAAGGGAATGGAGTAGCGCCCTTCCCTACACCTCGGTGTAGTAGCTATCGAAAATGGAGTCTTCGGGTCCCCCTTGACTAAGGTCGCCAACTTTAATTTTTACTTATAATTCCCAAGGATTCTTATCAGTTACTTGAGACCATATAACTGAGAAAACAAATGACTATTATAAAATAGAAATGATTACTTGAATCATTAGCATTAGTTAGGAATACGTGAAACCATAGAAATTTGTGCAAATCCTTTGTATTAAGTCGGAATGTTTGATACCATATCATTTTTCGCAAAAAAAAAAGAAAACAAACTAGAAACCCTTAAGAAACAATTTTCATAAAAATATGAACATATATTTACAATGAGGGTGATTCAATAACATCTTGGGATTGTAATGATTGAAATAAATTTAATAACCCATCAAATGTCTTAGAAAGTGGCTCATACTCTCCAGCTTGAAAGCATAAGTAACAATCTTACCTAATAACTATGTAATACTGGGAGTATTGTCCAGTGTCACAATTAATTGAATGTACCCTGTATATGTAGTATTTCAGAAAAGAATGCCTCAATCTTTTTAAACAATTCGTTCTTAACCATCATAACTCCTTTGTACCTTTTCACTACAATTTTTGTATTTAAGCCAAGTTGTAATATTTCTGAAGGAATTTTCTTGAATACAGAGTTCAACGCTTGGACACATCACTGAGAATTTCAGCAGTAAATAAATATGGCCAACCTGAGCACCTTAAAATCCTGCACTCTTCCACTTTCACAGAATTTATCAACCGAAGTGTACACTGCCTCTTGTCGCTTAAAGGTTTGTTGAGTTTTGACGCGATCTGCGTTCGTTCCTCGAAAACGACACCACTTATTTGTCGAACATTTCGCCTCGAATGGAAACTCATTCTTTCGTTTAAAATTACATGCAATGTTCATACTATTGCTCTGTTTATCTTATAACCGATGCTAGTTTTGTTTTGTTTTGTTTTGTTTTGTGATATTTTTCTATTACTTTGCTCATGATATCAATACTGTTTAAAAAGGACACTTGGTATAATGTAAACTGTTTATTGGTCGGTCATTTATTGGTTTATTTATTCTGCTGGTTTATTTATTTATTCCGTCGTTTATTGGTTTATTTATTCTGCTGGTCCATCACAAAGGAATGGATTCGAGAATGAAGCTCGGGCATGCAGTGTTCATTTAAACTACTAAATACTGTGCTTCCCAAGTGGGTATTGTTAAATGAATAACATTGTAGAGTAACTCTTTATGTGCCTGTGAATTATATCCTTGTACCTTAAAGTTCACATTCTTTATGGAATACACAGTACTTTCAGTCGAATAAGAATTCTTTGGAGTTTTCTCGACAACTGCTGGCTTGACAAAATTTGATCAAGTTTCCAGTAGTTGAATTCTGCACTGTATAATTCTTTTTATTTTTGCGTCTAAATTACGTAGATATCAGTGTACAAAATTGTTTATTAACAGTTAAAAACCGAAAAAACCGTTTGATCAAGATACGACACACATGAGTAACTCAGTTTGTGGTCGAATTTGATAAGTGCCGATGTTGTTAATGGAAAGTATGAGTTTAAAATACGTGTAGGCCATTTCTAAATGAAATTATTATTTACACAATTAACCAGAACGACAATAGTTGATTGATATAGTAGATATCTGTTACTTTGAAGTCGTTTGAGCAGCGTAGGTATTGAATTGTTTGAATTAGTTATGAATGCAGACAAAAGACAAAAGGCAATGATTACTACAACCGCTCATCGATATTTATTATGTGAAGTTTACAACAAGTTGTGTTTAGTTCATTGACGTTGTTATTTAATAAGCTTTGCTAAGTCTGGCATACAGACCTAAGGCTGCTCATTGTACGTATTGTTCCTAAGTAGTCAAACATTTAAATTTGCCACTATAAGTTCTTCTATCACGAGTTACTCATATTTAGGAACAATAATGCTCAGTGTGATGATCTCTGTCTGACCAATTGACTGATTTAAACGGCATGTAAACCTGTCTAGGCTTATTTTATGACAAGAGGTTCGGGAATTGCATTCGATGTACGTTCATATCTACATTCTTTATTGTTGTTTCTTAAGTTGCTTTTTCCTTTGTGCACGGTCCTATCGAATTTGAATGATTTTTAAAGAGATTTTTTTACCCACAAATGGAACAATAACAAGTGCCAGTCAGAGTGGAACTGAGAATCATGGCAATGAAAGAGTAATCCAAGCATTTCAAAGCTCAAGGATTAAAGCCGAATTATCATATGCTGTTTCGTGTCACACTCTTAACACCTCTTTTTTGAAAGGAGGTAAATATACAGTGATTCAATGTGCATGGGACCCATGTGACTGATAATAACACTATTAATGATGAGGTTGCGTTCCTTTTTTGTCTCAGATTTGAAAATTGTTTGCTATAACAACTTTTTAATTGAATTATCAGTAATGTAGAGCGTTAGTTGGAAACATTTAACTTTGTTGATTTATGCTAAATTGGGTTGTTAGAAAGAAAAGTGTTTTATCAAGTGATTCTGTGTAAACAAAGTACTGATATCTAACTGAATTGTTTGTGATACATAGAAAAACTTTGAAGCATATAAATTTATTGACTTATGGTAAATTAAATAGTCTGAAATAGAACTGTTTGATCATTTAACTGTGTAAATAAATGACTGATATTTAATTGAATTGTTAGTGTTGAATAGCAATACTTTAAATAATTTGACTATGTGCTAAGAAATTATTAGAGTTCATAAAATTATTCTTATTAGATAGAAATAAGCGAAACAATTTAACTGGGTACAAAAATGAGCTTAGGCTCGTTTAAAAATGTTATCAAGGAAATGTGTTTAGGAATCAAATATTTGATATATATGTATAAAGGATTTGGCATTAAACAATTTAAAGTGTTTGATATGCCATAAAACCAAACCAAACCAAACCAAATATGTAATATCTACATTATCTCCAAGTCGAATGTTTTAAAGTTACTATTTCGAATTGTTTTGAATTTTACAGAAAACTGCTTGATTAAAAGCTACTAAGTAAGTTGACGACCGTTATCGAGGGCGACCAGAAGGTTCTCTTTTCAATAGCTACTACACCGAGGTGTAGGGTTTACTCTACTTTACCCTTGATACGCACCTTATATTGTTGAGTGTTTACAAGGATGTATCAAGTGCCATTTTAAAAGTCTTTGGTATGACACGACCTGGGATTGAACTCCGGTCTTCCAGACCATTGGTGAACACGCTACCCAATGAGCCGGTAAGCTACTGAATATTTGTAAATATTCTGTTAACACGGTTCACTGATAATGCTGAATCATGTTAGACTAGAGTTTTACACAGAAAATAAATATTTTAGGAAGATTTAGTTAACCACTATGTTACAACCATGTAAAAACTTTGGTTTATTATTTTGTTTTTCGGCAGGCCAAACTTTGCTCGGTTATTATATACCGAACTAAGTTTAACAATTATGATTTCCAATTACATACTGTACAAAAATATATCCCCCATTCATTTTAAATGGGTAAACACTTCCAACTTGTGGCAATACGGATGTTTTAAGGGGCAATGTATGAATATAGTTCTCAATCATTTTACACATAACCTAAAACAATTTTTTACTTGAAATCTGGGGGTGTCCTCGTGGTGTAATGGTTAAAGCAACGGACTGCTGAATCGTAGTAAGCGAGTTCATATTCCAATCGCGCTATTACGTTCACTTTCACTTGGGAAAGGTATGAACTCCCTTATCCTCCTAGCTATGGGTTGAATAGTACCACTACTGTTCTTCTAGGAGAATGGCTTTGGCATTGAATGACATACAAAGGTTGATATGCCATTAAACAAAGAAACCATTGAACTCTGGATAGGGCGTTAATATACAAACACTCCAGTTCAGAGTGAAGCTGGGAATAATAGCATTGAAGTTGTGATTCCACCTCTCCCGGGGCTCCAGAACAGGAACCTCACCATTGGCTGAAGTTTAGTTTCATACTTTGGACACGTAGCATTGATAGAGTAAGCACACTTGGAGAGGGAGAAATCTGAATTGAAAACTGGAATCCCCAATGCAGTCTGGATTTGGGCTCAACATGAGTATCGTAAATCTTTCGATGATATTGTCGAATAGCATCTTACTCTTTCCTTTGACAATATGGGCGATTGTCAGCCTTCTATACTACCTGTGTTGAGATCTTAATTTAGATGCAAAGTCTTTCAAGACAGATGAATGCTGTAAAAGTGCATAAAATCTTGCAAAAGTGAATACTGTGTCAAGTCTTGAAGCATTGTGTTATAGTCTATTTATTTGGAAGATAGTTCTTTGTTTAATGGCATATCAACTCTCATGGTTTATTGAATACCGAAGCCATCCTTAAAGAAAGAAAGTTGCGGAACTATTTAACCTAAAGATAAATGCTTGTAAACCGGTTCCACACATTTCCCAAGATTATTTGACCTGACTGGAGCTTGAACATTCTTACTACAATGTTGCAGTGCTGCGCGTTAGACATTACACCACAGGGACTCCCACGAGAGTAAGCTTTGAAATATGAATGACATTTCGCAGACCTTTCTAATGATAAAACAATTTTTCCAGTTTTTTTTTCCATTTTTGCCAACATAGTTTACCCATTTATTTTGTAAAAGAAAAATTGTGTTGTATTGTAATTAACTGAGCCACTGCCGTGTCGCCATTTTTTACACGGTAATTGTAGACATGACAAATATGTTTACAACAGCTGTAAGCATAAGCAGGGAGGATGTCATTAGGCTTAAAAGACCGGGCAAGGTTTACAGTGCGCACGGTACGACAGCCGTTGGCATTAAACAATAGCGATTTTGCCGAAAAGTGTCAATACACGAGCCAGGCTATTCACAAGCCAACAACTCCATTAGCCAATTCTGACATCTCGGCCTTCGCATCGAGAACTGCATCGTCGAACGCCGGAAGTAATGTGAAGATCAGCAGTGGATGGGGGAAGGTGAGACGGTCTGTGGGAGGAGGGACATCCGGTAAGTTAGAAACAGAATGGTTTTTCCAGTGAACAAAGAGTGGGGGAGGGAGGTAGAGAAAGTAAATAACGCAGGTTGAAAGAGAAAAAGAGAAAAAATGTAGCTCCTCCCTTCCCCTCAACCAAAATGAGAGAAAAAAACAACGAAAAATAACAGGATGTCAGCTGACCAAGAGAGTGGACAATGGCAGAATGTACTTTGGCACCACACCGTTCAGCTTGAGTGAAGAGGTGGGGACAGTTGTAATACGAAATGTGAGTGGCAGGAGCTGTGACTGTGAGTTGGGAGGTGCTCACTAAGAAGATCAGTCTCCTTCTGCAAGTCGATTCTACTTGCTTCTGTTGCCAACAAGTCTCTTTAGGTTACCAATCTCGGCCATGAAATATGGACGAATCTTAGAATCGAATAAAACATTAGATGCAGATAAAAACATAAACAAAAAAATAAAAGCAAAAAAACAACAAAAAAAACCAAAACAAAACAAAAACAAACAAACAAATAAACAAAAAATAGAAAATATATATAGAAAGGAAACTCAAAAAATGAAGGCCTTGTGGTTAGAGGATAGAGGATGAGACCAAGACAGAGATGAAACTTTATAAAACCATAAAATTTGATTATTTTCGTTTATCATATTTACCAACCCCTCCGCTCGGGAAGGATATGACACAAAGTCAGTTTTTAAGCGGAGTTTAACAGGTTTGAATTCAGAATTTTCCTTCTCCTAGACTAGTTGCCTCACCAAGGCTGAAGAACCTAATCTGTCCTACTATTTACCCATAGCTGGAGGGAGAATAATTGGATTCATACCTTTCCCAAGGGTATTAGTGCTATGTGAAATGCAATCAGTCTCGTCCAGGATTTGAACTCGTATCGTCGTGTCCAATTCCTACGACGATAACCATTACACCACGATTATTTTCGTTTATGGTTTTTCATTGCTTACTCATCTTTACGAGGTGTGTTCAAAAAGTTTACAATCCAGTCAGTTGGACCTGTAGAACACACCGATTGCATCACTGCAGAGAGTAAGAAAGCCCATTGATGATTGTCCTAGATATGACACTAAACAATTTGATCGTAAGGCTCCAGTCTTGGAACTTTAGGGAATGTGGAGTACACCTTTCAGGTTCTTCCCACCGCAGTGGTAGTACCTGATTAGGTCAAATCTATAGGTCAAATAAGATTGTTTGATATTTGACAGAGTACAAAGAAATGCATTGCATTAAAATGAATTGTTAGAAATAGAACTGTTTATCATAAACAAATCACTTTTGGATTAGAGTCTTTTCTTTGTTTAATGGCATATCAATCTTTGTTGGTTATTTAATGCCAAAGGTTTCTCCTAGAGGAACAGTAGTGGTACTGTTTAACCCATAGCTGGGAGGATAAAGGGGTCCATACCTTTCCCAAGGGTATTTGCCCGAAAGTGAATGTAATAGCGCGACTGGAATACGAACTCGCTTACTGCGAGTCCGCAGTCCATCACTTTAACCATTACACCACGAGGACACCCCTAACAAATAAAAAACCGGGACATTGGCCCAGCGGTTAGGGTGTTCGCCAATGGCCCGGGAGACCTGGGTTCAATCCCAGGTCGAGTCATACCAAAGACTTTAAAAATGGAACTTGATACCACCTTGCTTAACACTCAGCATTATAAGGTACGGTTCAAGGGTAAAGTGGAGCAATCCTGGGAATGGAGTAGCGCCCTCCCCTACACCTTGGTGTAGTAGCTATCGAAAAGGGAGCCTTCGGATCACCCTCGACTATGGTCGCTAACTTACTTACTTATATATAGCAATACTTGCAAATATTAAACTTTGTTCAAACGAATAAGTAATATTGAATAGAATAATTAGTGTTAAATAGTTATACACCTCTTCACAAAGTGCAAACTAATGATTGACATTGAATAGAAATATTAGTGTTAGATAGCAATAATTGGAATCAGAAAAGAGCAATACTAGTGTGCCAATCATCATCATATCGCGCTGGTAGCACGGATATCCCTGACCCTCTCTCGCCACTTCTCCCTATCGTTCATCGCCCTAAGTAGGTCTTCAGGACAACATCCTGTATCCTCACATAGCTGCTGAATGTATGTTCGTGCTGGTCGTCCTGCTTTTGCACGGCCATGTGTGGGGGTCCATAAGAGTACATCTCTTATGAGTTCATCTCTGCTTCTCCAGCCGTGTCCTGCATGTCTGGTTCGTTTAACTTGAATAGTTTTTGTGATAGGATGAAGGTGGCCGTACAGTTGGTGTCTTGTGGGGTGTTGCCGCCAGGACTTGTTTAAGATTGCACGTAGCATTCTTGTGTAATTGCCGTCTAGCTTCTTCTCCAGCTGTTTTGTTAGCGTCCGTGTAGTGCAGCCATATAGCAGTATCGATGTGACCGCTGCCTGGAAGAAACTGCGTTTCATTTTATCGGTTAGGTCAGATTTCCATATAATCGATAGCCTATTGATAGCTGTCCATGTTTTCGCTAACCTCGTTTCGACGTCCTTTTTGGTTGATTCGACGCTGCTTCCTAGGTAAATGAATTTGTCTACTAGTTTAAGAGGGGTTCCTTCTAGAGTGGAGATGTCCAATTCAGTTTTAACTCATGTAAAAAGTAAATTACCTAACTATTGACTAACAAATCCTATGTGTACACATTTAACTGTGTACAAACACATGATAAACAGTAAATAGAAATGTTAGTGTTAGAGAGAAATACTTGAAACCATTTAACTGAGTACAAAAACAGTAGCAGAGACTCGTGTAAAAATGTATCGACAAAATGTTTTTACAAATCATA
Source organism: Sepioteuthis lessoniana (assembly GCA_963585895.1). Lineage (NCBI taxonomy): Eukaryota > Metazoa > Mollusca > Cephalopoda > Myopsida > Loliginidae > Sepioteuthis > Sepioteuthis lessoniana. The sequence goes on along the minus strand of OY757912.1, from coordinate 45,120,196 downwards.
TATTTAACATATATATAAAAACGGAAATTGGCATTTAGTAAATGACGATGATTGATATAACATAAGACCCAACTAACCAATAAAACAATTAAAAAATACTGACATTTTATTTGCAAAGACGTAAATGTATAATGAATACAATATCACTAGTAAGTTTTCATTGCATGATTATTTTTACGAGATGTGTTCAACAAGTATAGATAGTTTATTTACTAATGTACAATAGCCATGATATGGTTATGTGTGAAACGTACATCGAATGTCCATAAAGATAGAACATAGGAATCTCGAAATACGAAAAATACGTAACGACTTCTTTGTTCAGGTACGAAAGTTTTTTTTAAAATTCCCTTTGAGTTTAAAAAGTTCTTCGACATAAGGAGAGAGAAGCACAATCATTCTATTTTGGCTTTTTCTTCTGCCCCCATACCACCACCACCCAACACGCCACAAAGGTCTCCGCGAGCAAGCGAAAGCCGACCGTCTTCTCCCGAGGCAGGTTTCAACTCTACTGACTTTTTCAAAATCTCCCCAAATCCTCCGCGCGCTTCCGGTGCGTGACGTTATTCGCACTCGCTAGCCTCCGTTTCCCATCTCGGGCTATTGTGACATCTCTGAGTGACACGTCTGCTCTGCGCGTGCGTGCGCGAACACCTGTGTTAATGTTGCACCTAAGTAACCCATGCACTGAGCCGAAAGGTTCTCAGCATAACTAAACCCCAAGGCATAAACCGAAAACCCTCGGAATAATGAATGGAGCTTTAATTTTCTTTCAAATAGATCTCTCGGCATTCAACTTGTTCAGTCGGCTGGGGCAGAATAATACACCGACTGCACCTCTGCGGAGGGGTATGGCCTCAAACAAGTGTCCTGAATATGACACTAAGCAGACTTATGGTAAGGTTCCAGTGATACTGGAGCTTTGGGGAACGTGGAGCGCCCCTTCAATGCCATCGCTCCCAGGTCCACTCTTGCCCCGATTGGTAGCATCTGATAGGATCCTATCTCTGGCTCAAATAAAACTAATTTGCATACTTATGGTAAACTACATTACTTGAAATAGAACTGTTTCGATATTTAAACTGCAAGCTCATGCTAAACTGAATTGTTTGAAGTAGAAATTTTTTGACATTAAAACTGTACTTACGAGAAATGTTTTTGACATACAAACTGTACATACGTTAAACTGAATTATTTAAATTAGAACTGTTTGACTAAACTCAATAGCTTGAAAAAGGAATGTTTTTGACAATTAAAATGTGTACTTACATTTAAACTGCGTAATTATGCTAAACTGAATTTTTTAACTAGAACTCTTTTGACATTTAACTGTGTGTATATGGAATCTATACTTATACTAAACTGAATTTTTTGAATTAGAACTATTTGACTAAACTGAAAAATTTGAAATATAAATGTTCTTGAAAATTAAATTGTGTACTAATGTTAAACTGATTTGTTTGAAATAGAACTGATAATTTGTATAAAAATAGATTTAGCATTAAATAACCTACAAAGATTGATATGCCATAAAACCAACCAAATAACCAACCATCAAAAATCGGCATTCAACTCTCTTATTCCGAAAACTTTTGTATTTATCGAATCGCCTCTTAAGCACTTGTTTTAATTGGCAATGGAGCTGAGCAGTTATATTTCTTGGTATGTCCTCCGTAACCTTAAATCTTACAGGTGAGGGTAAATTTCAGTATACAAAATAAGAAAAAAAGGTAGCATAGTGATGTATCAGCTGAGTACGGAGTATATTGCACTTATATAAACTTGTGTTTTGTAAATACCGAGAACTGGTTTTAAATCTTTTTTCTTTCCCTTTTGGTACTATCGGGTCCAGACTGCAGTCGAAACGTCTAGACATGATAGTTTGATTGTATTATCCAAGTCAATATTGATATTAGCACACTTTAAGGAAGTTCACTTTGGGGTTTATTTTATCTAGAAGTAAATAAACTGAAAACAGATAAGACACAAGGCATTTTTTTATTTTGCTGGACATTCGGGATTCGTTACTTATTCCTTTCTTGTAAAAAGTTATTGCATTTAAAAAATCGCTTTCGAGTGTGCCGTTTTCGATTTGTGACGGTAAAAAGCTCAGCAACAGTGATTGAATAAAGGGCGCCTCTGGTGGTGTAATGGTTAGCAATCTCGACATGCAAACCTGCATGAGTGAGTTCGAGTCTCATTGGGTGCCCCTTTCATATGGCCTTGTGCTATATCTAAGTAAAATGCTTAGTAAATTACAACAGTAATTGAAAGATAATACGAAAGACGCCGAAAATGGGTATAACATGATTTGAACCATGAGATATTGCAACTAAAACCTGTATTCTACTTAAATGGTCTGCTCAAATGAAGGAGACTCCTCAGAATTCTTTATGGGGTTCGATTTGGTTAATGACATTTAGCATTTTACGAATGAAAAAAAAAACAAAACTTTTTTTCATCAATGATTAATCATTGAATTATTCAAATTAATCTTGTTTTCTCTTTGTCATGCAGATTATTACGAATTATCTGTGATTCTATTTTATGCCTAATGTTAGCTTGCATTGTTTATTACGAATAGTGATATAGACATAATTTATTTTTATGTAGTTAGCTTACTATGTCAGAGAGGTATCAGAGTGGAATCACAATATATATATATATATATATATATATATATATATATATATATATATTGTGACTCCGCAATGATAGCTCTGACGTACAAGCCAAACTTTGTAATTATACTTATATATATATATATATATATATATGGTTAGTTGGTCGGTTGGTTGGGTTTTATGGCATATCAACCTTTGTAGGTTATTTAACGCCAAATCGATTTTAAAGCAAATAGTTCTATTTCAAACAACTCAGTTTACCATGAGTACACAGTTTAATTGTCAAAAGCATTTCTCTTTCAAGCTATTCAGTTCATTCAAACAGTTCTAATTCCGTTAATTCAGTTTAGTATAAGTACAGATTTCTTTTACACTCTGGTAAATGTCTAAACAGTTCTATATTAGACAATTCAGTTTAGTGTAAGTACAGTTTCAATGTCAAAAAATAGTTATATTTGAAACAATTCCCTTTAGCATAAGTTAGTTGTATTTAACCTTTAGATAGGGCCCTATCAAGGGCAAACCATTCTGGGCCAGAGTGGAGCTTGGAGCAATGTTAATGAAGGGGTGCTCCGCATCCTCCAAAGCTCCAGCATCACTGGAGTTAATGTCATATTCAGGACATCCATTGTAAGGGGTCTTACAGTCGATGTATCCTACGGCTCTAGCCGACTGGGCTAACACACACACACACACACACACACACACACACACACACACACACACACACACACACACACACACACACATTTATATATATATGTATGTATGCATATATATATATATATATATATATATGCATATTTATATGCATATATATATGTCTGCATATTTATATATATATATATATATATATATATATATATATAATCTCTCTGCCTCTCTGTCTCTTCTGGTGTAATTTGACTCGATTTCAAATATAGTAAGGAGCTGTTAACTTTTCACAAAGCGCAGATACCATTTGGAAAGTTTTGAATCCAACTCTTCCCCTTTAGCTATGAGTAAATCGTCGTGTAGAGAGAGCTCTTTAATCTTACTATGACATCTGGTATAGGAGAACTAAAACTCTAAACTCAAAACTGTCAAACTCTGCTTAAAATTCATTTGTGTCACATCTTAGACAACAATTTGTTAGTTTATGGACGGTAAACGTCGAAACGATAAGCTGTATTGACGTAATTTTTGACATGAAAGCTCGCTAGATATTCGCTTCATAAAAAGGTTTTAATTAAGTATTCAATCGAAGTCTCACACCACCGTGGACTCTAAATATATTTCAAACCATCTCCTGGGGACAGATTCTTAATACACCGTTTCAGAAGTACGGAGCTCGAATAGATTATAATGCTGTTTGCTGTTTATCATGTTGGAGTTTAATGTTTAAGGATTATACCCCGTAAATGTTATATTTATTGCAGACTTCCATACAAAACATACCAACCAATAAATAAATAAAAATGTGATATATTTTACACTTGAATACATTGAGTTTTGAAATAGCTTTTATTTTTAAAAGATTTTACTTGATTTTTAGCAAGTAAAAATTGAAGGATTTCTGAAGATTTTTTAATGATAAAATAGCATGCAATATCTTTTTTTTTTTTAATAGTTTCAGCCAATATAATTATTCAGTTTATATGAATCGATGAAATTTTCATGTCATATTTTCTTTTCAGATAGTAAACTACTTTCTATCAAATCTGAAGTGGAAAACATCTCCAAACATGTACGAAGGTTTTATTTTATCGACAAATTGTTTACTTTAAGAAGTATGACAGAAAAATATTCTTATGTAAAGTTTATGTGAAGAAACCATATGAAACTAAAAATATTTTCTTTTGAAAATGTTCTTCACACTGCGTCAACATATAATATAAATGTTTTTATGTGTAAAACACATCAATACAAAAACAGGAAGTAAATATTAAATTTTAATACAATTTTCCGTTATTATTAAATAAAGAAACCCCCTTTTTTAAAAAATTGTATAAAGTTCTCATTTCAATTTTGGGTGTAAATTTTTTTTTAATTATGATTATATTTCCTTTTCATTAATTTGATATCTAATGAATAAATAAATAAATAAATGAATAAAATGTTGCAGAATTACAGATTTTTAAAATGTTTTAACACGCCGGAAAACACATCACTTAAGCTGTATGAATGCTTATTTTCATCAAAAATTCTCTGAACAGTTTTACCAATAGTTGAGTTGATGGAAGTTATTTCATAGCTTTGCCAAAGGAATTTTTCCAAAGCGAAATGACTCCGTTGGAATTGGCATCTGACTCGCCTTTTCTATTTTCCATGGCAATGGCAATCGCTTTTGTCTGTTTACTTGTATCTTTTTATACCTCCTACTACCCTACACCCGCACACACACACATATATATATATATGTATTCATATATATATATATATATATATATATATATATATATATATTGTGAGTTAAAATGTATAGAAATAAATATACATATACATATATACCGTAGTTGAGGGCGACCAGAAGGCTCCCTTTTCAATAGTTACCACACTGAGGTGTAGGGGACGGTGCTAATGCTTTACCTGGATTGTTCCACTTTACCCTTGATACGTACCTTATATTGCTGAGTGTTAAGCAAGGAGGTATCAAGTACCATTTTTAAAGTCTTTGGTATGACGCGACCTGGGATTGAACCCAGATATTCCGGACCATTGGCAAACACTCTACTCATTTGTCCAATGTTTATTTATTTCTATACATTTTAACTCACAAAGTTTACGTATGTCTCTGGTTTCATGAATATTATAAATCAGATAGGCTGCGGTCGAGTCAGCTGGTGCTGCAGAATACACCGACCGCATCTCTGCAGAGAGGTAAGACTCCTCCAACGAGTTTCCTGGATATGACACTAAACACTCTAATTGTGAGTCTATTGTAATGCTGAAGCTTCTGGATATTCAAAGTACCCCTTTATTGCTATCGCTCCCAGGTCCACTCTGTCCCTGAGTGGTAGTGTAATATAATGGCCGAGGGATTTCGTTTTATATATCTTGCCTTTGGGTTTAGTTAAGCTGAGAACCTTTCGGCTCAGCACATGGGTTAGTTAGGTGCAAACTTGAGCACAGGTGTTGACGCGCGCGCGGGGAGGATGTGTCATTCACAGATGTCAAAATAAAAATCCCTTCGGGATGTGAATGACGTCATGCACCGGAAGCGCGCGTGGAGGATTTGGAGGATTTTGAAAAAAGTCAGTTAAGTTGAGAACTAGACTCCGAACGGGAAGGGTCAACTTTCGGGGCTCGCTGAGGCCAGACGAATTTGCGCGCTACGGGCACCGCACGAGATGGGGGACAGATGGAAAAGCCAGAATAGAAACAATGTGCATCTCTCTCCTTATGTCGAAGAACCTTCAAACTCAAAGGTAATAAAACATTTCGTACCTGAATAAAGAAGTCGTAAGTGTTTTCCGGGTCCATTTCACACACATCCGTATATCTGGCTATGTAACAGTAGCACGTGTTAGGTCGAATAGAACTAAACTGTGAACTAATGCTAAACTGAATTGCTTGAAACAGAACTATTTATATATATATAAATGGATTTGACATTAAATAACCTACAATCGTTGATATGGCATCAAACTAAACCAAACTAGATGGGCAGCAAAATGATATAAATTTGGTTTCGTTTCTTTAATGGCATATCACACTGCATTGTATATTTAATACCAAAGCCATCGTTTTAAAAGAATTCCAGTGGTAATATTTAACTCATACCTTGGAAAATGATATGAGACAGTAAAATATATATATAGATGTCAACATCGGGAGTATTTTAAATAAATATGGACATATTTTTGGTGTAATGGATAAAGAGCAGAAATCAACAGACCATTTTAGTGAATTTGGTTTTAACTTGGTACCATATTTTGCTGGCCACGGAGAGATTTTTTCATTTGCCATTATAAAGGAATTTCATTACCATTTAAATATTAATTTCCCTAAAACAGTATATTTTAAGGAATAATTACAAAATAGTGCATTTTCACACACACACACACACACACACACACACACACACACACACACACACACATATATATATATATGTATCGGACGAAGAAAAAACGATTTTTGAAAATACAATAAAATAAAGTACTTGGATGCCGGTAAGCAGAGTACTATATACTTTAAAACTGTTTTTCCTTCTTACCTTCATTCATTATTCATGTGCCGAAAAATGCTGGACTTGACCAACAAAAGAATGACCGGTAATCATAAAACACTTTTCAATCCTCAAGTTAGTGGTCTAAGCACTTCATTTATCAAATGCTTATATATATATATATATATAAACCCCTGGTATGGGTTAGATTCTATCGCTGTTGTTCTGTTACAAGAATGGCTTTGGCATTAAATAACCCACGAAGGTTCATAAGTAATTAAACAAAGAAACCAATCTACATAACCTTTTGCAGATCACTGCTATCTCTGATAATCTCACACCACAAGGATCAGTATCCCTCCGTCTGAGTAAGCAATACCCTCTTGAATAGGGCCCTTCCGGCCCCCCAAAATTTCCCATGTTCAGTCCCCGTCACGGAAAGACATAACAATAATGTTGGGATAAATTTCCTGCACCCTACGTCTAGGTATGTAACTGCATGCTTCGTACTGGCCATGTCTCCATACGTAACTACACCTTCATCGCTTTTATTTTCGAAAGAAAGGCTGGCAGAGGAAATGTTCGTTCGGGGACATCAACACATCATATCTTAATAGTATAAAACACAAGTGCTCTGTGTGTACATCTGTGTCTGTACACGAATTATTTGAAAGAAAGAAATAAATAAAAGAAAGAAAAAACGGAAAGTGAGATTTCGGATGTTTTTTTCTTTAAAGAAAGAAAAAATTAAAGTGAAAAAGAAAGTACGAATCATGTGACTCGTAACTTGCTACATCAAAAGAAAAAAGAAAAGAAAGCAGATAAGTCAGTAGTCGTAACTGCAGGCTGAATTGAGAACTAGGGAAAAGAAAGAAAGAAAGAAAGAAAGAAAGAAAGAAGGGCGAGATGTCTCGTGTTTTTGTTCGTGTTTTTTAAAATCTTAAACAAAGGAAGAAATGAATATAAAAAGGAAAGAAAGATTGAAGAAATTGGGTGATTTGTTGTTTCCCAGCGTCGAAGAAGACACCAAAATAAAGTAAAACAACGAGAGATGTGCCCACGGAATGATTTTAAAAGTTATGAAAACTTTTTTTTCAATGTTGTTTATATATATATATATATATATATATATATATATATATATATATATATATATATAGATAGATAGATAGATAGATAGATAATATATATATAGTCATATGTCATAGGAGAAAAAATATTTCCCAAATTGGAAAATGTTCCGCTAAGAAAGAAATTTAATAATTTTTTTTAGTTTAAAAAATCCTGAATTTATTTTTCTTTAAATATGAAAAGAAATGTCTTTGGGGTATTTTTGAGTTATTTCTTTTTCGCGTTTCATATGGATTTTTGCTCATCATATAAAGAGATACCTATTTATGGAAACATTAGTTTATAATGAAAAAAAAATAGCAATTCTTTTGTTTTTCCTTCATTTAGTTATTTTTATATACAAATATATTTCATATAAAATTCAACCAGCTGTATTCACGTAGTATTATAATGGTCAACGCTTGTACAACACGAATACCACTCTTTCAGTCCATGATTATTATCCAGTAACAGACCTAAGCAATATAACCTGTAATCACGTCAAAAGCAGGGTTTCCTTCTCTTAGTTGGATTACTTGACTATGAATAAAGGGGTTCAGCATCCCCAGGAATTATGTGCCCGATGGCCGTTGAGAAAAAAGCTTCATCTGATCTTAGACAGATCTTTTTTTTTTCCACTTGTAGGGTGTCTAGCCACCCTCCCCACCAAATAAACTCAGTTGGAGTCGCGGTTTTCTCGTCGATGATCTAACTATAAATCAGGTAGCATTGAGCTATATTGTACAATTAATGCTTTGAGAAACCTGTTATATATATATATATATATATATATATATATATATATATATGCGTGTGTGTATCTGTGTCTCTGTGTGTGTGGTTGTCTTTCATGTGTGGCAGCAGTCTTTCATTTAAGAATGTTTGATTAAATAATAAAGACACATTTTGTCCATATAATTTTATCAGGATCCTTTCAAGTTTCGTGATAAAAGTCTAAGTTTCAGGTTTCATGAAAAATTCTGCGTTTACGTAATTTCGTTATATTATGAAAAACCTTAAAACTTTTAAAACTCTTTAAAAACACTCTTTACACATGCAAGCAATCCGTGATGATGGCCTATTAAAGGTCCGACAGCACTCGGGACAATATTGGTAAATTCATCCACCAATTTAAAACTGAAACCAAGGTACATATCAGGAAAATTGAAAGGATCCTAATACAATTATACAGACATGTGTCTTTATTATTTAATCAAACACACACACACACACACACACACACACACACACACACACACACACACACACATATATATATATATATATATATATATATATATATATATATATATATATATGATCTCCAACAGCTGTACCACTGGCAGGATATGAGATAAGGTCATTTTTAAAGTGCTGTAAAGCTGATTTTGAGTTCAGTTGTCCTTTTTCAAGACTGCCTGCTCAAACAAGACGAAAGTGATAAGTCTGTCTGACTATTTACCTATATCTGGGAGAACTGAGAGATTAATGCCTTTCTCAAATACCTGATCGTGAAGTGAAACAGAAACAATCCAAGACTTGAACTCGAGTCACCGATTCCATTGCTTACTAGAATAACTCTCAAGCCCGCCTTATTGTCTGTAATATCTGAGAATAATTCAAATGTAATTAATTATATGGGAATATTAACCGGCCTATCCTTTCAGTTCTATACATAATATATATATATATATATATATATATATATATATATATAGTGACTAACAGCTCTTTGCAAAGAAGATCGTCTCGATTTGCTAAGTGTACTCCTCAGCAGAAATGATATCTTTGCCTGTCCAATTGCATGTGTTACAAATTAATTAACTGTATTTTATATGTATTTTGCTCCTGTGCACCCTCATGTGACTCTTTGAAACTGCTAGTGATACACATACTTTGTTTCAGAATTGGTACTGCAGATTGCTGTTAAAAGATATTTGTAAAGAAAATTTTCGAGAGACTGCTGTCATTAGAGATTGTATTACTAGCTACTCCGGATTTGAACAAATCTTCTAGAGGTGTTACAAACATGTTCAAGCTGTAAAGTGTCAATGACCTATGTCAAGGCCTACTTTTTAAGTGATCGTTTCGTATTGAAGTGTCCTATTCTTCGTTCTTCAAAAGAATTACAGCGACAAGTGATGCTTGGATGTCAGTCTGGAACATATGCACACAAGCACATTTAAAATCAGTTTCTTACTGTGTCCGGGATCATAAACTCTAATATATCCTGTTGAAATCATACATAACGCTAACTTCTTTTAGAAAATTAAGTATCTATCAACTCCATTTATGCTTAATTAGAAGGGCAGAATAATCTCTTTAACATTTGTATGGAAACAGATCTAGGAGAGGGAAAAATCTAAATTCAACCGGTTAATATTCGTTTAAACTTGGCCTTGTGTCACATCCAGCTCGTGGTGAAAATATTTAGGCTGATTTAAAATTCAACGGATTCTGGAGTTCTTGGGAGTATATGGTCCGTCGTTCGTTTTCACTACTACAAAGTCCATTTTGGATCGGACTTATAATTCGTTTTAAGGTCCCATCTCTGGGTCAAATACACCTTATTGTAGCCCAGTCAGCTGAGGCTATAGAATACACCGACTGTTTCTTCGCAGAAGGGTAAGATTCTTTGTAACAGTCATAGGGAATATGACATTGAATCATCTGATAATGAGGCTTCAGTCCTGGAGTTTTGGGGAACATGGATTACTTCTTCAGTGACATTGCTCCATGTCCACTTAAGAATTCTTTGAGCTAAATAGCAATAATTGAAACATTTAAAGGACTAATCTTAAAATAAAGTCACCTATTCGCTATTTACTTACACACATACACAAACACACACACATGACCTAGTGGGTACTGTGTTCGCAAATGGTCTGAGAGACCTGGGTTCAATTCAAGGTCAAGTCATACCAAAGTCTTTAAAAATGATACTTGCTTAACACTCAGCAATATAAAGTACGTATCGAGGGTAAAGTGGAGTAATCCAGGGAAAGGAGTCGCTCCCACCCCTATACCTCGGTGTTGTAGCTATTAAAAAGGGAGCCTTCTGGTTGCCCTCGACTACGGTCGCCAACTTTACTTTTACTTATATATATATATATATATATATACAGACATAAATTGGCATTAAGTAGCAACACAAGGGTTGAAATTATATTAAGCCAGATCAGATGATGTTCTAATGTTTTATCAGGACATCTTGTTTTAGATTGCGTTTACAATTTCTTTGAACTCCATTTGACTTTAAACAATTTAAATAACGAAGAAGTTCAACTACTAAAACTCTATCGTATATCCGATGATTAAATCCTGCTGATTTTTTCCTTCTGTTTTCTTTAAGAGTTTTGAACAGTTATTGCTATTTGTCTGAAGGGATTTCCATAACCCCCGGCTTTTTATGGTGTCCTTGTGCCTGTGCTTTGGTTTACCTGTTTTACATGACGCTTCTCAAAGTTGAGACTATAGGATCTGGTTTGACACTCTGCTGTCCTCATGTTTATTCAAGTGTCTAACCCATGTTTGGTTACGTTGGGCGAGTATACAGTACTTGCCAAGGAGGTTAGATTTCTCCAGATTGAATTTATTTGGAATATGCTGCCATAACTTGACATTTAGTATTTTGCGCAAGCGACGCATAATACAGATGTGAAGTCTTGGGGCATCTGCTTTGTATACGATCCAAGTTCCTGCATCGTACAAGAAGGTTGAGAGAACTGTGGCACAGTACACGGCATATTTAGTCTTTATCATATTTACCAACCCCTCAGCTCGGGCAGGATATGACACAAGGTCAATTTTTTCAGCGGAGTTTAACAGGTTTGAATTCAGAGTTTTCCTTCTCCTGGACTAGTTACCTCAACAAGGCTGAAGAGCCCAGTCTACCGTACTAATTACCCATAGCTGGAGGGAGAATAATTGGATTAATACCTTTCCTAAGGGTATTAGTGTTATGTGAAATGCAATCAGTCTCGTCCAAGATTTGAACTCGTGTCGCCGTGTCCATTTCCTACGACGATAACCATTACACCACGGGTACCTCCATATTTAGTCTTTATGGGGTGGTTTTGCTGAGCCAGGCCTCTTTTTTTCAGCCCTTTAAAGACCTTGGAAAAACTTGACATTTGTGCACCAATCCACCATCGAATCTTGTTGTTAGCCTTGTGGAGCCTAAATATTTGAATTTGTTTTCATGAGTTAGTAACTGGCTCTCTTTCTCTCTGTATGTGCTGGCCGATCTCATGAGATCCCAGAGGGAGGTTGGTATATAAATTCGGTCTTCTGGAATTTAATTTTTCCGCCCATATTGCTTAGCAGATTTCGAAAAATAGGTGATTATTTCTTGAGCATCTTGTTGATTGCATGTATGTTCTGAGCAAAGATTATTTTAAAGGTTAATATTAATTTAAAGGTTAATGCGAGACGATTGTAAAAAGAAGAGGAAAAAAAATAACTAATGAAAAATATTTAATCAATTCAAATATCATTATCTGGTAATAGAAAAATAACTGTAGAAAATCAATGAAGTATGTCCTTTTTTCAGGCGTTTATTGACTCATAAGTCATCACAAAATAATATTTCGGTGATATGTCAGTGTTTATTGATGCACATAGGGGTGTATATTAATAAATATAGTCAACTTAACTAAGAATCTATCACGTAATTCTATTGATATTTAAACTCAGTATAATTTTCGCAAATATTTTCTGCAAAGAAGTTAAAAATCTGTTGATTTCGAAATGATGTAGCTTTTCGATTAGGAATAAATATTTATTTTTAAAAAGAAGAGGTTATTGGAGATTTTCTTTTATTGTGATTTATTGGGAGTTTTTCCGTTCTTAATTTAATTCCCTCGGAGGCTTGGCGAAGGAAATAATAATGAAATATCCTCGACAATAACATAGAAAAAGGAAATGCTACAATTTATTACAATTTTATATATATATATATATATATATATATATATATATATATATATATATATTCATTTCGATGTGTAGCAGTAATTCTGGTAACAAAAAAACTGTCCACTACATTTCCCTGCTCCCTTACAAAAAATCCCTGTTGGCTAACCAATGCCTTAAAGAGTGTTCAATTCACTTTGTATTTTTACTAACAGTGAAATACACTTGTTTATTATTTTTGTATATATTATGTTAGGTATCTCACTAGTGAAGATGTCTGTGGGACTATCATTCTCTTTGAGGAGGCCCGTTTTGAAAAAAAGAGAATAAAGGCACTTAAGTCTGATAACGTGCAGAACAAACATACAAACAAACAAATATTTCCTTTGCATTAGAAAACCACGAATCATTTTCTTTGAAACAATTTTACTGAAGAATAATTACGGACCCAGAAAATCGCACGTTTACATGATCAAGCAAAAATTAGTTGAACCTTTAGTTAAACCTTTAGAAAATGAAGAGGGTAGACCTATTTTCCTCGCCTCTATAAACACTCAGATATCCAGCCTAGATATGTCCCTGGGTGTCAATTTCTGAGGGAGGAGATTATTTTATATAGAAGCAAATAGCAATGGAAACCATGGGATGCAGCATGATGGATGTGATGTAAGGAGGATTTGTCGAAAGTTTGCTCAATGGAATATTTTAGCTGGGCCGAGGAACCAGAGGGTTTAACAGCCAGGATCATATAGTTAAGTCAGGAAACTATTGCTACTCAGCTATAAGAGCAGCGTATTTTGATGAGAAAAGACAGACGAAAAAAAAAAACAAAAAAAAAAAACGAAAAACAGCATAACTCTAATCGAAACTGAATATCCAAACTACATCGTCCTTTACTCGGTTAAAGACAATGTCAAAAATCAGTTCTAGAGTCCAAATCCAAACTTAGATGCAAAAATATTGTTAGCATAATGACGTTGTAACTTTAAACACAGTAAAAATAGTTATTCGAGCTGAGAGAATTTTAGTCTAGTACAACAGACACATTATATACGTGCAAGAACTTAGATTTTACCATTGTAAACTAGGATTAAGATATTACATCGCCCTTTACTCGGTTAAACACAAGGTCAAAAATCGGTTCTAGAGTCCAAATCCAAACTTAGATGCAAAAATATTGTTAGCATAATGACGTTGTAACTTTAAACACAGTAAAACTAGTTATTCGAGCTGAGAAAATTTTTAGTCTAGCACAAAAGACATTATATACGAGCAAGAACATAGATTTTACCATTGTAAACTAGGATTAAAATATTACGATACTGGTAATCACTTGATATCTGTTCCAGCATCTGAATGAGAAATTCCAACAGTGCTACCATAGAAGGTGTAGGAATGCTTTTCAGCTCTTGAGCATCAAAATCACTAAACCACATCGAGAAAATCCTATCTACAAATCTGTGTGCTGAATTTACTAACAAATACAAAGTTCCAAAGGAGTCGTAAGAAGTAAGATTTGGTTTGGTTTCTTTGTTTAATGGCATATCAATCTTTATAGGTTATTTAACGCCAAAGCTATTCTCCTAGAAGAACAGTAGTGGTGCTATTTAACCCATTGCTGGGAGGATAAGGGGTTCATACCTTTCCGAAGGGTATTTACCCGAAAGTGAACGTAATAGCGCGACTGGAGAACGAACTCGCTTACAACGATTCCGCAGTCCATCGCTTTAACCATTACACCACGTGGACACCCTCCTCGTAAGAAGTAAGGAAAAAAACAACAACAACGATATAACTTTAAAACCATCCTTTCTCTGTAAGAGATATACAACGAATGCCAAGGTGCAGAAACTTAAGAAAGACCAGAGGGAAGCAAACAGCACATTAGATTACATTCAAAGTCAAATCGATGAAATTAGAAATTTGGCAGAAAATAGACAATCATGATTAGTTGGACATATAGTAAATAAGTGAGCGGAAGGAAGATCACCTCGAGAGCATAACGAAAAACAAAAAGGGAAGCTTCAGAAGTGGAAAGAATATTCAAAGTGTCTGTTCGAAAACCTTTTTGAAGTCATTTATGGACTAATAGAAAAAAAAAACAAACTATTAATGGTCTTTTTTTTTTTTTTTTGGAGATGTCCCCCGTTTGGTTATAGCACATATATTCCGTTTTGTGTGCATTAACATGGAGGCCTATGCTTGCTGCTGCTCGTTCCAAACTATGCAGAAGTGTTTCGGCTTGGTCAGGTGTATTTGCCAGTATCGCTATGTCATCGGCGTAGTCGGCGTCGGTAATTGTTGTTGCGGGGTATCTTCTGCTTCTTTTCTTCGTCAGTTCGAAGCCATTCTCCTTGATTTTGTCAATCGATGTTCTAAGTACGTAGTCTAGACAAAGGATAAAGAGATACGGAGCCAGCGTGTCCCCTTGTAGTACTCCTGCTACAATGTCGAAGTATTCTGTGTCTCCATCTGGTGATCGTACTTTTACTTTAGTGTTTCTATAGAGAATCGTTATTGCCGCTACGGTTTCTTTAGGTATGCCGTACGCTAGTAGGATTTGTTCCATCTTTCCTCCGTGAATGGAGTCGAAAGCCTTGGTAAAGTCGACAAATATTAATGTCGCTTGTAGGTTCTTTGCCCGTACTCCTTCAAGGATTCTGCGGATGATTAATATTTGTGAGGTCGTAGATCTATTTCTTCGGAAGCCATTTTGGTTTTTTCTAACGGGGGACATCTCCACTCTAGAAGGAACCCCTCTTAAACTAGTAGACAAATTCACGTACCTAGGAAGCAGCGTCGAATCAACCGAAAAGGACATCGAAACGAGGTTAACGAAAGCATGGACAGCTATCAATAGGCTATCGACTATATGGAAATCAGACCTAACCGATAAAATGAAACGCAGTTTCTTCCAGGCAGCGGTCACATCGATACTGCTATATGGATGCACTACATGGACGCTAACAAAACGGCTGGAGAAGAAACTAGATGGCAATTACACAAGAATGCTGCGTGCAATCCTGAACAAGTCCTGGCAGCAACACCCCACAAGACACCAACTGTACGGCCACCTGCCCCCTATCACGAAAACTATTCAAGTTAGGCGAACCAGACATGCAGGACATTGCTCGAGAAGCAGAGATGAACTCATAAGAGATGTACTCTTATGGATCCCCACACACGGCCGCGCAAAAGCAGGACGACCATCACGAATGTACATTCAGCAACTATGTGAGGATACAGGTTGTTGTCCTGAAGACCTACCTAGGGCGATGAACGATAGGGAGGAGAGGCGAGAGAGGGTCAGGGATATCCGTGCTGCCAGCACGATATGATGATGATGATGATTAATGGTCTAATTGACGTCAAACTATACAGTTTAAGGAGGAAAAATTTGATGTTGTATTCGGGGAAAAAAAAAGATAAAAACAAAAAAAGGCTCCAGAAAAGCTGCTGGCCTCTACGAATTATCCCTTGAGGTTGAGAAGAGAAGAAAATGTGATGATATAACTTATCGTTTATACAACGCAATTGATAAACATAGCAAAACAGAAAAATGGACGAAAGCTGCTTCCTTTCATAACTCAAGAAAAGTGACCTTAGAAACACTGAGGACTACAACTTTCAGTTGTTTCTGATTAAATTTATAATTAATTTTTTCTCAATTGTATCTGACCCGAAATTGGGAAAACCCTAAGGAAAAATCAAAACAACTTTCGAATAAATTGTTCACAGTTTCACAGAATCTATTAATGCATCGAAGAAGAACGAGCTAAGAATCTAGAGGCAACATGACAGCTCGTAGATTTCTTCCTGGCATTACAGACAATATACAGAAGAAGGATGAAGCATATACCACAATAATGCTTTACAAAAATATGAAAGCAATGGTTCACTCACCTGATGGAAATACCGATTTCAATGTTGTTGCTCGAATCTTGCAAAGAAATACATTGGTACCACGTTAGTGCTGATAAGAATAGGTACTTCGAACATCCATATATTGAAGAAGATGGTTTCGCATTAAAAAAGGGAAGAACCAGATGATATTCTGCAGAAACTAACAGACACAGACTACGCAGATGATCTAGTGCTTCTCACAAAAACACCACTCCAAGCGGAATCCTTACTGTTAAGTGTAAGGCAAGCAGCAGGATGACTTTGGCGTCTGCGTGAACATAACTAAGAGTACATCCTTTTAAAACAGAATGAGCCACATCCGTTCTAAGTGGCAAGCCTCTAAGATTAGAAGACCAGTTTCCATTCTTCGGCAGCTTCATCTCATCGATTGAAATGCGCGAAATACTATTGATAAGTTATTGATCAGATCTATCCAATTAAGAAAAAGCGTATTTCTTCCAAGTTGTCACTGTATTCATTATACTATACGGATGCACCACATAGACGCTAGCAAAACGCAGAGAACCATATGGAAATTACAGAAGAATGCTGGTTCCTGTCTTGACCAAACCCCGGAAGTAACACACCTCAAAACAGTGACTGTGCGGCTACTTACCTCCCATCACAGAAACCATCCAAGTAAGTCAAAGATAAGCTAGGCACTGGTAGTTAACCAAAAAATGACTCATTAGAAACGTTCCTTTATGGACTACCATTGATGGATGTGCTAGAGTTATATGATCAGCAAGGACTTATATCAGCTCTGTGGGGACACAGCATGCGGCCTAGAAGACCTGCCAAGAGTGATGGATGATGAGAGAGAATCCTGAGATCCTGTACTGTCAGTGTGACCTGATGATAATCATAATGATAATGGCGAATTACATATTTACACCATCACTTCGCACAATCTGGATTCGACACAAAGTCAATTTTAACGGGAGTTTAATAGGTTTGAATTCCGAGTTTTCTTTCTTTAAGGCCGATTCCCATGCCAACGTCGAAGTGCCCAGTATTCTTTACTAGTTACTTATAGCTAAAGGGAGAATATCTGGGATCATGGCTATCCTAAAGTCATTGCTCTACGTGAAATGCAAACAGTCAGGTCCAGGATTTGAACTAGTCAATTGTCAGGTTCTCAATTTCCAATGACAGTAAATGTTAAACCACGTCTCCACACACACAAAGAGATATATTTTCTTGCTTAAAAAATCTAAACAGAATTTGTTATATATATATATATATATATATATATATATATATGCCGTACTTGTTTATATTAACAAAGTGCTGGTTAGATTCATGTGCGTTGTGTTCGCTTAAATGACGTCTGTTCCACAAAGATTTAATGTTTAAACTCGGTAACAATGACTGGGAAGCTCAATTTTTGCCGCGTTAGTTTTCGCTGAGCAGCGTTGTGCAGCTTTCCACTTTATTAAGAATTGAAACAAATGGACCTTTTAATAGGTGGGAAATATTTACAAGGACATTTCATGGTAAACTGTGGTTGCCTATCACTGCTCGCTCGTGTCACACGGAGACGATCATGTTTGAATAATGTTAATGATGAATTTATTCAGATGGGCGTAAAATCGCCATTTACTGTTATTGGGTTTTGAATTGCAGCATTTCAAGTAGATTGATGCAACTATAAATTCTTTACGTTGATTTTACTCTTGCTAAAACCAGTCTTTTTCTTCCTTGAGATTTTGTCTAAAGTCCAAACCAAATTAAGCCATGACGTAAATTGTTTTAGGTTGTAATATTAAATCTGGTGTCTGCAAAAGAATATTTTTTTTTACTCCATTCAGTTTTGAGATCTAAAAAAAAAAATGATCTTGAAGAACATTTGTTATTAGGGTGAGTCAAAAATGTTACACTAATCTGACACTTGGCAGGTTCATGCACGTATATTATGTGACCGATGCAGTGCATGCCGTGTTCGGTAACCGCTGTCGTTAGTAGTAGCGTGGGAGCTGGTACGCCGACACGTTGTGCATATCCTCACTCCGTGAGTGATTTGAAAGCCACACAGATAAATGTGCTATCTTGTCTAATTTGGTAAATTATGTGTTTCGAGTTCTTGCAAGTCAGTAACGCCACAGAAGCAACCGAAAATATTTGCTGCTTCCTTTTTTTTTATGGCATATAAACCAGTGTTGGTTATTTATTGCCAAATCTATTTTTATACATATAAACTGTACTATTTCAAACTATTCAGTTTAGCATAAGTACATAGTTTAAACGGCAAAACAGTTTTATCTCAAAAAAATCACCCAAGCACAAGTACACAGTTCAAATGTCAAAATTCTATTTCCAATGATTCAGTTTAGCATAAGTAAACAGTTTAGTTCTATTTGACCCATAGATAGGATCCTATCAGGTGATACCACTCCGGGTCAGAGTGGAACTGGAAGCGATGGCAATAATAGGATATTCCGCATTCGTAAAACCTCCAGAATTATTGGATCCTCACCATCAGATTGTTTGGTGTCATATCTAGAACACTCGCTGTGAGAGTCTTAACCATCTTCAGAGATGCAGTCGGTGTATTCTGCATCCCAGCCAACTGGGTCAACATTTATTGTGTCAAAGGTGAAGGGGCAGTTGATCATAGTACAGTAAGCAGAGAGTTGCTGAAATTTCACAAAACCCTCATCGATCCGGCAAGATCAGGCAGGTGTAAAACCATACCTGAATGAGGCGAGCACGGCATCTTACAGTCCAGCATGATTTGTCACATTCAAGATCTCAGTAAAAGTATCCAGATACCGAATTGTGTTTCGCGTTAGCAAAATATGCAAAACTTTTGACTCACCTTTGTATCTACCAACAAGATTCGGCTGAATGAGCTCTCAAGTTTGGAATGTGAACAAAAAAAGACCACGGAGATCCTATTAAAAATTTAATCGGCCCTGTCGGTTGAGGCGATAGAATGCACCAATTGCATATCAGCAGAGGAGTAAGACTCCCACAACGAACGTCCTGTTTATGACACTAAACAATCTGATGGTGAGGCTCCAGTAATGCTGGAGGTTTGTGGATTGCGGGGTACCTCTTTATTGTCATCACTCCAGTTCCACTCTGACCCGGAGTGCCTGCACCTGATAGGGTCCTATCTATAGGTCAAATAGAACTTGAATGTTTACTTATTCTAAACTGAATTGTTTGAAATAGAACTGATTTTACATTTAACTGTGTATAGATAAATGAATGATGCTTAATTGAATTGCTACTGATACATAGCGATACTTGGAGACATTTAAGTTTGTTGACTAAACTGAAGAGAGTGAAATAGAACTGTTTTTGATATCTAAAATGTGTACTCATGCTAAATTGGATAGTTTGAAATTGAATTATTTATATGTATAAAATAGACTTGGCATTAAATCACCTACAATGGTTCAACTGCCATAAAACCAAACCAAACCAAACCAATATTTAATTTATTTTCTCTAAAACAACGATTTGCTTTTTTGTTTTCTTCCGATCTGGGGTAACTATCCTAATTAGAATATTTAGAATATATAAGCAATGATTAAAGTATTTCACTACTTTCTAAATATAACCATGCCTATCCTCGTGGATAGCTGTGACCATGAGGACTGTATGTGCTCACGGGTTGTCTAGTGTGAAAATAGGACGATGGGTGTAAATAGAACGATGGTTATATTATTTTACTGATTGCACATTTTCATAATAAGCTCTACAATTGTTTTTCTTCAGATCCCAAGGGACAGCAAGTTTCATCAGATCTCTCCAGAACCCTCCTAAGTATTTAAGCTGAATTCAGCATATGTATTTCACATATATTTTATCATAATGTCACACAGTTGAGTTGTGGTGTAGATACGTAAGTGCTATTTGTTTTTTTTCTTTGGTATAAGCCATGAACAATTCCTTGAGTAGAATATATATTGAAACTGGGTGTTGCATTCTAGGAAAAAAGATTTATCAAACTGCTACAAAATACCCAGTTGATGTCGACCATTTTGGATTTGAAAGTTTGCCGACATCTTGTTACTATTTATAAATGCTGAACACTGTTTATTGCCTTAATGTATTTAAGATTTATAAAATTTATTCTCTGTATTGACGTTTTAACATGTTAGACTGATAACGAGATTATGAGACACAGAAAAAATAACTCTTGTTTTGATGGCCATGAACAGAATTATGAATCATGAGAAGTGAAATTTATTCTCTGTATTGAAATTTATTCTCTGTATTGACGTTTTAACATGTTAAATTTATAAAAAGATTATGGGACACAGAAAAAAAACAACTCTTGTTTTGATGTCCATAAACAGAAATATGAATCGTGAGAAGTGATATTTTCAGAATATATGAAAATTCCAAAAAAATACATATTGTTTTTTTTTTCATTTAATCCCGACGATTTTAATGTTAGTGACTTATTGGGAAATAATGCTACTGCGGTCATACAATTAATACAGTGTCTTGATGATAGAAATGTCTCTCTCGAGCAATGTGAGAGGCTAAAGACAACGGCAGAAAAGCCTTGACTATTCGAAGAAAGAATTATTTGTCAAAAAATATGCCATTAGTTATTTCTTTATACTCGAAGGTTATTGTTTTTTGAACAAATTTTTAGTAGAAACGATCTCGGAGTAAATAATTCGTGCAGAGAAACTGGGGATTTTATTTTAAGAAATCCGGTAAAATAAGAAGTTTATATTTCATTCATTGTTTTTAAGTCATTGCCCGTGGAATTTCAGAAGTAGCTCACACACCTCTATTCAGGAAAAAGTCCAGTCCTTCAAACTTTGTGTCGTTTTTCTTTTCCTTTCTAGTTTTAAAATTTCTGTTACGTGGACAGCGTGCCGTTGGGCATGCATCTACAGAATGCAACAACGTTTTTGTCTGACATCGCTGCACAGCAAGCAGTTTGGCAAAAGTGCAATAAAGTGCCACAAAGTAGGTACCTCATTGAGAGACATACTGCGACAGAGAGGCGGCTGTCTCATAACTGGTGCTGCGACCAAAGGACTCGATTCTGAAATAGGTTTCCGTAATCTGCGCGTCTGCTGAGATGCAGGAGATAGTAAACAGGGTTACCCCGAGGGGTGAGAGAGAGGAAAAGAGGAAGAAAAATAGGAAGAGAAGCAGCAAGCGATTCCGTTACTATTGGTGCCATTTTGACCGGTTAAGAAGACACACGAGATTAGACAAGACCGTTTCAAAGAAAAAAAAAAAAAAAGGAGAAAGAGGAAGAAAGAAAAGTAAAAGAAGTAGAAAATGCACGTTGTCGTCAAAAAAAAAAAAAAGAAGAGAAGAAAAAAAAAGAAAAAAGAGCGAAAAGGAACGAAAGACAGAAGGAAAAACACGAAAGAAAGAAATAGAAAAAGAGAGAGAACACTTAAGGGAGAGAAGAAGGAGGTAGAAGAAGAATAGATGTGTGTGAGAGGGGACACATGAATGTAAGGAGAAAAGGAAAAAAAATACACGCATACATCAAATACATTCACTTACGGAGGAGCACTGAAATATTTTTTTTTTAAATCATCAAGAAAAAAATGGAGAGAAAAAAAAAGGTCTGAAAAAGGAGCAGAAACTTGCAAGGTTAAGCGTCCACCCTTATCAGCCACCCTGTCATCCTTTAGTATATGTACTGCTAAAGCGACGCAAAATTTTTCGAGCAAAATTTTAAAGATTCTCGAGAGCGATTATCTCTCTATCTATAATGTTGATTTGAAATAAATACATACCAAAGCTTAGTCCGTTGTGATACGTTTATGATGTATGGATGCACTACTTGGACGCTAACAAAACGGCTGGAGAAGAAGCCAGACGGCAATTACACAAGAACGGTGCGAGCAATTTTGAACAAGTTCTGGAGGCAACACCCCACAAGGCACCAACTGTAAGGCCACCTGCCTCCCATCACGAAAACTATCCAAGTTAGACGAACCAGACATGCAGGACACTGCTGGAGAAGCAGGGACGAGCTCATAAGTGATGTACTCCTATGGACCCCCACATATGGCCGATCAAAACCAGGACGACCAGCTAGAACATACATGCAGCAGCTCTGTGAAGATACGTGATGTAGCCCTGAAGACCTGCCAGAGGCGATGAACGATAGGGAGAAGTGGCGAGAGAAGGTCAGGGATATCCATGATAGCGGCACGATATGATGATGATGATGAAATATGATATATTCAAACTCATTAAGTTAATCTTGCTTAAATTAGATTTTTGTTAAATGAAACAACTTATACGAAGGCAGTAAATAAACGATTAGGAAAAATAAATTTGTATATAATTCAAATATATGTCATTTGTACTTGAATTCATAGATAGAGAACCGGATTCAAATAACAAATAATGCCTGGTTGGCTGGTGCTCTGGAATACATCGACTATATTTCTGCAGAGTGGTAAGAAGCTTCTGCCGAACCAGTGTCCTAGATATGACACTAAAGAAGCTGATAATGTGAGGAATGCAGAGTAACCCTTCATTGCCATTGATCCCAACTCCACTCTGACCGGAGTGGTAGCACCTAATTGGGCCCTATCTATGGGTGAAATAGAAGTATTTGGTATTTAAACTGTGAGCAAAAAATGACTAATACTAAATTGAATATTTAGAAATAGAACTGATGGATAAACAAGTGACTGGTGTTTAATTTGTAAACAAGTGACTGGTGTTTAATTGAATTGTTAGTGATATATAGCAATACTAGGAACCATTTAACTTTGTTGATTCTGCAAAGTTGAATTGTTATAATTATAACTTTTATCATTTAACTTTTTGTATCTACAAAATGTGTTAACAAATCATATGAATTTAAAATAGATGTAAAAGCAGGATTTAAAATTAGATAACCAATAATGGTTGATATACTTCAAAACCAAACCAAACCAAACCAAACCAAACCAAATAACCAATAGATAGATGAGTACTCCGTTTCCTTTGTGTGTGTGTGTGTGTGTGTCTCTGTCAGTGTGGTCAAAGTATTAATAAAGAAAACCATTTTTGATTGTTCTGAAGGTGGGAATTATTTTCTTTTGCTCTCCCTACAAGCAGAGCAAAAGAAAATAATTCCCACCTTCTGTCTCTTTCCAACGTTTTTTTTTTTTTTTTTTTTTTTTTTACTTTTAGAGAATAAAAAGCTTTGCAGTCATTTTGTAATTTTATTGCAGAGGGATCTTTTTATATTATCATTTTTTGTTTTATATATCTTGCCTTTCGGTTTAGTTAGGCTGAAAACCTTTCGCTTAGGGCATGGGTTAGCGTAGGTTAGTTGAGTGCAGGTGTTCACGCGCGTGCCGGGCGCATGTGACAATCAGAGATATCACAATAAAAACCCCAGATAAGAAATAGGACCGGGGACATAAATGACGTCATGCCCGGAAGCGCTGAGAGTTTTGGGGATTTGAAAAAAAGCAGTTTGTTGAGATTCAGATCTGGGCGAGGCCAGACGACTTTATGCGCTACGGGCGCCGCGCGTTGGTTGGGTGAGTTGAGGGTTGAGATTTAAACTCCGAACAAGAAAGACGATTTTTTGGTCTACGAAATGTGCCGCACGTGTTGGGGTCAGATGGAAAAGTCAGCATAGAAAGAATTTGTGTCTCTCTCTCCTCATGTCAAAAAACTTAAACTCAAAAAGGGTATTAAAAATTTTCGTACCCAAACCAATTTCGTAATTTTCGGATTCCTATATGTTATGAACATTTTTGAACGTTTTCCGTATCTGTATGAATATGTCTATTTCACATATCCGTATCATGGGTACAATTTTTGTAATATTTTTTGTCTCTGCGGAGAAGTTTTAGAACCCTTTTCTCATTATCCGAGATAAAGTGATAAGGCTACCCAATAAAATTGTTTTAATCACTGTGGTGTAATGGTTATCGTCGTAGGAAATGGACACGGAGACATGAGTTCAAATCCTGGACGAGACTGATTGCATTTCACATAGCACTAATACCCTTGGGAAAGGTATTAATTCAATTATTCTCCCTCCAGCTATGGGTAAATAGTAGAACAGACTGGGTTCTTCAGCCTTGGTGAGGCAACTAGTCTAGGAGAAGGAAAACTCTGAATTGAAACCTGATAAACTCCGCTTAAAAATCGACCTTATGTCATATCCTGCACGAGTGGAGGGGTTGGTAAATAGGATCACTGTTAAATTCATAGGATCTTTGTGGGGCTTGGGAATTTTGCCTTTGCCTTAAATCAATGTATGCTTGTAGTTAGAAAATTGTCAATTCAGAAAAAAAAATTAAGAAAATTTGTTTCAGGATAGGAAAATAAACATTTCTCCACAGAATTATCCTAGGGAGATTCTTTCTTTCTTTTTTCTTTTTTTTTAATGACATATCAACCTTTGTTGGTCATTTAATGCCAAAGCCATTCTCCAAGAAGAACAGTAGTGGTGCTATTTAACCCATGGCTGGGAGGATAACGGTGTTCATACCTCTCCCAAGGGTATTTGCCCGAAAATCCGAAGGAGAAAAAGAAGGGAAGTGACGTATTGTAAAACACTCACTGATTAAGGAAAAGAAAAAAAAATCATTAGAAGGGGGTTCTCTCAGGACTTTTTTCCCATGGTGTCGTTTGTTTTGTTGTTTTCCTTTCTCACTCCGAGAACCGTTTTTTTTTTATTGACTAAAGAAAAAGAGGATGTATAAATCCTTGATTATATGATGGACAAGGGAAATGAAAAAGATAACGATGGCAAGGAATGAGTAAAAAGACGACAGAAGAAATCTGGAGGAAGAATAATTGAGAATGGGGAAAATTAGCAGAAGTATGATGTATGAGCTAAAAAAAGGGGGAAGAAAGACGGAGAGACGTGTCATAACGAGGGAGAGTAGAAAGGAAAAGTGTTGCGAAGAGAAAGTTACAAAAGTCATCGAGAGGAAAGAAAAAATTGAGAGAAGGTAAGAAGCAAGAAAAAGGAAAGAGATGACGATGAGAAAAAAGGAAGAAAAAGAAAGATGGACAGAATATTTACGACTGATTTACAACGTGTATAGAAAAAGATTAAAAAAAGAAAAAAAAAAAGAAAAACAGCTTTAAATGGAAGAAACTAGCGGAAGAGAGTGCAATACAATGAGACAGAAAAAGTGGGGTCACAAAAGGAAAGGGATATTAGCTTTAAGGCAACTGTGTGATGTAAAAAATAATAGAAGTGACAAAAAAAAAAACCGCATCAGGTCGATTCCATTACCTAGCAGTACCAAGTAAGAATTTTCGCTGGACCCATGCGAAGAGGCAGAATTAAAGAAAGGTCACGAAATGACGCACCTGTGCACACACACACACACACACACACACATCTGGGAGCAAGGCCAGTCCTTCAAAAACTTGTTCGACATTTCTTTTTTTTCTTATTATGACACTCCCTTGTCCTTTGTGCATCTTGATCGGCATCTGCAAAACTGCTATGATCGCAGCAAGGGGTCTGTCATCGCAGCTCAAGAAGATATCTATAATGCTCAACAAGCAGCGAGTATAGACTGACCAGGCGGTTCCATCACATAAGGACATAAAAGAATTACCTGAAATAGTAGACGGAATGACAAATACTAAAACAAATAATTTGAATTGTGAAATTTGTAATCAAGTTAGGAAAATGAATGTGAAAACACCCCACTTTAAAAAAAAGAGAGCAAAATCTTAAATCTTTTATGTTTTGATCTATCATGCAATGCATGTCCTGCTGCAAAAGTGGGATAAAAATATGTATAAAAACGTTGACGATTTTATGTCGTACTTGTTTACTATTCATAAAACAAAAATCGGATACACTTCAAGCTATCGAAAGATTTCACGCAGACATTTCTCCGAACGGTAAAGTGTATCGGTAGTCATAATGGATCAGTGATTACGTTTGAAAATTTTGAAATTTTTTTAATCAATGATCATCAGATCAAGCAAGAAAAGTCAGCCCCCTATTCGATGGATCAAAACTGTATAACCGAAAGGTCAATGAGGAACCTCTTTGGAATGATAAGGTGCTTATTCTTAGAATCAATGTTACACCCACCCCAGAATCTTAGAATATATGATATATCTAATTGATATTAAATTAATGCATGGCTTAAAATAGAATATGTATTGATCTTGAAAATATGTTATAATCGTTATGAACCCAGAGCAGTCAACATATTATTATTATTATTAATAATTTGCAAATTAACTTTGATATCTCTTCCTTTCACTCTCTCTATCTTTCTCTAACCAAGCACTCAAAAAATGATATTTGATGCCTCCTTGCTTAAAACTCAGCATTATGAGTTGTTTGGTTGTTTGGGATTTATGGCATATCAACTTTTGTAGGTTATTTAATGCCAAATCTGTTTTTATACAAATAATCAGTTAGATTTCAAACAAATCAGTTTAGCATGAGTAAACATTTTAATTCTCAAAAACATTTCTAATTCAAGCTATTCATTTTATTCATACAGTTCTAATTCAGCTAATTCTGTTTAGTATGAGTACAGATTTTTTTACACAGAGTTAAATGTCAAAACAGTTATATATTAAACAATTTAAATTAGTGTAAGTACAGTTTCAATGTCAAAAACATTTCCATTTCAAACAATTCAGTTTAGCATACAAAAACAGTTCCATTTCAAACAATTCAGTTTAGCACACGCACGCAGTTTAAACGTAAGCACACAGTTTATATCAAAAAAAGTTCTATTTCAAGCTATTTTGTTTGGTCAAACATTTCTAATTAAAACAATTCAGTTTAGCATAAGTACGACGTTTAGTTCTATTTAACCCATAGACAGGGCCCTATTAGGTGCTACCACTCCGGACCAGAGTGGACCTGGGTGTGATGACAATGAAGGGGTACTCCGTATTTCGCAAAGTTCCAGCATTACTGGAACCTCACCATCAGATTGTTTTGTGTCATATCAGGACACTCGGTGGGGGGGGGGTCATATCTCTCTGCAGAGGTGTAGTAGTGTATTTTACAGCCCCAGCCAAATGGGCAATTAGCATTTTAAGGTATAGATCAAAGGTAAATAAGGCAATTCAGGGAAAGGTTTAGCGCTCTTCTCTACACCTCGATGTAGTAGCTATCGTAAAGGTAGCCTTCTGGTCACCCTTGACAACGGTCGGCCAACTTACTTACTCATATATATATATATATATATATATATATATATATATATATATATATATATATATATATATGCTTGTCTAACTTGTCGCTTTCTTTTATTTTCTCTTTGATCTGCTGGCATGGCAAAATCATCAAATTGTCAAGTTCTTTTCATCGAGCTAATTAACACTAGGTTTGGTCTTCTGGCATGTAATGTGTGAACTGGTTTTATCTCAAACTGTCGAAAGGATTTTATGGGTCCTACTTTATAGGATAAATTCAGGTTTGTTCAAATTGATTTCCTTCTAGGCGCGTATTTTTCTACCTGCGTGAACTGGGGGTTCTTCAATGAAGTTTGAGTGACAGTAAGTCTCCTCAGGTCTCCAGGACACTCCTAAGTATGTTTAGTAATGTGGTCTAAATGGTCTCGATTCTTCCTCACATCTTTAGCTCCCCTAATCCCTTTTCCAGACTTTTGTGGTCAGTCTTAAGGGTTCACCGTCGGCTTCATATTCCATATCTTGTTTTTTTTTTTTAGCTCTCAGGCAATGTTCAAGTATTTGTCAATCATATATCTTTTTTTTAACTCTCTGGTCACTTGGAACAACAAAATTTATAAGATAGCAAATTCTTTTTTTTTTAATTAACACTTGGTCTGGTTATCTGGTTGGGATTAGGTGATCTGTTATTATTTTAAAATCCCAAACTTGAATAGATTCTTGTATCAGCATGCATTATTTGTGATGGTTTGGTTTGGTTGTTTGGGTTTTATGGCATATCAACCATTCTTGGTTATTAAACACCATATCCATTTTTATGAAAATAGTTCTATTTCAAACAATTCAGTTTAGCATAAGTACGCAGTTTAAATGTCAAAACAGTTCTATTTCAAACAATTCAGTTTAGCATAAGTACGCATTTTAAATGTCAAAAACACTTCTATTTTAAATAATTCAGTTTAAAATCAATACGCAGTTTAAATGCAAAAATCAGTATAGTGAAGGAAGCACGGTTTAGTTTTATTTAACCCATAGATAGGACTCTTATCAGGTGCTACCACTCCGGACTTGAGAGGACCTGGGAGCAATGGCAATAAAGGGGTACCCCGCATTCTCGAAAGCTCCAGCATTACTGGAACCTCACCATCAGATTGTTTAGTGTCATATCTGGGACACTCGTTAGTGGGGGTGTCTGCAGGCGATGTATTCTACAGTCCCGGCTCAATATTTGTGAGTATCGTTAAAATTTAATCTGTTGCACAATTTTCCTGTCATAGCCATTCTTATATTTCTTTTTAGTCCGTTTACTGTATTCACTCATCATATGATTAAGTTTCATCTCTGTCACCACATTACCTACACTCACTAATGTTAAGTAAGATATTTTTACTTTCTATTCAAATTGAAGGCTGCATCATTCTTCGAGTAACATTTAGAATAATTAGTGTATTTGTGAGAACGTTTTTAACAAGATGCAAATCAACTTGATTAAAAAGAAGAAAAGATTTAAAAAAAAAGAAAAATAGAAAAGAATAGGAAATTCTGATTGTCGTGAACGGAGTATTTTCCTTGTATCTTTTTACTGTATTTTCTCTTGGCGATTGTTTGGAAACTGGGAGTCCGCTTCATGTCCGGGGACGGATTTTAATTATTCCGCTCCGCTAAATCAGGGAATGAGATTACAGCCGGTCTGAATACAATACATTGACAACTTTTTTCCTTTTCTCAAATTTAAGTTTAAAGTAGAATCTTCCAGTTCCAATTATTTTTTTGGCCTTTTTAAATATATTTGCTAATTTATTTTTAATCGTATTTTATTGTATTTTACAACTAACTTTATATTATTTAATTGTTTAAGTTTGTTTCTTGTTTCTTTAATTTTTTAACCATTTTCTCATATTCGTAAATACTTTGATAATATTAGCTTTTCGGGTCTATTTTTATTTTATTTTTAAGTTTGTTTACAATACATACAGTAATGGAGGGGTCAGAAACATTGCTGATTAACTTCGTTAATCTTTAATTCTTAAATACTAAGCTGGCTTAGATTTTATCTCATTGCTGGATATGTGCAACATTCACTGAAGATCTAACCCACGATTCAGTCGGAATTGATCTACGAGACGAGCTTGCTAACAATTACATCACAAGGAGAAACCAACTGATTCTGATAATCACATAGGCCAAAAACTGACAATTACCAAGCACCGTAGATTCTGTGTCTATATGATTATAATATGGGAAAGAAAAAGGAATAGGAAAACCTTAATTAAGTCTACTATTTTCCTTAATATCTCTCTTTCTCTTTCTCTTTCCCTCTCCTTCTCTCTCTCTCTACACACACACACACACATACACACACACATATATATATATTTATATAGAAAGAAAGAAAGAAAGATAGATAGATAGATAGATAGATAGGGAGACAAATGAACATACTCCGGTAAGAGTACATTTCACGTCACTTTTCGTATAACATACAAACTACTTTGATAAAAAAAAATACAAACAAAAAGAAAAATAAAACGTTCAAAACGTTCAAATTTTTTTTTATTTTCCGCGAAAACTTTTTCCTGACAATGACCCAAAGTCAAAATTTGCTGAGAACAATTAAAAAATAAGTAACATAAAAGTAATATTCTTATTTGTCTCATCACTTTTATACACACACACACACACACATATATATATATATATATATATATAGAGAGAGAGAGAGAGAAAGAGGTGTGTATGTGTGTGTGCATGTGTGTGTGTGTGTGTGTGTGTGTAAGTTAGTCTCTTGAGAAATGTTTCATTAAAAACAGAAGGAAAGGTTGTTTTAACACATTTTTACCGATTTTTTTTCTTGTGTGACATTTCTAAAATTTGTCTCAATCGCATATAAAGATTTTAAAGAAAAAAACCACCTTGATTAAAACTCTTTAAAAAAATCTATGATTGTGAAATATACTCAGGAATAAAAGTTCGGGCAACGTTTATATAAAATTGAATTAAATTAACGAATTCACATAAGACCACGAAAAAAAAAATACCAATAAAAATTGTTAATAAGAAAATAGTCTGGGTTGTAGCACACACACGCACACACACACACACACACACACACACACATATATATATATATATATATATATATATATATATATATATATATATATATATAATTTATATAAAGACAAAAAGAAAAATATTCACTTTCTTGGCATCATTATAAATTTATTTAAGGTTATCGTAAGTTTTTTTTAGAAATAAAAACCTTCCACAGATGCGTAATACACACACACACACACACACACACATACACACACACACACACACACACACACACACATACATACACACACACACACATATATTAGCCGACCGTTGTCGTGTGTTACCCAATGGTTCCCTTTTCAATACCTACAGCATCCAGGTGTAGGGGGTCGCAACGCGTTTACCTGATTCATATATATATATATATATATATATACGATGACAAATACTTTTATATATATATATATATATATCATCGTCATCATCATGTCATGCCGCCAGCACGGATATCCCTGACTCTCTGTAGCCACTCCCCATTAACGTTCATCGCTTCTGGCAGGTCCTTAGGTCTACAACCCGTATCCCCACAGAGCTGCTGTATGTATATTCGAGCTGGTCATCTTGCTTTTGCAAGGGGGGTCCATAAGAGTATATCCCTTATGAGCTTGTCCCTGTTTATCCCGCAGTGTCCTGCATGTCTGTTTCGTCTAGCTTTGATAGTTTTCGTGATGGGAGGTAGGTGGCCGTACAGCTGGGGCTTTGCAGGGTGTTGCCTCCAGGACTTTTTCTAAATTTTTTGCAGCATTCTTGGGTAGTTGCCGTCAGGCTTTTTTTCCATCCATTTAGTTAGCGTCCATGTTGTGCATCCATATAGCTGTATCGACACGACCGCTGCTTGGAAGAAATTGCACTTCAATTTATCGATCAGGTCTGACTTCCATATTACCGATAGCTTATCGATTGCTGTCCTGCCTTTGTTAGCCGCGTGTCGATGTCTTTTGCCAACGAATAACAGCATTTGCCACTGAATGTATATATATATATATATATACACACACACACACACATATATATATATATATATATATATGTACCCTGACACACAGACAAACTCATAGACAGAGAGACGCACACACCAACAAATGTACACAGAGACAGACACATACATAGACAAACAGACAGATAAACAGACACGCACACACACTGACTGACAGTGATATAGACGGAAAGATACACAAAGAGAGAGAGAGAGAAAGAGAGAAACAGACGGATATACACACATACACCCGTACACATACAGACTCATATAAACACACACAGAGACACACACACACACACACACACACACACACATAAACGGAGAGACACACACACACACATACACACACATATATATATATGTATATATATAAATATATACAAACACACAGACTGACGCACATATATATTTATACACTCACAAACACACATTCGCTCATAGAGTGATAGACAAACAGATAAACACACAGACACACACACACACACATATATATATAATAATTTGATTCTGGACCCGAGTGAAATGGCGTGGGGACCGAGAAAAGAAAGAATGGGAATCCATTAATGCAGACCTTACTACTCTATTGGACGGGCTGAATATCAATGTTGAAAGAAAACTAGACATAACGGAAGACTTATTCGAGTTACAGGCCCTTGGGAGGACTCTATACAGGAAGCTTTCGAAAGGAAGAAGCTCAGGTATACGTAACTTACATCAGCAATGGAGAAGCAAAGCTGGAAAGCAAACATTTTACCAGTGGAGGTCGGATGTCGGGTTTTTGTGGCCACATAAACCACAAAATTGTTAAAAGATACAGGGAACAAAGGACAGCCCCTTCATTAGACGATCAGGACAATCAAGAATAGCAAATAATTGTTATCGTTGACTCTGATTCAGGAGAGGGGGCACCAAATGGTCCTGAAAAAGGAGAAAATGGCGGAAAAAAGGTGGGGGTGTTCTGAGGAAATTGATTTGTTTATATTAAATTATATAAAAAAAAAAAGAAACAGCAAAAGAAGCAAAATCAAAAATGTACACATGCAAATTAAACCAAAAATCTATAAAAGAGAAAAAATATCTCAAACAATTTTTTTGCTTTCTTCTTATATATACACATATATGATCCAAACATAATCATTTATTAGCACGCTTTAGAAATAAACGTTATCATATGTACCAACCCCTCCACGCGGCCAGGATATGACACAAGGTCAAGTTTTTTTTAAGCGGAGTTTAACAGGTTTAAATTCAGAGTTTTCCTTCTCCTAGACTAGTTGCCTCACCAAGGCTGAAGAACCTAGTCTGTCCTACTATTTACCCATAGCTGGAGGGAGAATATTTGGATTCATACCTTTACCAAGGGTATTAGAGCTATGTGAAATGCAATCAGTCTCGTCCAGGATTTGAAATTAGAAATAAACGTTATAGATCTAAATGCTGCATCTCTGATTTTATATATCAATAACTTTTCCAGCTATATCCCCCATGAGACCGAGGAATTCATGCTTAAGCATTCCACCTTCCAAAATTAGATAAGAAATTGTTATTTCTGAATTCATACAGATCTTTATTTATCTGACTAAACATATGCCTACTTTCACCGACGCACTTTTAACATTAAAGGCCCATTTAGCATAGTTTGGTTTAGTTTGGTTTAGGTTCATTTCATATCAACCGTTGTAGCTTATTTAATGCCAAATCCTCTTTATACATATATATTTAATATATATGAGCTATTAAAAAAATTGTTAATAAGATTTTAAAACGAGACTAAGCCCATTCTTTTGCACATAGTTAAATGGTTCCAAGTACGGTTATATATCAATAACAATTCAATTAAACATCAGTAATTTGTTTACTCACCGTTGAATGATAAACAGTTCTATTTCTAACAATTCAGTTTAGCATCAGTTATTTGTTTGCACACTGTTTAAATGCCAAAGAGTTATATTTTACCCATTGATAGGATTCTATCAGGTGCCACTAGTTCGGGCAGAGTGAACCTGGGAGTAATGGTCTGGAAAGTGTACTCCACATTCCCCAAATCTCCAGCATTACTGGTGCTTCTCTATCAGATTGTTTAATGTCATAATCAGGACACGTTTTAGTGGGGAGTCTTAGCATTCTGCAGAGATGCAGTTGGTGTATTCTCAAGCCCCAGCCGACAGGGCCGCTATTTAACAGACTTTATCTCCGTATATTGTGGATCCAGCATTGACAAATCTGGCTTTTATCTACACCGGCAACACTTTAACGCTATTAAATCATTGCGTAATAATGATTCTATTGTTATATATAAACCTGATAAAGGGTCTGGTGTGGTTAAACTCAATATCTGTGACTATGTTTATAAAATGGCTGATATTCTAAATTATACTTTTAGAATTTACTTACATAGGTAGTGTAGAGGAATTTGACAAAACCACCATACAAGAGCAACGTACACAACGTCAGTTGCACGTGTTTTATAAAGACATATATATATATATATATATATATATATATATATATATATATATGTGTGTGTGTGTGTGTGTGTGTGTGTGTTTTCCATAGCGTAAAATTGTATTTTTTTCATAGATAAAAATAACACCATTTTTGTTGTGATGTTGGCAATAGAAAGACACGGGTAATACAAAAAGGTTTATAGTAAAACATTTATACTCAAGTAACAAAAACAAGATACAAATGAACCTCGTTAAACAGTACTTTGTTAATAGGAAGCTGAGAGTCCAGTGGGATAGTGACTAGTCGTCCACTACGCAAGTGGTATCACACGTGATTGTGTCACGTGGGTTCGGTCAACTCCCAGACGCTCCCTTGATGAAGGAGGGCGAGTCCATTATGTAGGGAGTACAACATTTTTCTAGATAGTTTCTTTTGTTATTGTTTTTTCGCTCAAGCCAATGAAAAAAAAAATGAGTGAAGGTGGTTAGGAGTACTGCTGTAGAGCCATGTAGAAAATTGCAGTTATTCTCTTGAATACCAGATACTGCTCACATGGTGTGGAACTCAAATTTCCCTCAAATTCTGGTTGAAAAAAGCATTGAAAAATTAAAAACCTTGGCTTAAATCATCAATACCTGCAATTTTTTTTAACGACTCATGGTTTTTATCTACCTCTATGTCAGATTTCATTGTTTATTTTAGTTTTTACAATCAGCAAGAATTACTTTGCTTTATTCCCAAGGGAAAACAAATTTCCACTTCTGAAAACCCCAAGAATGTCTCTACAAACAAGAAGTACATTTTTGTACGCTGATAAGACACACACACACACACACACACACACACACACACACACACACACACACACACACACACACACATATATATATATATATATATATATATATATATAACAGTAACACACTGAAAAAAAGCAAAAATTCTATCTTAAAATAGGGTATCATGAAAAAAATGTACTTTTTTGTATGTTGAATTCACAAACACACGCACACGTACACACACTCTCTCTCTGACAAGCACACACACAGAGACAGACACAGACACAGACACACACACACACATATATATATATATATATATGATATATATGATATATAAGTGTGTTTGTGTGTGCGTGTCTGTGTGTGGGCAGTATCACACAAAAAATATAGAACATTAGAGAGAACACAGTAAAATCTCTCCTATTAAAATTGGTATGTTGAAAATTAAAATGAACATTTTGTATGTTGAATTCCCGCACACACACACACACAAACATATATATATATATGTGTGTGTGTGTGTGTGTGTGTGTGTCTTATCAAACAAATTAACTTATGCCAGGAAGAACAAATTCAATACATTCAAGGCCAGATCAATAAAATTAGAAACTCGGTATAAAATAAACAATCACTTACCACGTGGTAGACAGTAAATAAAGTGAATAAAAGAAAGAGCACCCCTATAACTAAACAAAATATAAACCATCAATAAGCCCGAATACACATGCAGAAAGAATATTTCAAGAATCTGCTTGGAAACCCCACCCCAAACTTACTGATAAACCAATCACGAAAATCAATAATCAACGACATTTCAGACTTGGACAGTTTACTCAAGGATAACTTGACGTAGTTCTGTAACATATCCACATCCAAAAATACGGCCAAGATACTTATACGAGTTATGTACATATTCATATAAGGTTCGTAATGTTCATATTCATATAGGAATCCGAAAAACACTCGAAATTGGTTCAGGTACGAAACTTTTTATTACCTTTTTGAGTTTAAGGTTTTTCGACATGAGGAGAGAGACACAATTTCTTTCTATGCTGACTTCCCACCACGTGCGGTACCCCGCCGCAAACTACTTATCTGGCGAGCTCCGAAAATCGTCTTTCTTCGTCCAAGCCCAAATCTCAATGAACTGCCTTTTTTCAAATCCCAAAATCCTCAGCTCGTCGCTTCCGGGTATGACGTCATTCACGTCCTTGGTCACATTTCCTATCTGGGTTTTTGATTGTGACATCTGTGATTGTCACATCTGCCTCGCGCGCGTGTGAACACCTTCACTCAATGTGTGCACCTAACTAACCCATGCACTAAGCCGAAAGGTTCTCAGCCTAACTAAACCGAAAGGTAAGATATACAAAACGAAAAATGATAATATAAAAAAAAATCCCTCCGCAATTATATAACAGTACTAACAAAAATTAAAAAGAGGTAAGCCACTGAACTTGGTGAAATACCACCAGAAATATGACGTACTGCTCCGATACTGCAACGCCGTATATAAGAAGAACACAATAGATTTGTGTTTTAATAAAAAGGAGACATCTCTGCACTAAATGGTGGCTCTCTGAAAGTAGTGGACAAGTTCACCTACCTCAGGAGCAGCGTCTCATCAACTGAAAATGACATCGATGTGTGACTAGTGAAGGCATGTACTGCTATCGATAGGTTGTCGATCATATGGTAGTCAATAAATATCCAATTAAATAAAACACAATTTTTCCAAGCAGAGGTCTTCTCGATTCTACTAAATGGACTCTAAACGTATAGGAAAATTCTAGACGGAAATTGCACAAGTAAGCTATGAGTCATTTGGAATAAAATCTGGAAGCAAAATCCCACAAAGCAGCAGCTGTAGGGTCACCAACCTCCCATCTTTAAAACCATCCAAATAACATGGCTAAGACATTCACGAGAAGTAAGAATGAACTCATAAGCGACCCCATTCTTCTCACGGACACCAACATCTACAAGGCTGATGATGGCAACTCGTCTTACATTTTTAAAAACTCGTTTCTTTATTCTTACTATTCAGTTTCTGAAGCTGTGAATGTCGGAAGAAACGGTGAATGGAAAATACGGGTGTATTAGCTTATTCATGCTTCAACAAAGAAGACATTTCTCGTATTTTTTATTCGTTCCTCGTTCTCTGTTCACACAAATTTTTGTCTCCTCGTACACCAGCCACTAAAAAAAAAAAAGGAAAAAAAGACGCAGAATCACGAAATATCTGGTCTTATATTTTGGAGGTTCCCGTGGTGTAATGGTTATCGTCGTAGGAAATGGACAAGCCGACGCGAGTTCTGTTATATATTGACCCTCGACCGGGCTGTCAATCAAGAGATGCACCTGTGTAAATGAGCGGAAGAACAGCGGAAGCAGGTGGACGTAAGAAAATAAAACAACATGGTGCGCGGTTTGAGACAGGTGGAAACAGGATGCCGAAGTGAGAACCAGCTACAGACAGAGGACTTTGGGCCCTCAGTGACCCATGGTTGAGCAACCCAAGCCAAGATGCGAAAGACGTGCTGCTATGATCGAGGAAGAACTTGGGTCATTATAGCAGTCCGTCCTTGTCTCCACTCATTTCTCACACACAACAAACATCACCTTTTCGAAAATAAATCGTGAGAGATTTATATTTTTATAAAGAAGTGTATTCGTTCGTTATTGAAGTCGTCATTATCAGTTGATTATGTCCCGTGTATATTTGTATACGCGTAGTATACTATACAACAGTTCAAATCCGGGTGATTGCAATTAACATTGCACTAATACCCTTGTGAAAGGTATAAATCCAATTATTCTCTCTCCAGCTCTAAATAAACAGTAGGGCAGACTAGGTTCTTTAGCCTTGGTTAGTCAATCAGACTAGGAGAAGTAAAAACCCGGTATTCAAGTCTGTTAAACTCAGCTTAAAA
The DNA here is from genome assembly GCA_963585895.1 of Sepioteuthis lessoniana. Classification (NCBI taxonomy): domain Eukaryota; kingdom Metazoa; phylum Mollusca; class Cephalopoda; order Myopsida; family Loliginidae; genus Sepioteuthis; species Sepioteuthis lessoniana. The sequence goes on along the minus strand of OY757912.1, from coordinate 45,082,166 downwards.
ATTGACCTTATGTCACGTCCTACCCGAGCAGGTGAGGTTGGCAAATAAATATATTAGAGTTGAAAAAAACACACAACCGCCACTTCCGTCTCTGGTGAGTAACATCCGCCACTACTTAGATGGCCGATCGCTGGTGACATCGGCAAGATATCATCCGGAGTGCTGCATCAAGCTTAGCTAGTTATCCGTGCCCCACTGGAAGGAGAGTCTCCGTGGTTTGGGGCAATGTGCAGGACTGTGGTCGCTAAGAAAGCGAATACCGTTCACATTCCCCGTTTGGGACGCCTCATGCCACCAAGCAATAAACTCAGCGCTAAAAAGTCGGCACAGATTGAGGGAAAGCTTTCAGGGGTTAAACAATTATTGGTTAAGTTAGTCCCAGTGACTTAATGGCTAAAGTGTTCTACTGTGATCTCCAAGGAAGCGGTTTAAAAATCCAGTCGTACTCTAACGTTCACTTTCACATGAGTACACTTTTAGCTATCATGGTCTAGCAACGAGCCACCTGGCCTACGTGCTGAGAGGCCAAACAATAATATGCATTGATTCACATTGCGTTAGACCTTGGTATCTACTAAATCTATTATTATAAAGGTCACCTTGCATACGCGCCGAGAGACTTAGGAAAGACTAGCATTGTTCACATTACACCAAAAGATCTTATGACCAGCATCGACCAACAGTATCCGTGTCTGTGCTAGTGCACGTCCTCCTGATTCCCTAAATCCTTGTGTCAAATCCTGTCTCGTGGGACTCACGAATAAATATCTCGTACCCATGATAAAGGAATGAACCTCCTAATCTCTCTAACTATAGGGAGGTAAAGAATATCACAGTTTCTTTTGCAAGGATTACTTTGGCATTAAATTGACCGCAAAGATTGATATGCCTATAAAGAAAGAAACCAAACCTAACCCACAAGGAAAACGATTGGAAATTTTCAACTAGTTTTTCTTTAGGCTGTTGGCTCTTTAGATAATTTATCTATTCCCACCCCCCGGTACAATTTACTTACATTATTACAATTACTAGAAGGAATGACCAAGCCATCGCTGCACAGCTTCAAGGTAGTGTAATGATTAGCAAACTATTATACTAATTAAACCTTCACTAGTAACTTCGAATCTTATTGGGTGCCCCATTGATACGGCCTTGTGTCACAGCTAAGCAAAAAAGCTTAGAAAATTACTAACTTCAGGGCAAAGTTTCAGGATTAAGGGAACGATTTCGTCGATATAATCCTTAAACCAACATAGCTATAACAAAAGGAAATGGCTTGTATTATTTTTTTCTGAGAGTAAAATCAAATTTTGAATAAGATCTACGTTGCCATTTTTTTTAATTAGTTCCAAACCACAGAGACCATTCTACCGGACTATATACAAGCATCTATTACCAGCATTTCATTTTCTAACTTTTGTGGACTCACCAAGAAAGGTGGACAGTATTTCTTTGGCTTTACCAACCATCCGTGTACGCTGCCAATAAGGAATTCTACCAGCTTTAGATAAGGTGATGTTGACAAGGTTCTTCACTAAGTGCGTGTCCCCATAGTAACTAAGCTAATTTACACTGGAAACAGGCTGATGCGTCAGAACACTTGTTAAGCGATTATGGTAAGCTGCTTGGACAAACATTTTATGCGTCATCGGAAACATACTTCATTATAAATTGTGCAACAGTCTACCTATATCTATACCAAGCTCCTCATTTTTGTCTTTGCTTCTGTCCTTTTCTTTCTTTCTTTCTTTCTTTCTTTCTTTCTTTCTTTCTTGATTTGTTTATATATAATCTTTTATTTCTTTCTTTCTTTGATTTATTTATATATAATCTTTTCTTTCTTTCTTTCTTTCTTTCTTTCTTTCTTTTCACGTTTTATTTACTATCCAACTTTCTTTCTTTCTTACATTTTATCATTCTTTGATTATTTCTTCCTTTCTCGTCTTTCTTTCTTTCTTTCTTTTCACGCTTAACTTTTCATCTAACTTTCATTCTTCATCACATCTTATCGTTCTTTGTTTTTTTTTTTCATTTTTCGTTTTTTCTTTTTTTTTTCTCTCTCTATCACTCTACACTTTCTTCTTTCATTCTTCCTTTTATTTGTCCATATCAAATCTTAGTTTTAATTCATGCTTCAGTTTCTTTCTTTCTTTCTTTCTTTCTTTCTTTCTTTCTTTCTTTCTTTTCACGTTTTATTTTCTATCCAACTTTCTTTCTTTCTTTCTTACATTTTATCATTTTTGATTATTTCTTCCTTTCTCGTCTTTCTTTCTTTCTTTCTTTTCACGCTTAACTTTCCATCTAACTTTCTTTCTCTATCACATTTTATCGTTCTTTCTTTTTTTTTTTTTTCATTTTTCGTTTTTTCTTTGTTTTTTTACTCTCTTTCACTCTACGCTTTCTTTCTCCCTTTTATTTGTCCATATCAAATCTTAGTTTTCATTCATGTTTCACTTTCTTTCTTTTTCTTTTCTTTCTTTTACACTTCACTATCTATCTATCTATCTATCTATCTATCCCTTTAGACTTTTTGTTTGTTTATTTATTTTTGTTTCTTTTTTTCGTCGTTTTTTTTCCTTTATTTCTTATCTTTTTTCTTTCCTGACACTTTCGTCTTCTTCTTTCTTTCTTTCTTTCTTTTTTCTTTCTTTCTTTTAGATATTTTAAAAATCAAATTAAGTCTGGTACACTAGTGCAATTGAACAGAAAACAGCGTGTGCGAAGCTCACTAACAATCCCTTGCAAGAACTGGTTGTTGATCGTAGCTATCACAGAATTTTAAATCAGTTATGCTGTTATTTCAAACACATTACCTATGTAACGAAAGACGACCCATGTTTATTTAGATTGCAATATTTGCTCATATCTGCTTGCAAGCTACTCAAAAAAATTGTTTGAGCGATAACTCATATGTAAAACTCGACTACTAGTGAAGACAAACAAAATTGACAGACGACACACACATAATCACACACACACACACACACACAGACGTATATATATATATATATATATATTATACAAACCATTATATTATATACGTCATAATGTTATACCATATATTCTAAGTTATATCATATGATATATATATATATATATGTGTGTGTGTGTTTGTGTGTGTGTGTTTGTGTGTGTGTATACATACTTAGATGCTAATGTATATATATATATATATGTATACATGTATAAGCGAATATATATATGCTTGTATAGACCAGGATCATTAAATAAGTTTCCAGACTTTTTTCGTAGGGGCACTTTTATTGATAGTACACACATGGAACTCTAGTCCCCTTTGAAGCAATCTCCACCGGCTGCAATGCACTTGTACTGTCACAGCAATTTCTGAAAGTCCCCATGGAAGTCCTCTTGTGTAAGCGTGTCAATGACCTTCGTCACAGCCTCTTTCATCTCCTCAATTGTCTCATAACGACAGCCCCTGAGCTTACAGAATAACCAAAAGTCACAGGGGGCAAAGACTCAACTATAGGGAGGGTGCGGAACTGTCTGGATGCCCATTTTGGTCTAATAGCCAGTGACAAGGCTGGAGTTGTGGACTGGTGCATTGTCCTGGTGGAAATTCCACTGACCCGATTTCAAGAATCCTGGCCTCTTCCGATGGAATCTTTTCCTGAACACCCTTAAAACCTCAACATAATAACCCTAACCCTAACTTTAACCCTTTGGCCAATCAACTCTGGTGTATTGACTTCCTTACTCCTCCCATACCTTTAATCATCTCTTACAGACTCCCTGTCTTCCTATATCTATATATAAGTGTATTGTCATCCACAGATTGACTTACGTTGTATGAAAACTTTTTAGTGTGGCTAGACACGCAGGACGCTTCAAGCTGAGATCGAAATCTGACCAATTTTAGATTAAACTTAGTATCGTACTGCTCAGCCACCAGGCGATATACGTCTGCTCGGGAATTATATCACTTTATGTATTAACTTTCGTTTGGGTACATTTTGTCTTACCGGATACCAGAGTGCTCAATTCATTAGAAGAGCTCTGCATGACGCGAGAAGCAGTTGTTAATTCCTTCACCAGAGTGCTCAACTACAGGTAGGGAAACATATATATATATATATAAATATATATAGATAGGCAGCATTTCTTCGTTAATGCAAATTTCATTAAACATAATAGAAATTTTATGTCTACATATTTTCTTCTGGATCCGTTCGAATTCCTGTATTACTTTTATCGTATTCGGGGGGAATTGATTTAAGTATTGTTCATAGTTTTATGTATCCCTAGTACTTTCTGCCCGACTTTGGGCCATCATCAGGGGAAGATCTATTACAAAAGTGATGTAACTTTTGTTTTAGCATATTACCACTGTGTAAGGGCGTCTTTGCCGTCGATGATTATGGCGTTTGCTTTTAAATGGAATTCTATAATTAGTGCCAGTAGCTAAAGACATTTAAGTACATTAGCATTGGTTTGAAAACTAATTTTATTAAGTGTTGGTTGCATGTTTCTAATATGTAGTGCTTCGAGAATATATATATATATATATATATATATATATATATATATATATATCAATTGATTCTGTAGATATATTTAAACGGTATTAGCCAAATTGAGTGCTCAATGTGAGCAAAATATCATTGAGTAACGAGAAAACCAATAATTATGTTCCATTATAAATCTACTTCATCTATTCTTGATTAATTCTTCAGATGTCTGCTAAACATTATCTTCTTTTTCCTGTTAACGCCAGGAAATATTTTTAACTTATGTAAAGATTCACGTATCATAAAAATCCCTGATATATATATATATATATATATATATATATATATATATATATATATTGAATAACCCTCGTAGATGTTTAGTTGTATAGGTCTTAAAATTTAAATCATAGATGTTTTTATTTAGTTTCATTTGAAGTTTCTTCTTTCCTCTGACCCTCATCAGCAGATAGGCATCAGATAAAGTATTTAAAATTCAAATGAAATAACTCACCAAATAAAAGATGAAATGATTATCTTTTAAAAAGATCTTAAACATAACTCGTTCTCCCTTCCATCTAAGAGTGGTCAAACTTATTTATCATATTTACCAACCCCTCCGCGCGGGAAGGATATGACACAAGGTCAATTTTTTTAAGCGGAGTTTAACAGGTTTGAATTCACAGTTTTCTTTCTCCTCGACTAGTTGCCTCAACAAGGCTGAAGAACCTAGTCTGCCCTACTATTTACCCATTGCTGGAGGGAGAAGAATTGGATTCGTACCTTTCCCAAGGGTATTTGTGCTATGTGAAATGCAATCAGTCACGTCCAGGATTTGAACTCGTGTCTCCGTGTCCATTTCCTGCGACGATAACCATTACACCACGGGCACCTCGAACTTATTTATATCAACGTTTTTCAACCATCTTTGAGTAAACAAGTAAAATTCAAATCTTTATGTCTTTTGAGAAAATTATTAATGAATAGAAAAAAATGTTGGGATAATTTTTTTTTTCCTTAACGTTAACTCATTTTTTTTTAACTTAGCATTTCATTTTTTTCATTTTTTGCTCGTCAATACAGTGTTTACTTTAGTTGTTGATTGGGAATTACGGCGTAACAACTTTTGTAGGCTATCTAATACCTGACCCTGTTCATAAATATGTATTAAATAGACATTTGGTGGGGCTCTGGGTTGGATGATTAACGTCCTACGAAAGGGACACGGTGACCCGAGTTAGAGTTAGGGATGCGTCTGTTTGCATTTCATGTTGCACTAATATCTTTGGGAAAGGATATAAATCCAAATATTCTCCCTCCAGACATTGATCTGTAGGTTGAGTATTTGGATGCATACCTTTCCCAAGATTATTAGCGCTATAAGAACTGTGAACAGCTTCGTCTAATATTTGACCTTTTCTTGTCGTGACAATTTCCAACGACAATAAACGTTACACTACGAGTTACTCAATAATAAAAGATAATGTTGAAAAGACAGATACGAATATTTATCTTTGATTAGGCTTTGACGTATCCAGGATTATTGGTTATTTAATGACAAATCCTATTTATACATGTATATCAAATATATATGTTGCCAGTCGGCTGGGGCTATCGAATACACCGAATGCTTCTTTGCAGAAGGGTAAGACCCTCTTAATGAGTGTCCTGTTTATGACACTAATTAATTTGATGGTGATGTTCCAGTAATACTGGAGCTTAGGGGAATGCGGAGTACCCATTCATTACCATCGTTCCCAGGTCCACTCTGGCCCGGAATGGTGGCACTTAATAAGGGTCCTATCTATGAGTTAAATAGACCTAAACCATGGTTTTAGTTTACTGGGTTTTTTTTGCATTTAAACTGCGTATTTATGCTAAACTGTATTGTTTAAAATTGAACTGTTTTGACATATAAACTGTGTACTTATGCTAAACGAATTATCTAAAATAAAAATGTTTTTACATTAATTCTGTGTATTGCCCAGTCGGTTGGGTCTGTAGAATACACCGAGTGCACTTCTGCAGAGGGGTAAAAACCCTCCCCCAATGAGTGTCCTGATATATGACATTAAACAATCTGATGGTTAGGTTTCAGTGATGCTGGAGCTTTGGAGAATGT
>OY757912.1:44943075-45070575 GCA_963585895.1 Sepioteuthis lessoniana | reverse complement strand
ATCAGAGAAGTGCCTCAAAGAGAAATGACGATGATAAAATTTTGCCCAAGCAGCGGGATACTTTCCCTATTTTTTCGATTTACAGTCGTCAAAATATCTCTGTCACTCCATTGGTCTAATGAGTAGAGTGTTCGCCAACAAGCTGGCTTGGTTTGTTGGTTTGTTGGGTTTTATGGCATATCAACCTTTGTAGGTTATTTAAAGTCAAATCCATTTTTATGTAAATAATCTGTTCTATTTAAAACATTCAATTTAGCAAAAGTACACAGTTTCAAACTATTCAAGCAGTTATATGTAACAATTCAGTTAAGTGTAAATACAGTTTTAATGTCGAAAAACAGATCTATTTCAAATAATTCAGTTGAGCATAAGCACGCAGTTTAAATGTAAGTACTCCGCATTCCCCCAAAACTTATGCACTGCTGGAACCTCACCATCAGATTGTTTAGTGTCATATCCAGGACACTTGTTTGGGGGGGGTCTTACCCCTCTGCAGAGCTGCGGTCAGTGTATTCTACAGCAATACACAGAGTTAAATGTCAAGCAGTTTTATTTCACATAATTCAATTCAGCATAAGTACATGGTTTAGACGTCAAAACAGTTCTATTTTGAGCAAATCAGTTCAGCACTAGTACGCAGTTCCAATGTCAAAATAGTTCTATTTTAAACAATTCAGTTTAGCATAAATACGCAGTTTAAATGCAAAAATCAGTATAGTGAAAGAAGCACGATTTAGTTCTATTTAACCCATAGATAGGACCCTTTTCAGGCGCAACCACTCCGGGCCAGAGTGGACCTGGAAGCGATGGCAATGAATGGGTACTCCGCATTCCCGAAGGCTTCAGCATTGCTGAAACCTCACCATCAATTTGTTTAGTGTCAGATCAGGACACTCGTTGGGGGGGGGTCTTACCCCTCTTCTGAGAAGCAGTCGGTGTTTTCTACAGCTAGCATATCGTCTTGGAGACCAGGGTTCAATCGCAGGTCGAATAATACGAAAGACTCAAAAATTGTACTTGATGCCACTTTGCTTAACACTCAGCATTATAAGATTAGGATCAAGAGTAAAGTGGAGCAATCCAGGGAAAGGAGTAGCGCCCTCCCCTACACCTCTGTGTCGTAGCTATTGAAAAGTGAGTCTTCGGATCACCCTCGACTACGGTCGCCAACTTTACTTACTTACCAGTACTTCGTAGTAATGGTTTATTAGTCTAGCTTGATCACCACTTCACCACATGCAGTGCTATATATATATATATATATATATATATATATATATATATATATATATATACATATATATATATATATATATATATATATATATATATATATATATATATATATATATATATATGAAGAAAAATTTAAAACGAAGTAATCTAAAGTGAAGAATTTATTGCAAAAGAAAGTCGACACGATAACGTTTCCGTTAAAAAAAAAAAAAAACATCCTCAAGACTTTAGAAAAGATAATACCGAGTGTTGTTTGAGCAACGATGGATATTTAATGAAATATAAAAAACAACGGTGGAAATTATATGTACAAAGAAATGATAAACATACGACCGCTTATTTATTGATTAAACGATTGTACGTTATTCCTTTCTTTGTATATATAATTTCCTCCTATGTTTTTTGTATTTTATTAAACATCCATAGTTGATTTGACACTCGGTACCATCTTTAAAAATGTCCTGATGATGCTTTATCAAAACCGAAACGTTATTTCGCCGACTTTCTTTAACAATAGATTCATTACTTTGAATTAGTCTGTTTTTCGATTTTTCATCATACTGTTGGATTGTTTTCCATTATTAACTCACATAGACGCGTTTTCATAACAAAGTTAAAATTCCAGTGCCTGTTTATCGTACTATTTGATTATGGATGCAGGTTGCATAGTTGATGTATATTAGGGCTATGTGAAATACAAACAATCCGGGCCAATGTATGAACTCAGGTTGTGGTTTTTATTTCTTATGGTGATTTCTTTCTCACTCTCTCTGTCTGTCTGTCTCTCTCTCTCTATATATATATATATATATTCATATCGAAATATCTAGTCTCCAGGAGCTAGGAACCTTCTGCTACGTAGAAAACACTGTTTTTTTTCGAGTTGGGAGCAACCAAATTACGCGCCCTATACGTCTGAAAGACATCATGATGATAAAACTTGGCGTATTCCAGGTAACATTTCTTTCAGTTGGCTCACATTAATAACGGGTAAATATGTTTTATCAAATACCTGCTTTCCCATATATATATATATATATATATATATATATATATATATATATATATATACATATATATATATATATGCACTTACAGATTTGTATGTGCGTTTGAGTGAGTGTGTTTTTGCGTATGTGTGTGAGCGTGTCTACAGGTTATTATGTCTACAGTGAAAGATCGAAAAAATCTGTTTGTAATTTGATCAAGTGATTCGTAAAAATCTGTGAAGGTGTAAAGACTAATTTTCTCCAAATTTCTTTCTCCTTTCGATCTTCCTTAATTAATCGGCAAATCAGTCGATAACGTTAGTTTTTTTTAATTATTTCTGCGACGACGACACCGTCTGTGTGGATCAGTCACTCAGAACAATGCTAATGAAGTTCAAAACACCGTCACCTATAGTTTGTACAGTTTTTTTTTAATAGAAAGCATACAATTTTTTTTATTTAGGGTCAACGAAATATCAGAGAACAGATGATATAAAAAGATGGAAGGTGAAATGTCTTGTACCAGCCGAAGATCATTTTACAAGACTGTTGCATTTCGAGCCAGCTTGGGGAGGCGCAACTGGTATAAAAGTGATCGTCGTAGAGTCCTTTGCCCAGTTGGCTGGGCTGGTAGAATATGCCAACTGCATCTCTGCAGAGGGGTAAGGCTCCCCCAACGAGTATACTGTTACGATACTAAACAATCTGATGGTGAGACTTCAGTAATGCAGGAACTATGTCGAATAGAGATTACCCCTTCATTGCAATTGCTACCAGGTTCAGAGTGGTAGCACCTGATAGTGTCCTAAAACAGTGTAATTATGCTAGACTGAATTGTTTGAAAGTAACTGTTTTTGTATTTAACATTGTGTAAAGAAAAACTGTGAACTTAGCTAAACTGGATTGTTTGAAATGGAACTCTCTTTATGTATAAAAACAGATTTGGCATTATATGACATACAACGGTCGATATGCCATAAAACCAACTAAACCAAACCAACGTAGAATCGTATATATATATATATATATATATATTTGCGTATGTATGTGTGTGTGTGTGTACGAGAGGTGTTCAGTAAGTTGTTGACCTCATCCTCAGAGGAAAGCCATATGTGAACAGCCTTGTGGGAGCAATACATTACCAAATCTTATAAAACTGAAAAAATAATTAAGATTTTTCCAAATTTATGAGAAATGACAGTGTGCTGCCACAACGCAAATGTTAAGCGATGCTTTTCTTTCTGGTTGAGGCTGCTTTGTTGTCTTGGGCTATAGAATGAGCCAGCTGCACATCTTAAAAGTGGTAAACCCCCACCAAGGGAGCCACCATTTGGTCGTCAGTGACCACTCGTGACGCTTGAGGACAGGATATTGTTGGGTGAACAGTCTATGAACTGGCTGCCTGAGTGGCTACGTTACCAGCAACAAAACAAAATAAAAAAACATTGTTTCAAACGCCATCTCGAATTATGGATTTTCCTCCAAAAATCTGTAAATCAAGATCGGTCACTTATACTCGAGATAAACGGAACCAACCCACAAAAGAACAACTGATCTAGTAAACATCCTGTTGAAATCAACAATCCCAAATTCCTGATCAAAACAAATTTAAAGATGCAGAAGAGAATTTGTTTTTGGCGACCGTAGTCGAGGACGACCAAGAGGCTCCCTTTTCAATAGCTCTACACCGAGGTATAAGGGAGGGCGCTACTTCTTTCCCTGGATTGCTCCATTTTACCTTTGATACATACCTCATATTGCTGAGTGTTAAGCAAGGAGGTATCAAGTACCTTTTTTAAAGTCTTTGGTATAACACGACCTGGGATTGAACCTGGGTCTCCCGGATCATTGGCAAACACTCTACCCACTGGGAAAGAGGGAAAAACGAAACCAAAAGGTATACAAAAAATAAAAAAAAATAATAAAAACCAGTATTGAAACTTTGGAAACTATAAATACTGATATTTCCACTAAAACAAAAAAAAACATGATGAATAAAATTATCCAATGGGACATAAGAAGTTTTTTTTCTTTGTTTATTAGCACATCAACCTTTGTTGGTTATTTAATGCCAAAATCATAGTTGTAGATGGACAAAAGTGATTATGTTTAAACGTTTGTTGTATAGCCGTCATACAACTATACGTATACATATACATGCGGAAACATAATCAACACTTCTTTAGAAAAATATACCTCTCACACTTTATTCGAAAGGGTCGCGAAAGGGTTGTGTTTGAGAGGTGAGTTGGAGACTGAACAGACTGCAACATATTGACCCCAAGTTCCTCTGACTATAGCAGCCCTTCTTTTCTCATTCTGCTGGGCTGCTCAAACGTGGGGTCCTGAGAGCCCAAGCCCTCTGCTGGGAGCTGGTTCTCATTGCCTTGAACTGCATCTCGAACTTCAACAAACTGACTCCAACTCTCTCGAACTGTCTGTGGCACCGGGTTATATAATCGTTTAACGTTCACCTGCTTCCCGTGGGCGTCGCAATTGCAACGAATTCAATCTGTCCATGGTCAAGGTTATATCTTGATATCTTCGACCGGATTCACCTGTTTCTTGATTGACGGCTGGGTCGAAGGTCAATATGTTACATTTTATCTGGTGAGATAAGGGAGTTTATGCCTTGACCAAGGGAATATATCCGAAAGTGAGCGTTATAGTGCGACTGGATTTTTAACTCGAAGCCACAGTCCACCACTTTTGTCATTACGCTACGAAGACCCCGCCTGAAACTGTTGTAGACAAGTAAAGGGTCCGGAAGAATAACACACCTCGGGTTTACATGGAACAAAGTATATTAACGAAGTATAATACAGCATATGTACAAAGGGTTACAAGTCAGTCTAACCGCCAAGTGTTAACTGGGAATAAGTACAGTGCCCGGTGTCAATAATCACGGAAGAGTTCATTACCGACCGAAGGTTGGTTACCATAACAGAAACATAAGGTGCCCGTAGGTGTAATGAAGGTGCCCATAGTGTAATGGATATTGTCGTACGAAATGGACTCGGCGACGCGAGTTCAAATCCTGGATGACACTGATTGCTTTTCACATAGCACTAATATCATAGGTAAAGGTATGAATCCTATTATTTACCCTCCAGCTATTGGTAAATAGGGCAGACTGGGTTCTTCAGCCTTGGTTAGCAACTAGTCTAAGAAAACTCTGAATTCAAACCTGTTAAACTCCGCTTAAGAATTGACCTTGTGTCATATCCTGCCCGAGCGTAGGGGTTGGTAAGTATGGTAAATATGATAAGAGAAACATAAGAGGAGTTTAAGCAAATAAAAAGGAACTTCTTCTCCTCATTACAGATTTCTTCTCTGCAACAAACCAATTAGAACAAAAATTAGATTATAGACATAAAAATAAAATTCACCACTTACAATTATGTTTATAAGTAGAGGATATAGATCCTCGGGTCGTTATACTTCTATACCCATAAAAAAGTGAAATTGTTCAGAGCAAAATTGACCCAAACACAACCAACAATTGCTATAAAAGCCTCTTTTCACAAAGCTATTTCCAAATACTCAGTCTACATGCGAACTGTCTCATTTATAGAACCAAACATAACTGTAATATAATTGCCGCGGGATTTCGTTTTATACATCTTGCCTTTCGGTTTAGTTAGGCTGAGAGCCTTTAGCTTAGCGCATGGGTTAGTTAGGTGCAACATGTCAAAATAAAAATCCCAGGTAGGAATAAGGAACTAGGGTATGTGGGTGACGTCACACACCAGAAGGGTGGGCTGAAATTTGAGAAAAGGAGTTAGTTGAGTTCCTGCGTCCGAACGGGAAGGTTGACTTTCGGGGTCCGCCGAGGCCAGACCAGTAGTTTGCAGATGGGGTGCCGCACGTAGTTTGGGGCTGATGTAGAAGCAGTCAGCACAGAAAGATTGTGTGTGTCTCTCTCCTCATGTCGAAAAACCTTTAACTCAAATGTAATAAAGTTTCGTTCCTGAACCAATTTCGTGAATGTCGTAAATTTCGGATTCCCTATGTCTATTTCACACACCCGTATATCTGGCTATTTAACATAACAAACTATTAAAGCTTCTTAAAAAAACTCATTTTAACGGGTCACAAAATCATATTGGGTAATAAGAACAACAATAAGAAAGGCCGACTACTTGAAGAGTTCATTCATAGAAACGATTTTTGCATACTTACGTTTACTCAATAAACGATACATTCAATGCAATCGATCTGAGTTTAAGTGACCCCCCCCTGACATTCTTATATTACTAATGAAACGTCTATAAAGACTCCTACTGGAGGTGCCCGTGGTGTAATTGTTATCGTCGTAGGAAATGAACACGGCGATACGAGTTCAAATTCTGGATGACACTGATTGCTTTTCACATAGCACGAATACCCTTGGGAAAGGTATGAATCCAATTATTCTCCCTCCACCTATGGGTAAATAGTAGGACAGACTAGGTTCTTCAGCCTTGGTTAGGCAACTAGTCTAGGAGAAGGAAAAGTCTGAATTCAAACCTGTTAAACTCCGCTTAAAAATTGACCTTGTGTCATATCCTGCCCGAGCGGAGGGGTTGGTAAATAGGATAAAGACTCCTACTGCTGCTACCACTTCTTAATTGTGATGGAAAATACTTGTAGAACACGAGACAGAAAAAAGGAAACCTGAGAAAAAAAAACGACTGGAAAGACTTTTGAAATCTATGCCCCCTGAAAATCATCTCAGAAACTAAATCAAACTATGAAGAACCAATCAACCATTTTATAAAAGCCTACCGTGCATGAGAAAAGAATGCATACGAAAATCGAAACCTAATCATGCCAAAAACGATCGAACTGTTTTGAAGATGGGTGCCTAAATCTCCGGTAAAACAAAGCACGCCTTTATCCCAAAACATCACTTAAAACTACCAACCATAAGTATAGTGCCAACATATTAACCCAAAACTTTTCCGTAAGCTTTTCCTCTGAAAAGTCGAGCTAAAAATTTCTGAAAATCAAAAGAAATCAAGAAAAGAACTAGCCAAACTTCTTTTCAAATAAAAAAGAAAACTTCAACCATACCCTGACATTACCAGAACTACTAGATTCCTAAGATAAATCATACAACTCAGCAGTTGGTTCTGATAAGGCCATTATAGATTGTTAAAAAAACTACCACACGCCTCCTTCTTTAAAAACTATAACAATAGTGGCAATATACCCAATTTCTAGAAACAATCCTCTATTCATATTTACCAACCCCTCCGCTCGGGCAGGATATGACACAAGGTCAATTTTTAAACGAAGTTTAACAGGTTTGAATTCAGATTTTTCCTTCTCCTAGACTAGTTGCCTCAACAAGGCTGAAGAACCTAGTCTGCCCTACTATTTACCCATAGCTGGAGGGAGAATAATTGGATTCATACCTTTCCCAAGGGTATTAGTGCTATGTGAAATGCAGTTAGTCTCGTCCAGGATTTGAACTCGTTTCACCGTGTCCATTTCCTACGAAGATAACCATTACACCAAAGGCATCTTCTATTACCCCAATTCCAGAATCTGGAAAAGACCTAGAAAATCCTTTACACAATCAACCAATCCCTATGTTTCACTACTTATATAAAACTCTGGAAAATCATTAATATCACTTGGTTCATTGAAACCAAACTAACACCAAAACTAACAGCATAAGCATTGACTTTGATTCTGGTTTTAAGTAGAATAATAAGACAACAGAACAATTGATTCGATTGTTAAAGCTTCTGTTTTTAGCGCTGAAGCTCTATCAATAAAGTTAGTCCTGGACTTGATTGCTGAAAATGCTCCAGACAGATATATCCCTTTCTCAGACTCCCTGTCTTTCCTCTCCTCATTGAAAACAAAAATATAACACAATGCTTAATTAATTAATCAATTAATTAATTAAACAGAATAAACACTATGTAACAAAACACTATAAAACAAAACAGGCATAATCTCCAGTTGAATCCCTTATCACATTAGCATCTCTAGAAACGGAAAGTCTAAGAAGGCAGCAAAAAAAAAAAAAAAAAAAATTAAAAATAAACATTTAAAACTCAAGAGTACTCCATAAAGAATTTAAAGCAGCCATCGGCATATACATTTTAAATAAATGGCGAGAGTCTTGGAACTCATTCCCAAATAACAAACTAAACCAAATAAAACCAATCCTCGGGGAATGGCATCAAAATGTCAGGCTCTCTTGGAAAGAAGAAGTCATACAATCAAGAATTAGAAATGACCACACCAACATCACCCACTCAGTACACTTGGAAAATAAAGATCCTCGCAAATGCATGGCTTGCCAGAAGGTATATAGAGTGAAGCAAACAAATAGACTGCATCGACCTGGTCCCTACTCGCCAAAAATACAACAAAGCAAATAATCTCAAAGTCTACTTTCAATAATAAAAAAATCTTAAACTCTTTAAAGGAAGTCAGACTATATTATATTTTATAATCTTACAAAAGCCTGTGTCTAATTATGCACGAACATTATGCACTAGTAAATACATGTATCAACGTAAATGAAAAACAAAAAACAAATTAAGAAATATTTATTTCATCTAAACTCATATAAACCCATACTAAAGACAAAAAAGGAAAATAAAACGAAACAAAAAAGAATAACGATATTTGCACAAAATGACATTAAATAACCCATCAAGATTCGATGTAACATAAAACAAGTCAAATCAAATCAAATTCTGTGTGAGATGTGAAACTTTTTGAAAGACCCCCTTGTATATATACGTAGTGTATTCAATAGTTTTCCAGACTTTTTTGTGCAGGCATTTAAAATTGTCGCAGACTCTTGAAGATTCAGTTTGTTATAGCTATACGTCCCATGAGATGACTGACTAATTTTTATGATTTCAAGTTCAAATGAACAGCTACAGCAGGAATTGGAATACACCCTACTAAAACCTAATTGTCACAACAGGTGAACTTTAAAATGCAATCTGGACGTGAGGACACTTTAGAAGAACGATAAACAATAATATTCTGTTTTAAACATGGAAAAAATGCCACAGAAACGCATGGAATGCTTCAGACTGCTTTTGGAGCATCTTGCATGAATCGAGCATCAGTTTTTGCGTGGCATAAGAGATTTAATGAAGGCAGAGAGTCCCTGAGGGATGATGAGAGGTGTGGGAGGAGTAAGGAAGACAATACACCAGAGTTGATTGGCCAAAGGGTTAGGGTAAGGGTTACTCCGTTGAAGCTTTAAGGGAGTTCAGGAAGAGATACCGTCGGAAGAGGCAAGCACTCTTCAAATCGGGTCAGTAGCATTTCCAGCAGGACAATGCACCAGTCCACAACTCCATCCTTGTCACAGACTATATGACCAAGATGGGTATCAAGACAGTTCCTCACTCTCCCTATAGTCGAAACCTTGCTGCCTGTGACTTTTGGTTATTCCCTAAGCTCAGAATTGGTATGAGACAATTGAGAAGATGAAAGAGGCTGTGACGAATGTTATTGACACGCTCACACAAGAGGCCTTCCATGGGGCCTTCCAGAAGTTGTTAGAACGGTACAACAAGTGCATTGCAGCCGGAGGGGGTTACTTCGAAGGGAACTAGAGTTTCATGTGTGTACTATCAATAAAAGTGCCCATTCGAAAAAGTCTGGAAAATTATTCAATGATTTTCGTTTATATATATATATATATATGCGTTAAATTTCTAAACTGAAGTTACGTTACCGAAAAGTCTGAGGGGTATGTTATCGGTCTCAAGTAAAGTTAGGCGGGTTTCGATCCCAGCTTGAAAATTTCTGATACAACGAAACAGTTTGTCTGTAGAAAAGAGTGCGAGAGTTAAATTGTTGCTTCATTAATTTCGCGCATGCGCTTTATTTGTTTCAGGTTTTGTTGACTGTGCACCAGGCTAGAGTGGGTTGGGCACTGTCACAGGGGAAATCAGTACCATGAAGCAATTCGGTCATCCAGAAATTCGGAACGTAAGCTATACTGTTTGGCAGTCATCCGGAAGCTCCAATAGAACGATTATACTGAAGATTGATTCATATTCATATTGAATAAAACCAAAGACTCAATCCACATCTTGGTGTTTGAAATAGTCTCTTGCAACAATAGCATTTGGCCTCCATTCATCTTCCCATATGGACTCAGACTCAACAGAGAGACCTACTTCAAGTTGGTTGGTTGGATTTAATGGCATATCAGCCTCAGTAGGTTATTTAATGCCAGAGTCTTTTTACACCTATATTATATACATAATTTGCAAACGCATATTTTTATGTTGGTGATGGTCGGGTTTTCTGGCAAATCAACCTCTTAACGGTCTCTGAGTGTCAAATTCTGATATATATATATATATATATATATATATATATATATATAAATGAATATTAATTGTAAATAAATTTTTGAGGGCAATTTAAAAAAAAATAGTTCCTTCAAGCTGTTCGCCTTATAAAAAAAACTTTCCTGGTGTGGTTGAGTTTAAAGAGCCTGAAGTAGGCAGTGCTCATCTGGATCGAGAAGGTGGGTTTGGAAGACTCTCCATCTGGCGAAAGGAGTCGACACCATGCTCTTCAAGCAGAAGAATCTAGTCTTGTTCGTGAGAAAATTACAACGACAACATCAGTTCTTATATCTGAACGCAAAACTCCCCAGAAGGCAATACCCTTGATTATTCGTGGGCATGGTTAAAAGAAAGAATAGAAAAACTTCGTGTTACTTAAAAATGAACTGAAAGCGAGGATAACGGCAGAATTCACCAATTTAAACAAAGAGACCATCAGAAAGGCTTTCAGGAAATTCCGGTGTCGTCTGGAGGCCGTGGTTGAAGCCATTGGTAATTTCTTTGAATACATTTAATCAAGAGTATTTTGAGATTTACAGATGACAATATTTGAATTGCCACGATAAATTCCAAGGCTTAGAATTAAAAAAAAATGTATAAAATCTTTTCCTTCTTAGATTGTTAAAAATAAATATTTTAAGCAATTAGAATAGATAAATCTGATTTTTAAAATGTTTATTTCGTGCCTTATGAATAAGTGAAGAAATGAATAGTTTTCCAGTAGATTTACGGATCCATTCCATGAATTTACCAACAAGCTTTCGACTCTATTTCTTTTGAGTGAAAATCTAACATTCTGTTCCTTCAAGTATGCATTTAATTTCAATATCGCTTGATTATTTCAAATTGTAAAAATAGTTTGCTTATGTAGAAATGCTTGTGTTGATAATCTTACGGTGCAGTTGAAATATTCTAACTGCATACATTTACATTTTTAGAGAATAAATATACTTTCTCTTCTACATAGGACATGATCTTTTAATCACGCAAAATATATCAACAAGATTTAAGCAATCCGAACCACTACATTGAAATGTATAAATTTTTTTCTTCTAAAAAATATTGGCGAATAGTTACTCTATAATATTATCTTTTATTTCCACAAAAGACTTTTTAACTTCTGTCTTTTTTTTTTTCAACAAAAGTTTCACTCTGCTTCAAGAAAAATCTATTAATTTATCGATCGGTATTTTATTCAATCATTTATATACTTATCCGATATATATATATATATATATATATATATATATATATATATATATATATATATAATTCCTTGTGAGTTTTTATTTTCGCTCTAATTTTAATTGGAAGTTTTTATTTGAGTCTGAGAGACTGCAAGTCTGCTCAGGTCTTCATGACTTTTCTTGGTATCTTAATTGATTTTAGTAGTGATGTGGTGTGAATAGACTCGAATCTTCCACTTCTCCAGTGCTCTCTCTTTAACAGGTTTTTGAGGATTGTTGTAATATAATGGCCGAGGGATTTCGTTTTATATATCTTGCCTTTGAGTTTAGTTTGGCTGAGGGCCTTTCGGCTCAGTGGATCGGTTAGTTAGGTGCAAACAAGAGCGCAAGTGTTCAGGCGCGTGGAGCGGACGTGACATTGAGAGATGTCACAATAAAAATCCCAGATAGAGGATATGACCAGTGATGTGAGTGACGTCACGCACCGGAAGCGTGGACTGAGATTTGAGAAAAGTGAGTGAGTTGAATTTTAGCGTCTGAGGAAGACGGTTGACTTTCGGGGCTCGCCGAGGCCTTGCGGCAGGTTTCGCACGAGGTTTGGGGCAGATGGAAAAGTCAGCATAGAAAGATTGTGCCTCTCTTCCTTATGTCGAAAAACCTTTAAACTCAAAGGTAATAAAAAGTTTCGTACGTGAACTAAGAAGTCGTAAGTGTTTTTCGTGTTTCGGGATTCCTATGTTATCTCTCTATGTGCGTTATGAACATTCTATGTACATTTCACACATATTCATATATGGGTATGTTGCATTGCTCCAAAATGCCCAGCTACGATTGGTAATACCATCACCGTCATGATATTCGTCAAACCTTGCGCTTTTTTTTTTACACTATGATTAAATGGAACTACAGAATTTATTAGATGATAATGAAAATGCAGGTTGCAAATAACTCTAGGTGCGAAATTATTGACAAAAGAGGTGACTTACAGTGTAGGTCTAATTGACATTACCAGCCTTGACGACTCGGGCTGTAGAATAAGCCAACTGCATCTCTGCAGAGGGGTAAGACCTCTTAACAAGTATCTTGGACATGATACTGAACTATCTGATGATTAGACTCCAATGCTAGAGCTTTGGGGAATGTAGAGTATCCCATCATCTCAATTATTCACAGGGCCACTTCTACCTGGAGTGGTAGTACCAGTTAGAATCCCATCTATGTGTAACATAGAAAGTGTACCATAACGGTGCTGAATTGACGGTTGTGACATAACGGCACTAAATAAACATTTTTACAACCACATGCTCCAATGTTTTAATGGCCGTGTCTTTGGTTCTATAGAAGTATTCAGACTCTGCTGTGACCCTTCAGTGGGAAAAGTTGATGAACACGGGTAACTATTCCTTAGTTCACAACAGAAAGGTTTATTTACTACAGCAATTTGTAATTGGTTTCTTTGTTTAATGGCATATCAACCTTTGTAGATTATTTAATGCCAAAGCTATTCTCCTAGAAGAACAGTAATTGTACTATTTAACCCATAGCTGGGAGGATAAGGGGGTTCATACCTTTCCCAATGGTATTTGCCCGAAAGTGAACGTAATAGCGCGACTGGAGTACGAACTCGCGTTCTACAATTCCGCAGTCCATCGCTTTAACCATTACACCACGAGGACACCCCCCAGCAATTTGTAAGTAGTCGCCTGAAGAAAGAGTGTGTGAAAGTTGAATCGATCTCGTGAGCTGGGCAAAGAGAAACATTATGTCATGTAGAGAAAGAGAAAGCTGTCATAGATCTTGAATTTTCTTTCTGTATTTTCTGTTTTGTTTCTAACATGCTTTTCCGTAGGTTTTGTCTTCACAGGGTCGCGTCTGGAATAAGGCCCCCTTTCGGAATCCACATCCAAAATGGGGTTTGAAAATTTTCGTCTCCTTACAACTTCAGGACTAGGGTTCATGCGATTGTCTTTTCCTCCAAACGTCTTCTAGTCAACTCCCTCAAACGGAGTTGTCCCCTTCCTTCCGCCTGGTGTTGGCTGGAGGAACATCCGTTTCCACTGGTTCCACAGAATATCTTCACAGAATATTTCCTCAACTAACGCACTAATTCCCCCGTGACCGGCTTAACCCCAACAAGCACGTTAGCCTGGGTCACCTAGAGGCCAGCCGCCTGCTTCCATATACTCACCGTCTGCGGCTTTGTCTTGCAATTTTTTCTTTTTCTCTCTCTCCCACTCCTAAAGCTAATCTTTGGTTTTTTTAACCTACCATATAACGTTACATATGGATCAAATAAAATTATATAACAATTTGAATGTTAGTTAATGATGGTAAATTGATATGTTAGCGTTATATAGCTATACTTGAAACCATTTAACTGTGTGAAAATTAATGATTAAAAATAAATTAAATTATTCGTGTTAGGAATTTTTGAAATCATTTAACCATGTAAAAAAATTGGATTATTGGTATCAAACTGTAATTCTTGAAACGTTTCCACAGTGTGTAAACAAGTAATTGATATAAAACAAAATTAGTGTGACATAGAGGTACTTGAATCTGTTCAACTATGTGCAAACAAATGAGTTCTGATTGTTGAAATGTAACTAACAAACTAATCGTTTACAATCATCATCATCATCTACACACACACACACACACACACATATATATATATATATATATATATATATATATATAATTATATTAAATATGTGTATATACAGTATTTGGTATTGAATAACAAACAAGTGTTGATATGCCATAAAACTGAACTCACCATATAAAATCCCCTTGTGCTTGTTGGTACGAGGGGAAAATAAATCATTTTGCTCTTAGTTACGGGACATATCTTTTCCCTTCATATTTTGAGTATAGACAATTTCAGATGTCAATAATAATTTAAGTAATGATGGGTCTTTTGTGGTTCATCGCATTTATTTGTTTGTGAGCTGCTAGATCAAATTAAATCTAATTTTTGGACATTAGCTTGAGTTTGAATAAAACGGCAACTTACATATCACAACACGAGTGTAGATTACATCTTTGTTGCCATAGTGCCCTAATCGACTCTGACCCGGACTGGTAGTACCTATTTTCGTCAGGTCTCTGGTTCGAACAGGTCTGTTTGTTATATAATTGAATGGTTTTTTTTTTATATTATCATTTTTCGTCGGTTATATCTTATCATTCGGTTTAGTTAGGCTTAGAACAACTCGGCTTAGTGCATGCGCAGGTACACAAATTGAGCGCAGGTGTTCACACTCGCGCGGAGAGGATGTAACAATCACGGATGTCATAATAAAAACCCCGGATTGGAAATATGGCTGGGGATGTGAATGACGTCATGCCCGGAAGCGATGGGTTGAGGATTTTGTGTGATTTTTGAAACAAAGGAGTTAGTTGAGATTCAGACCTGGGCGAGTCCAGTTGGGTTTACGGGATGCGCCGTGCGTTTGTTGGGTCAGATGGAACGGTCAGCATTGTAAAAAATGTGTCTATCTCTTTCCTCGTGTCGAAAGACTAAACTCAAGAAGTCAATAAATGTTTCGTAACTGAACTAAAGAAAGTCGTCAGTGTTTCAGGATTCCTATGCATATGAATGTTTTACATATCCGTATATTTTATGTATTCGTATTATTCGTATTTGTCTATGTTACATGTTTCGATAGGAATACTTGATACCATGTGACTAAAAAAATATTTGTCTAAAATATAGTTACTTGAATCTAATAATTCTAAAAAGATTATTAACTTTTGTAGGGGTGACTGAAAGTGTTTTTGGTACCCGACAATTTTTAGTTTCACCACAAGTTTAATGTTGAGGTTTGATATAGAGTGTTTAGTTTAGAATAAAAGGTAGAATAATATAGGCATAATATAATCATCATCATCATATCGCACTGGTAGCACGGATATCCCTGACCCTCTCTCGCCACTCCTCCCTATCGTTCATCGCCCTAGCTAGGTCTTCTGGACAACATCCTGTATCCTCACATAGCAGCTGAATGTACGTTCGAGCTGGTCGTCCTGCTTTTGCACGGCCATGTGTGGGGATCCATAAGAGTACATCTCTTATTAGTTCATCTCTGCTTCTCCAGCAGTGTCCTGCATGTCTAGTTCGTCTAACTTGAATAGTTTTCGTGATAGGGGGCAGGTGGCCGTACAGTTGGTGTCTTGTGGGGTGTTGCTGCCAGGACTTGTTCAGGATTGCACGCAGCATTCTTGTGTAATTGCCATCTAGCTTCTTCTCCAGTCGTTTTGTTAGAGTCCATGTAGTGCATCCATATAGCAGTATCGATGTGACCGCTGCCTGAAGGCATAATATAATATAGACATAATATATTGACACATGGATAAAGTATTAAATGAAGGAAGCCAATGAAATAAATGAGTGAAGATATGAAACAAATAAAAGTTGTAAAACGGCGCGGACAAAATGAACATTTAAAACAAGGTGACGAACAAAAACAAATTCATATACTATAATAATAAAACTTACATTGATACATAAAAAATATTTCTAATTCTAACTAACAAAATAATAGTGTGTGTATATGTGTGAGTTTGTGTGTGTATGTGTGTGTGTGTGTGTCTAACACAACTAAGCTATAAAAGGATTACATATTTAAAATGTCCCTTTTTTATGATTAGAAACGGTCAGTTTCTCTGAGACTGAAAAGCGTCTCATTGTCAATGTATATTTGAATGTCTCCGAGGCCTATCCATGTTGTTGCTTCGCTCTCCTGTTGATTCACACTGGAGGGAGTGTGTTGCTGCTGCGAAGAAATTTGGTAAAAGAGAACAAGGGTGTTTGAAGACGACGTATTTATAGAAAATACACGTCTTGTAGGTGGCTCGGAACGCAGGACTTGAATTTACGCGCGGACGTAGTTTTAAGCATGTCACGTGGTCCTCCTGGCCAATGGTTTCCCGAGACTGAATATGTGAGCGTCCGCCATCTTTGTGGGAATAAGTGGTATACCGCCTAAAATAATTTATAGGAGTGTAAAGTCCAATACTTTTCATCTCTGAAAACGATATTAATACATGCATCAGTAAAGCATACACTACTATTGACAGCTTATCTTTCTTATGGAAAATAATCTCTCTGATCAAATAAAATGGGAAGATGTAGTCGTGCCAGTACTACTGTGTGTAAGCCCCTCATAAACTCTAATGAAACTCTTGGAGAATAAGCTTGACGGGACCTACCCAAATATATTGCAAACTGTTTCAAACTGATCTTGCTGTGGTCTGTTTTTATGGCATATCAATCTTTATGGATTATTTAATGCCAAATATTTTTTATACGTATATATTGAATATATGACTTCTAGACACTTCAGTAGATGACACTTTTAAACGAGTCCAAACTAATTTTTTTGTGCATTTAAATGGTTTCATTTATTTCTATCTAAATACGAACAATTACTCTATCTAAATACGAATAACTACTCATTGGTTTGCACACAGATAAATGTTTTCAAGTATTGTTATTTGACACAAACAAATAAATTGAGTATCCGTCATTTATTTACACACAGTTAAATGATCAAGTAGTTCTATTTCAAACAATTCATTTTTGCAAACGTCAACAAATATCAATTGTTCCAAGTATTGCTTTGAATCATAATTCGATTAAACATGTCATTTGTTTACACACAGTTTAATGATCAAACAGTTCTATTTCAAACAATAATGTCTAGCGTAAGTTATTTGTTTGCACTGTGAAACAGTTCTATTTGACCCATAGATAGGACCCAATCAAGGGTAAAGTGGAGGTATCTAGGGAAAGGAGTAGCGTCCTCCCTAGACCTCGGTGACCACGAGTTATTCAAAGCCAAAGCCATCTTTGTAGAGAACAACTGTGATACGATTTAATATAGATAGGTAATAAAGTGGTTTATACCTTTCCCCAGGGTATTATTCCCATTGTGAAAGTAATAGCGTAACTTGAGTTCGAATACGTCAACTTTAAAGTCGTAGTCTCGCATTTTAGCCATTCCAACCCCGGAGTATAGCCCGGGAGACTCGGCTTTAATCCCATGATGACTCATACCAAAGACTTTTAAAAATTGGTACTTAATGTCTCCTTGCTTAACACTCAGCATTATAATGTACGTATCAAAGGGAGAGTAGAGTAACCTAGGGAAAGGAGTAGCCACTATTGAAAAGGGAGCCTCGACTACGGTCACAAACTTCAGGCTACTTTTTATATAATGATTAACATTAGATACGTGAAACCATACAGCAGAGATGAAATTATATTTGTACTAGATGGGTATACGTTTTATCATGTAAATAAGAAGAAAAACTCTTAAGAAACAACTAAAAGAAAAATATAAACGTACAATGAAGACAATTCCCAAACGTTTTAGCCTAAACCGTAGAAGGGTTGGCAACCCGTTAAAATCAATGAATCATTATTATTAAAAGTGTGTGTTCGTCTTCCTATTATATGTAAGACTCATATCCAGTCAGCAAGAGGGAAACCAAATACTATTGAATACAAACCTCTTTAAATGAGTCTCATACTTTAATGATTCAGTACTGGATTAATGACTTGTGAGGCCAGCTTACTAACCATTGAGTAATGCCAAGATTACTTTCTCTAACAAATATTATTCATAGGACACACACACACACACACACACACACACACACACACCTATATATATATATATATATATATATATATATATATATATATATATATATATATTGCAGCTATATAGTTTTCCGGATTAGGTCTATTGTTTCCAGATTTGAATGTACCAAAACAAACAGAAATCTATTGCTTCTGTTAACAATAACACTGCGGCAGCCAATATTGGCTGTGAACTTATAATCAACACGAAAAACGTTTACAGCAAAAGTCCATTTGTTATTATTAATTTGGTGAGACGCACAATGTTTTCAAGTGTCAATAAAAAGCAACTAACCATTCTAGTATCATTCATCAATCGGAGAGGGTCGCTTTGGTAATCTATAAACGGACAGGGTCGATTAGCGAAGCGTTTTAATCAAATTACTTTTAGTCTTCCATCTCTTTCCTCCCGGAAGTTCTTTCTTTGGTTCGTCATGATGGAATGTATTCAGATTTCATTCATTTTATTTTCGTTTTACGGAAAACCTTACTTTATTTAGTTTTTTTTTTCGGTATTTCTTCTTTGTTCGTTAGCTTCCTGTTTGCTTGTTTTTGCTTCGTCTATGTTTTTTTTTTCGTTTTTCTTCATTGCGATTTATTGCTCTATGGAATAAATATGTCTTTCATAGTGACTTTCTTTCTTTCTTTCTTTCTTTCTTTCGTTTGATTTATTACGTCATCTCATTTTATTTTTCACTGTTTTTTTTCACCCTTCCTTCAAGCTTCTTTGTCATTGCGCTCCTTTTTCTTTCTTTCTTTCTTTCTTTCTTTCTTTCTTTCTTTCTTTCTTTCTTTCTTTCTTTCTTTCTTTCGTTTAACTTATTACTCCGTCTTGCTTTTTTATTTTTCACTGTTTTTTCACCCTTCCATCAAGCTTTTTCATACTCGAGCTCCTTTTTCTTTCTTTCTTTCTTTCTTTCTTTCTTTCTTTCTTTCTTTTAACTTATTACGTCGTCTTGTTATTTTATTTTTCACTGTTTTTTCACCCTTCCTTTAAGCTTTTTCATACTCGACCTCCTCTTTCTTTCTTTCTTTCTTTCTTTCTACTTTGATACGTTATCTTATTTCTTTATTTTGTCCACTTTCTTTGCCCTTTATATTCTCTCTTTCTCTCTCTTTTTTTTTTTTGCAGTATTTCTGTAAGTTTATTCCAAGTTTTTTCTCTTTTTTTAGTTTTTGCTATCTTTTTCGCTACTTTCTTTCACCGACCTTCTGCTGTTTTCATTCTTCCACACTGCTTTCTTTTATTTCACTTCACAGGATTTTCTATTCACATTATTTGTCTCTTTCATTTTTTTTTACTTTGTATCTCTTTCCTCATTTTCTTCTTTCAACCTCACATTATAAAGCCTTTTCCTTTTCCTTCCGTTCTTCAAACCTACGCATTTCAATCGTATTATGCGACATAGGAAATTAAACACACATTATTAAAACAATCATTATTTATATCCTATGACATTTGCTATATTTCTTGACAAAAACAAATTTGTTTACCTGATTTCGACTATACAAAAAGAGATCTTATAAAATTTTCATGTAATTTCAATTCCACATTTATTTTCAAATGTTTTCGTTTCGAATTGCATTGGTGTAAAAGCATTATTTATATAAACCAAATATTAGAAATTTACTTAACGTTGGTACAGTAAACCCACTTGTAATGAATCATCATAACTTTTGAATTATTATTCATTCCTTAGATTAGATTGATTGAGTTTGGGATTTTAACTGCATTTTGTCATATCTGGGATCATTAAATGACTTGAGCATTAGGATTTTGGTTGGTTGAGTTGTAGGGTATTTAATACCAAATCTTCTTAATTCATATATATATTGAATATGGACACGGTGACACGAGTTCAAATCCTGGACAAGACTAATTGCATTTCACATAGCACTAATACCCTTGGGAAAGGTATGAATCCTATTATTCTCCCTCCAGCTATGGGTAAATAGTAAGGCAGACTAGGTTCTTCAGCCTTGGTGAGGCAACTAGTCTAGAAGAAGGAAAAACTCTGAATTCAAACCTGTTAAACTCCGCTTAAAAATTGACCTTGTGTCATATCCTGCCCGAGAGGAGGGGTTGGGTAAATATTTTTATATATTGAATATATGATTTGTAAAGACATTTTGTAGATGACATTTTCAAATGTGCCGGAGCTCATTTTTTCACGTAGTCAAATGATTTCAAGGATTTCTATCTAACACAAATAATTCTATTTACTATCATTCATTTTTTTGTGGACATTTAATTGGATATACATATATGATTTGTAAGTGAATAGCTCGTCGGTTATTTCGTTTTTAAATGAGTTACTACTAATCTGTTTGTACACTTGTATTGCAAATGTTTCGATACAGTTTAATGGTTGCAATTATTGCTATGTAACACTTATAATTCAATTCAGTATAAATCATTAGTTTGCATACAAAAAGTGTTTACAAGTATTACTATTTAACACTTATTATTCTATTCAAAATTGCTCATTCGTTTGCGCAGAGTTAAGTTTGGTTTCTTTGTTTAATGGCATATCAACCTTTGTATGTTATTTAATGCCAAAGCCATTCTCCTAGAAGAACAGTAGTGGTACTATTTAACCCATAGCTGTGAGGATAAGGGGGTTCATACCTTTTCCAAGGGTATTTGCCCGAAAGTAAATGTAATAGCGCGACTGGAGTACGAACTCGCTTACTACGATTCCGTAGTCCATCGCTTTAACCATTACACCTCGAGGACACCCCCTGCACACAGTTAAATGGTTCCAAGTATCTTTATGTATCAGTTACAATTCAATTAAACATCAGTCAATTGTTTACACGCAATTAAATGACCAAACATTTCTAAATTGACCCATATCAGGTGCTACTTCTCTGGATTAGTGAGGACCTGGGAACAATGGCAACGAAGGAGTACTCCCAATTCCATAAAGCACCAAGAATGGAGCCCCACCATCGGATTGTTTCTTGTCATATCTGTAAAACGTGTTAGGGGAGTCTTAACCCTCTCCATAGAGATGCAGTGGTTGTATTCTAAAGCCAATCCCCCAACCAACAGAGCTACAGGACACTCGTTGGAAGAATCTTACGCCCTCTGCAGAAATGGAGTCGGTGTATTCAACAGCTCCAGTCGATTGAGCCACAGGACACTCGTTGGGGGAGTCTTACCCCTCCACTGAGATGCAGTCGGTCAATTCTGCAGCTCCAGACGACTGAGCTACAGGACACTCGTTGGGGTAGTCTTACGCCCTCCACAGCGATGCAGTCGGTTTATTCTACAGTTTAAATGGGTCCCTACTCGGTACCACCTGGTTCAGACAAAACCTGGAAGTACAGGCTCTGAAGGGGTTTGTCACTCCTTGGATCTCCAGGATTGGAGCCTTAACACCAAGTTCAGTTTCCGTCATACTCACGACAACTTTGCGAGGAGAGGGGGCTTATTCTTCAGTAGAGGTTACAATTCTATTATATGCCTCGCCGACAGGACGATTCCTTAGATTAGAGGGCCATGATTTCTTCCCAAAGAACTGAAGAATATATACTCTTATATAAATCTATTTTTGGATGAGTGGACACTTAATTGTAATAGAGAAGTTCCGATGGCTTAGTGTCTAAATTGTGAAAAAGACTAAAGACTGTGACGTCGTAGTAAGCGAGTTCAAATTCCAGTCGCGCTATTGCATTCTTATTCGTACAAATTCCCTCAGAAAAAGAAAAAAAACCTTTGTCCCTCCTGCTGTGCCATAACCATGATACGGATATGCGAAGCGTACATAGAATGTCCGTAACATATATACATCGAACATAGGAATCCCGAAACATGAAAAACACGTAACGATTTCTTAGTTCAGGTACGAAACCTTTTACTACCTTTGAGTTAAAGGTTTCGACATAAGGAAAGAGACACAATCTTTCTGTGCTGGCTTTCCCATCTGCACCCCACCCCCAACACGCGTGGCACCCGCCACAAGGCCTCAGGCCTGGCTTCGGCGAGCTAGCGAAAGTCAACCGTCTTCTTCCGAGCCAGGAACTCAACTCAACTGACTTTTTTAAAATCCCCAAAATCCTCCCCCCGCGCTTCCGGTGCATGTCGTCATTCACATTCACTGGTCAACCTTTCTATCTGGGATTTTTATTTTGACATCTGTGAATGACTCATCCTCCCCGTGCGCGGATTAACACCTGCGCTCAAGTTTGCACCTAACTAACCCATTGGCTGAGCCGAAAGGTTCTCAGCCTAACTAAACCCAAAGGCATAAAACGAAATCCCTCGGCCATTATATTACACTGCTCTAGGTCAAATGGTGCCACTACTGTTCCTCTGGTTTTGGTATTAAATAACCCAATATGTTTGATACGCCATCAAATCAAAGAAACCAAACTAGCCAATCAAATGTAGTGAAGTAAAATCATTATTTATATGAATAAATATTAGGGATCTATGTAAAAACAGCAATATAAACCTACATATACTCCAAGAACGTAATTTTCAAATTATAATCCCTACCTAAGTTTAAAAAACCTAGTTTTTTTTCGTAAATGTATAACGACTATATATTCCCAATATGAATAGAATATGAAAAATCTATTTGCAAATGGTACTATTAAACCAAGTTGTACCCCAATAAAAGTGTAATTTGAATTGGAATCCTTTCATTCGATTAGAAGTCCAGAATATAATAACGAAAAACAGTGTCAGTTTAAAGGTTAATATACTAAGATATATAAATATAATATATATATAATGTAGATAATATATATATAATATGAATAATATATATATGATATAGATAATATATATATATATATATATATATACAATATAAATAATATATATATATAATATAAATAATATATATATAATACAAATAATATATATAGTATAAATGATATATATATATATAATATAAATAATATATATATAATATAAATAATATATATAGTATAAATAATATATATATGTATATATAATATAAATAATATATATATATAATATAAATGATATATATATAATATGAATAATATATATATAATATAAATAATATATATATATAATATAAATAATATATATATGATATAAATAATATATATATGATATAAATAATATATATATAATATAAATGATATATATATATATAATATAAATAATATATATATAATATAAATATTATATATATAATATAAATAATATATATATAATATAAATAATATATATATGATATAAATAATATATATATATATATATATATATATATATATATATATATAATATAAATGATCACATTCGAAGATCAATATCTGTACAGATTCCAAAACAAGAGCTGTATCAAACAGTACTTAGACTTCATGGATGTTATATATCCAGGTGAAAATTCTTCATCATGCTTCAGACAGTTGCAATTTTATTTTTCAACAGTGTATTCATTAGGAATGACTCGGTGAACTGTATCCTCCCGTTTGGTGGATCAATGGATGTTTATAGAGAGCTAATTAAAACATTGCTTGGATATTATTAACTTTCTACCCAGAGAGAAAAGTAACGTGCGAAAAATATCCAAACCAAGCATTAAACGTATCCTGCATTTTTATTACATTAGTCGATTTGATGTTGGGCCTTCACATAAGTCATGCAAACAAAGAAAGAAACAAGCAAACAAAACTACTCTTCACTACTCAAATCAGCGACAACAAAGAAACTACGAGGGCGTTTTTTTCCGTATGTGATTCTCTAATGTAAACGAAATGAAATAAGTTGTTAAAAATTGCTTTACGATAATCTGTGTGCAAACGAATTAGTCAAAACGAACGCTGGTTCACATACGAAAACAAAATGAAATTCTTTATAAGAATAAATTCACTTCCTATGACCAACGGCCTGTAAGCGAGTCTTAGAATACGATGAATGTATCCCCTGTTGAGAAGTCAGAATCCCTTCTAAAAGAGGGAAATTCTAAACTATATCTGATTTGAGGTTCCAGGTCAAGAGATCTGGGGAGTTTGGAGTACCCATTCATTGCCTTTATTCTTAGGTCCACACCAAAATACAAGTAACCTTTAGGGCCCCATCCACAGGGACAAATGTGTTAAATTATTTGTATCTGAGAGGACAGAGTGTAAAAAATAAAAACTCTCAAAACAACAGCACAAAAATAAATGCGAATCCTCAACATCTGCGCAAAAAATAACCCTAAACGAATTGATACGTTGTGCAAATCCATCCATGAATCATTTAATATGAAATCGAACGAAACATGCAAAAGACTGCTTTGAACGAGTATTGTCTATATTGTTCTATTTAAAACAATTCAGTTTAGCATAAGTACACAGCTAGTCAAAAACATTTCCATTAAAAACTATTCAAGCAGTGATATGTAACAATTCGGTTTCGTATAAATACAGTTTTAATGTCGAAAAACAGTTCTATTTCAAATAATTCAGTTAAGCATAAGCACGCAGTTTAAATGTAAGTACGGTTTAATTGTCAAAAACATTTCTATTTTAAGCTATTCAGATTACTTAATTCATTTTAGCATAAGTATGCTGTTAGTTCTATTTAACCCATAGATAGGGCCCTATCAGGTGCTACCACTCCGGGACAGAATGGACCTGGGAGCGATGGCAATGAAGGGGTACTCCGCATTCCCCAAATCTCCAGCACTGCAGGAACCTCACCATCAGATTGTTTAGTGTCATATCCAGGACACTCGTTGCGGGGGGGGGTCTTATCCCTCTGCAGAGGTGCAGTCACTGTATTCTACAGCCCCAGCTGACTGAACCATAAAAAACTATAAACAGAGAGAAAAATTTAGCAATCAAATCTATATACTATTAATAAATCTGTATCTCACTCCAGGTTGTCTATGAGTGACCTTGGGCACAAGTATTCTAATCTATGTAAATGCCAATAACTTAGTTACGTATTTATACCATCGACAAATCTTCTATAATTTAATGCACGTACAACCTGTACCTATTGAGCCTCTGACCTTCTAGCTTCCAGTCCAATAATCTACTCTGTGGCAAAAAGGAAAACCAGCCGATGACAAAATCACTGTATCGATTCGTGAGAATTCCTCCCGCGAAAGATTAGCTCATATTAAGAGAGAGTGTAATAGCGTTGTGTTCAACACAAAAGGCCCGTATGGAACATGAGAACTGACTCGGTAGGACGCTCACTCACTCAGTCAGTACAGCCTTCAATAGACATTGTAAATGGATATGTAATATGAAGACGGTAAGGCCTTATCATGTTTCTGGAGACGACCCACCTGCGACTTGGCGCTGGGAATTCGCTTGGGAATCAACCGGCACAACCGTGCAACTCGAAGACAATAGATTCTTTGGAAGCATAAACGGAACTGCTCTACGCCAGACTTGCTTCCTTTTCATTGGAGATAAGAAGGCTATGCAAAAAGAAGAAGGGTAACGGTTACGCTGGGATGATTAGTAATTGGAAAAGAAGAGAGGAGGAGGAGGGGAAGGAGACGTAAGATTAAATAAAGAGAATTATTGGGAAAGATGAATTATGAACAGGTAGAAATTTCAGGGAAGAGATAAAAAATGAGTTGTGGAAGTGAAGAGGCAACTAAATTGAAGAAGAAGAAGAAGAAGAAGAAGAAGAAGAAGAAGAAGAGGGAATTTCAAAGGAAGAAAAGGAAAAGGAAAGAAGAACGAAGGGAATCAAAAGAAAGACAAATATATATCGAAGGAAGAACGACAGAAAGAAAGAAAATGGAGAGAAAAGAGATGACGTTAGGAATGTAGGGAAAAGATGAGAGAGATTTTCTGAAAGAAAGCATAGAAAGAAAGAAAGAAAGAAATCCTCATTAGAAGGAAGATAAGGTACGAAAGTGAATAGAGAGAGAGGGTTATAGAGAAGACTAAATTAAGGGAATATTGAAAAAGGACGAGAACGATTGCAAGGAAGAAGAAAGATAATGATAAAAAGATTCGTAATCCTTTATAGAAATATATATATATATATAAACGAAAGGAATCAAATCTAGCCACACTGAATAGTTCTGATAGAACGAAACAGTCTGTCTGTGGATGACAATATATACGCTCCCCTATGGGGGTTGAGCACTCCGGTGAAGGTATTGTCGGCCACCGCTCGCATAATGCAAAGCTCTTCGAAAGAATTGAGCACTCTGGTAGCCGATAGGGTATAAAAATGTAAACGAACGGCTGCTTCTGTTACTACATAATACCTTAAAAATTCCCTTAGCCAACGTGGTACACTTGTTGGCCGAGCGGTCTGAGATTTAGTTTAACGTAAAGTTGGATGGGTTTCGACCCCGGCTTCGAGCGTCCTACGTGTCTAGCCGCGCTAAAGAGTTCTGATAAAATGAAATTATGATTTCAAATATTTCTATCAAGCACTTATAGTTTTATCTGCACACAGTTAAATGGATTCAAGTATTGCTTTTTATCACTAATAATTCTATTCAACATTACTCCTTTTGAACTGTCGGCTTGGGCAGCAGAATAAACCTACTACATCTCTGCAGAGGGATAAGACTACCCCCACCAAACGAGTTTCCTGGATATGACACTAAATAATCTGATGGCGAGGTTTCAGTAATGCTGGAGCTTTGGGGAATGCAGAGCACCCATTCATCGCCATCGCTCCCAGATCCACTCTGGCCCGATGTGGTAGCACCTGATAGGGTCCTATTCGTGGGTCAAATAGAACTAAAATGCGTACTTATGTTAAATTGAATTGCTTGAAATAGAAATGTTTTGATATTAAACTGTGTACTCATGCTAAATTGAATTGTTTGAGGAAGAACTGTTTTGACTTTGAAACTGTACTTACGCTTAACTTAATTGTCTAATATAGAACTGTTTTGACATATAACTGTGTGTAAACGAAAACTATACTTCTACTAAACTGAGTTGGTTGAATTAGAACTATTTGACTAAACTGAATAGCTTGAAATAGAAATGTTTTTGACGATTAAACTGTGTACTTATGCTAAACTGAACTGTTTGAAATAGAAATGTTCATTTGAATAAAAATGGATTTGACATTAAATAACCAACAAAGTTTGATATGCTATAAACAAACAAACAAACAAACCAGCAAACACACAAACAAACAAACATTACTCATTCGTTTACTGAATGTTAAATAGTTTCAAATATTGCTATATAACTCAAGCAATTTAATCTCACATTAGTCATTCGTTTGTACCCAGCTAAATGGTAAACAGTTCTACTTAACTCATGGAGGGAACCTTACATGTACTTCTGCACCGGGTGAGAGTGGAGCTGGGAGTGAAAGGATCCCCTGCATTCGAGCTTCATGATCAGATAGTTTAGTGTCATATCCAGGAGACTAGCTGGAGGAGGTCTTACGCCTCTGGAAGGATGCAGTAGATATATTATACAGCCCCTTTCGGAAGTAGTAACGAAGATGAAATGTGAAACATTAAAAAAGAATTATAAAATTTGAAATAAAATGGACGAAAGAAAAAACATGACAAGAAAAAGACAACAAAAATTATGGTAGGAAAGAATACTAAAAGAAAAGATAATGAAAGATTGATGCTATTAGAAGCAAAATGTAGAAGAGATCCGTTGAAAGAAGAAAGAAAAATATCTGAGAAATGTACAAGGATGAGGATTAAGTATGGAAGGAACTAGAAGAAAAAAGAATTGTAAAAAAAAAAAAAAATGAATTAAGAAAGATTTTGAAACTTTTTATAATCTTTTGTTTGATTTTATAATTTAAAAAAAAAAGAATGATTAAAACAAAATTATTGAAGCGAAATGCTTAATTTTGCCTTTGGAGACATTTTCCTTCTGTACGAAACACCTCTTATTTTAAACAAATCTTATTTTAAAGATAGAATGTTTACTGTTTTATTTAAATTCTTAAAGATTTTTAATATCAATAGAATAAGATATGAACAAATGGGCTTGAATGTCACTCTGTCATCATCTCAAATAAATAATGGAGCATTCCATTTTGATTGTGTGAATGGTAGAAAAAGAACGCGATACACGCCAAAGAGAAAGAAAGAAAGAAAGAAAGAAAAGAAAGAAAGAAAGAAAGAAAGAAAGAAAGAAAGAGCGTCAACGCTATTTATCCCGTTCAGATCGTTTACTTGAATGGAATGAATGAAAGAAAAAAAAGAAAGAAACAAAGAAATAAAGAAAGGAGGAAAGAGATAAAGTGTCAAACGCTATAAAACAGATATGTACACGTATCACTTGCTTGAATGGAATTGAACCGAAAGAAAAAAAGAAAGAAAGAACGAAAGAGGGAGTGTCAACGCTATTTATCCCGGACAGATCGTTTGTTTGAATGGAATGAAAGAAAGAAAAAAAAAAGAGAGAAAAAGTGTCAACGCTATTTATCGAATACAGATCCTTTGCCTGAATGGAATGAAACAAAGAAAAAAATGAAACAAAGAAAAAAAGATAGGAGGAAATAGATAAAGTATCAACGCTATAAACCAGACATGTATCACCTGGTTGAATAGAAAGAAAGAAAGAAAGAAAGAAAGAAAGAAAGAAAGAAAGAAAGAAAGAGGGAAAACGACAAAGATCTTCAACAAGCACGTTTCGTTTGCTTCAAGGAAGTGAAAGAAAGAAAGAAAGAAAGAAAGAAAGAGCGGGACGGAAGACAGGGAGGGAAGAGAGATAGAGGTTCTTTACCTCTGGTTTATTTTTGTCTTCTGCTTCACTGGAAAGCAAAGAAGGAAGAACAAAGCAAAACCAACAAAAAAAAAGCACAAATAAATCATAACTAAAAAACAAAAGTATAACCGTTAGAGAGGGAAAAAAAGTATAAAAATAAGAAAATAACAGATGAGATAGATAGATAGATAGATAGATAGATAGAAACAGACTGCGAACAATAGATATATCCATAGATAGATATAAACAGACATAGATAGATAGATAGATAAAAAATCAGATTTATAGATAGATTTGTAAAAAATGAATAATGAACCAGTGTATTATTTAGGAAGTTTATTTTTAAACAAAAAATGACTTTATTGTTCATAAATATCAATTATATCTTCCGTTAGTCAACACATTTTTCAATATTTATTGATTTACTGATGGAAATAAAATGAACGTTTAATCCGAACTGATATATTTACATTTATTTATTCATCTATTGTAAGGAAAGTTTGGTTTCTTTGTTTACTGGCATATCAACATTCGTGGGTTATTTAATACCAAAGCCATCCTTTTAGAAGACAAGGCGGTTCATACCTTTTTCAAGGGTATTTGTCTGAAAGTGAACGTTACAGCGCAGCTAGAGTTCGAACTCGCTTACTAAGATTCCGGAGTCCAGCACTTTAATCATTACTACTACTCTGGGATCAAAGTGACCAGGGAGCAATGGGAAAGCTCCAGTACAGGAGAGTCACCATCAGATGGTTTAATGTCACATCCGGGACACTTGTTAGGGACTATAGAGACGCAGTCGATATATTCTACAGCTCCAGCAAACTGGGCTGTTTTATAGTAGAGAACCATGCCCAAATCGACCAAATGCATGGCCATATTGGCATTCTCTGTTTGAGGCACCTCAGGGGCCACACAATTAAATCAGCTCTAATAAGCATGTATAGCTTGGAGGAAAACCTCCTGGAACCAAGCCATCATTGGTATGGGTCACAGAGGCGTACTGGCTGAAGTGCTGGACTGCGGCCTAGAAATAAGAGAATTCTAACTTCACTCGCACTATTATGTTCACTTTCAGGTTTGGTTTCTTTGTTTAATGGCATATCAACCTTTTTAGGGAACTTAATACCAAAGCTATTCTCCTAGAAGAATAGTTGTGGTACTATTTAACCCATAGCTGGGAGGATAAGGGGTTTCATACCTTTCCCAAGGGTATTTGCCGGAAAGTGAACGTAATAGTGTGACTGGAGTACGAACTCGCTTACTACGATTCCGCAGTCCATTGCTTTAAGCATTACACCACGAAGACACCCCCTTCACTTTCAGACTTATTCTTTTGGAAATGTTTAAAGACCTTATCTCGCTAGCCATAGGTTAAATAGTATCTATACTGTTCATCTACAAAGATAGCTTTGACATCAAATATACAATGCATACTATACTAAAGTGAGTGAGCCTCCAATTCTGAAGCTTAGGGAGATGTGAATTAATCTTCCATCCCCATTACTCTCTTGTTCAATCTTACCTGGAGAGATAAAACCTGTAAGGTTCGATCTTATGAGTCATAAAGAACTAGTGTGTTGGGTATGACACTGAAGGGCAAATGATATTAAGACTCCAGTCCCAGAAATTTATGGAAAGTAGAGCACCCTTTAATTGCAATTACTCCCAGGTCCACTCTGACCCTGTGTGGTAGTAACAATTAGAGCCCATCTATTGATCAAATATAATCTGTTTGACCATTTTACTGTGTGCAAACAAATGACTGATGTTAAATTGAATTGTTAGTATTAGATAGCAATACTGGAAACCATTGAACTGTGTACAAACAAATAATCGCTTGCTTGTTTCAACTTGCACGCGTCTCATGGGCGCGCGATCATTGACCAGCAAGCATAGTACTGGATCTCGTAGACCAGTTTAAGCTATAATCAGGCATCCGTGCCTGGATCCATGTTTGATTTGACCCATCAGACTCACATTACACTAAGTGAGCCGATGACCAGCAAAGTCCAGCTGGGTTTGAGCCTCGACTCGCGCCCGAACTTCCCCTCCTCCTAATCCCCATTTTAAGCTGACTTTCAGGTCATTTGACCTTGTGTCACGTCCTGTCTGGTGGGCGGAACAGACAAATATACACTTGCTTGTTTTAACTGTTACCTATATAAGAGTTTTAAAAACCATATATCTAATATACGCATAAACAGGATTTGGCATTGACTAACGTACAAGAGTCGATATGCCATAAAACCCAACAAAGCGACCAAATATTTTACGAACCGCATATGACAAACACAGAAATGACTTTTTGATTCAACCTGCTACGGTGATGTATTATTTAAAGCGATTTTTTTCTTTTTATTATTAAATCACAGCCTTCTCTTCTGTTAGTCGAATAAGATTAAAATATACTGATTGTATCCCCTTCAGATGAATAACCCTCACTTCCAAAGAGGTGTCTTGTGTATATTGTGTCTAATGGTGTGGTCCCCGTTATGGAGATCCGAGCAGTGTATTGTACCCTTTTTATTGCGATTATTTTAATGTCAAATCAGTCCCGGACTAATTAATATCAGATAGGAAAACTTGATAAAATATATCAGTAGATTATTTGTATTATTCATAATTAATTTAATCTATAATTTTTTACTAAGGATTATTTTTACTTATTTCAAACCATAGGACTGTGTGCCAACAGATGGCTATTATTTAATACAAGTAATTCTATGAGGCCACAAAATCATTTGTTTTGAATAGGAATACTTAAAAACTATGCACCTGTGAACTTATTTGTATTCGATTGAAGTGAAAAAATAATTTTTAGAATCAATTAGGCAAAAAAATGATAAAATAGATGTACAATGATCGCAATTCCCTAACTACTAGGTATAAAATAACGGGAGGCAGGTTGACATGTCATTAAATTCAATCAATCTCGGATTAAAAAAAAAACTTGATCATGCTAATATTTGGTCATTGTTAAATATGGAAGATCGTATTTGCAGTAATAATAAATGAGACGGATTGGCTCACCATTGTCAAATTCTAGACACCCCGCAGACTTGGTGAAAAAAATTAAAAATGAAACCAAATTAAAATGAAGTCATCTTTAAATCAATTCACAATTCATCCTGCTTGTCATTCGATCTCAAGTAATTGAAATCGACAAATAGTTCGTCATAAAACTGCACCAGCCGAATCAGGCTGGTTGAATATCTGCATTAATCAAGGTAAATTCAGTGAGATTCGCTAGCGTCTCGATTTGGAGACACACTGAACATTTGAAAGAAACTCGTTAATTACAAAAACGAACGGATTTGCATAAAGTAATTGGTACCTTCTTCAAGCACAAGATATTTTTGTTTTGTTTTAAACTTCATTTTAGAATTTGAATTATTAAAAAAAAAAGGAGTGAAAATAGCCGAAGAGATTGTTCATCGGCTGCAGGCTTGAAATTTCGATTTTAGGAAATTATCTCAATCCCCTTCCCCCACAAAAATTTTTTCTGAAATATTAATTACATTTTTAGTTTCTTAAACAGAGTAACAATCGAATTTTCTTTGCCCATTTTATCAGATTCGAATGGAAAATATTTTTCTTTGCTTCCAGGATGAAATTAAACTTGTTGCTTTTCACGTCGGGTTGTCTATAATTAAGAGAAAATGCAGCATTATATGAGCACAGGGACTTCCAGACTTTCTGTCAAATTATTCTGAAAACATCAGAAAGAAATATAGAAAAAAGAAAGAAAAAAGATCTGTAAATAACGGTGTACCCATCGATTCATATTAAAAGTTTATCTCAAGATTTTTAGCTAAAAAAATTCCGGGTTAGATCAATATCAGCTGTATAGGTTGACCCCCAAACATAAACGAGGCTACTGTATGGCGAAAACTTACCAAGTTTGTCTTAATGAGTATAGTCAATAATAACTAGTTGTAAAAGCGTATAATAAGGCCAGACTAAATATCTAATGGATGTGGTGTACAATAATGGCCTGTGAGACCAGGGTTCAATTCCAGGTCAAATCATATCAAAGACTCAAAAAAT
Source organism: Sepioteuthis lessoniana (assembly GCA_963585895.1). Classification (NCBI taxonomy): domain Eukaryota; kingdom Metazoa; phylum Mollusca; class Cephalopoda; order Myopsida; family Loliginidae; genus Sepioteuthis; species Sepioteuthis lessoniana. The sequence continues at coordinate 45,037,493 of OY757912.1, read as the reverse complement.
ATCACTTTATACCTCTTTGTTAAAAACTCACCATTATAAGGAAAGTATCAGGAGTAAAGTAGAGAAATTCTAGGAAAGGAGTAGCGCCCTTCCCTAAAACTCGGTGTAGTAGCTATTGAAACGTCAGCCTTCGGGTCGCCATTACAGGACTTTACCCTCCTATAATTTAATTTGGGCGGTATGCCACTTGTTCCCACGACAAAGATGGCGGACGCACACATATTCAGTCTCGGGAAACAATTGGCCAGGAGAATCACGTTACATGCTTAAAACTACGTCCGCGCGTAAATATTCGTCCTGACTTTGGAGCCTCTTCCAAGACGCGTATTTTCTATAAATACGTCGTCTTCAAACACTCTTCTTCTCTTTTGCCCAATTTCTTCACAGTCCTACCAGTTACTCAACAGACGTCAAATAGCAACAAGATGGATGGGCCTAGCAGACATTCATCGACTCAGAGACTTTTTCCAGTCTCAGAGAAATCGCCTGTTTCCAACCATAAAAAAAGAAAGACATATTAAATATGTAATACTTTTGTAGATTAGTTGTGTTAGACACACACACACGCACACACACACTCACACATATACACACACTATTATTTTATTAATAGAATTAGTGATATTTTTAATGCATCAATGTAAGTTTTATTATAGTGTATAAATTTGTTTTGTTCGTCGACTTGTTTTAAATGATCTTTTTTTTTTCCGCGCTGTTGCATATCTTCACTCATTGGCTTCCTTCATTTGTCTCCATCTGCCTATCCTACCTTTTTCTAAAGACCAAATATCAAACTTCAACATAAAATTTTGGGGGACCAAACTTACAAACTAAAATAACATGTCCCCCTACACCCTTGATTACGGTCGCCAACTTCACTTACTTGCATCAAAACATTGACATTTGGTTATAATGTAAAAAAAGCTATTTAATTTGTATTACAGTTTTATTATTCAATATTAATTTTTATGATTATTTGTTCAATATATTTGTCGAACACCAGTTAGAAATGTTTGTACCTCTCTGTAAAATGGAAATATCAATTTTTAGTTGTATTATTTACCGCTCTCATTTTAGCCCTGCCGTATAAGTCCATGCATATTTTTGTAGGTATTCTTTCGGGCTTAAAACGACAGCTATTCGCGCAAGTTATAAAATATAAACATTCCAGCGATGCATAATTCCAATTTATAAGCTTAAACATATATTCCTAAAGGATAAAGTTGACGAAAGGATCGAAATTTTGTATACTAAGTATGAATATTACTTGTAGAAAACATACTGAATTATATTTTATTTCATGTGAAAGAGTGAAAAAATTCACGTACATGCATAGACTAAGAAACACACACATAAATACACACACATACAAACACGCATACATGCACACACATGTACGAATATACATGCTCAAACGTACATATATACACATGTAAACCAACGCACACATGCACACACATGTTAAAACCTATGTGCACACAGTCACACACACATACCACCCTTATACATTAGATTTGATTAAAAAGGTTTCAACGTTATTTATTTACTTTTTATCTATATCGAGGTAGCCCATTCGGGTGGGGGGGAGGTTTGTAAAATACACTGACTACATCTCAAATGAGTGTCCTTATTTTGACTCTGAACTGGATATGATGGTCAAGCTCCAGTCCTGGAGCCTCGGAGAATGTGAAGTACTCCTTCATTACCATTGTTTTCTGGTCACTGGTCAGCAATGGTAGTAGTTGTTAGGGTCCCATCTATGGGTCAAATAGATGTAGTATCTCTGGGTTAGACACTAAAGTGTATCTGATGATAAGGCTCCAGTTCCAGAGACTTGGGAAATCTGGACTACTTTTCATTACCATTTCACTTATTTCTACTCTGATCCGGAGTAATAAAACCTGGTAGGTCCCCATCTATGTCTCAAATAAGATTGTTTAATCATTTACTATACTTGTATAGATTAGGGAAGATGCGGTCAGCCAGTAACGAGAAAAATGGCTGCTTCTTTCTTTATTCCTTTTATACCTGTCAGGGGCAGAATACTCCAAGTTTCTGCCCACCCTGCAAGGGCTGATAACCCAGTCATCATCTATACAACTAGAAACCATTTAACTAAGTGCAAACAAATGAACTATGGTTCGTTTCAAATATTTCGTTTTCAAATTATATATATATATATATATGTATGTGTGTGTATGTGTGTGTGTGCGTATTAATAGGATTTGGCATTAATTAACGTTAAAGGCTTGATATGCAAAAAAAAAAAAATTATCAACCAAGCAGGCAGCGAACTAACCAGCTATATTGTTTATTCAGTCTTTTCTTAAAAGAAAGAAAAATAACAGTAACGCAGCAAACTTCTGTATACACCAAAAATATACGCAGTGCATTATTTCTAGTACAGCGTCGGATTTTCCTTTTTACATTAATGAAGATTTCAGGGTTTGGAAAATTCATCACTCGACAGCATATTGATAATGATGCTTCATTGTCATTGACAGTGGTAACATTCAAGTAGACTTCGATGACAGTGTAAAAGGACACTTGATGTAGTAGGGAAGTCAGCTCAGCAGGTTTGCCATTGGTTTCTTATTTCTTCAAATTCGTGGGGCAGAACATGAACAGAATATAAAACACCTTTCTACGAAAGACAGTACGTTACTGCAGGCCAGAAATTCAAATGTCTACCCATGAATAGAGACAGGGTTTACTCAAAAACACCGCTTCTTTTGAATTAAGCTACTGCTAGATTCTGGCAAAAAAAGGGATTTGACATTGATTAGCCTACAAAGGTTGGTATGCCATAAAACACTAACCATTTTGAAAGGATATACGTGTGAGTAGTCTTTACGGGTACCTTAGAGTGTTCTTCAATGGTTCGGGAGACCTGGGTTCAATCCCAGGTCGAGTCATACCAAAGACTCAGAAAAAGTTAGTTGATGCCTCCTTGCTAAACACTGAGCATTATAAAGTACGGATCAAGGGTAAAGTGGAGCAATGCAGGGATAAGAGTAGCGCCCTCCCATAAACCTTGGTGTAGTATCGAAAAGGGAGCCTTCGGGTAACCCTCGACTACAGTCACCAACATTACTTTAGGGACGTAAGCTAGTCAACTGTGAAAAGAGAAAGAACAGTAAATTTTTAGTTTAATGAAAATTCATGCTTTTTGGTATGGTATTGTTATCGTAAAATGAGCTTCTTTTATATTGGTCTCACTAGTTATCAACGAACCTGTATTAGAAATGAAACACTTACACGGGTTCTGAAGCCTAAATATCAGATATGTGCTCATACAGACAGAAAATTAAATGAAAATTTTTTTTTAGAAATCCGATTCCTAGCGAATAATTATTTCTTCTTGTCTTAACGGCATCATGTCGTAGATGCCTCTCACCATTTGTGATAATGCTGCCCAGCTGAGTGACCGACGATAAAAGGTCAATTCCAAAAACATTGGCCGGAGGTGCGAGAGAAGTCGCAAATGAGAATTGGGGATACTTGAAAAGAGGCTATCACATGGGTACCGGGAAGGAGACAAATAAGGAACTGATTCTCTGTCGTAATGACATGGGGAATAGGCTACGATTTGTCATCCAAATGTTTTCTTGGTCGACTTGAAATACGTCTTCACGCTTTTCTTTCTTTCTTTCGATCTTTCTTTCTTTCTATATAAAAATTAGGAGTTTTTATTTTTATATTATGTCACATGAAGATCGCGTTATTACGTCCATTGTCGGACTAATACCCTTGTGTAAGGCATGAGCTCTCCTATTTCCCAGCTAAGGGTTAAATAGTACCACTGCTCTTCTTCTACTCGGATTGCTTTGACATTAAGTAACTCATGAGGGTTTTATGTCTTTAAGCAAAGAAACCAAACCAAAACAAGATAAACCAAACCTGGAAATAGTAGACACACCAATATATACCGCACAGGTATTTTCAGCTAGACATCGCAATCAGAATATCATCTTTTATTGACAAAATGACCTTCACAGATCTAATTGATAATATAATTGTTGACTTAAATCCCAAGAGTTTTGAGGTCTATATCCAGGAAAGCTAAATATAACCAAAAATATTTTAACGAAAGCGATGAATGCCATTCAAATAATTTTGTTACTGGAATGAAATCAATTTGGGAATCGATTCATAGCTTACCGTTTTGTCTACACATATACAATGTGAATATTGATCGTTCATATAAAATTTCTTTTATAGGTCACTAGGTCTTACACACACACACACACACACACATATATATATATATATGTATTAGTTGGTCAACCGTTGTCAAAAGCGTCCCGAAGGCTCCTTTTTCAAAAGCTACTACATCGAGGTGCAGGAGAGGGCGCTACTCATTTTCCTGCATTGCTTCATTTATCGTTTTTCCGCAACATATTATGTTGAGTGTTAAGCTAAGCAGCATCACGTGCCAATTTTTGAGTCTTTGGTATTGAACCCTGAACTCCTAAGGAACATTCTCTTATGGACTTCTACACATGTTGGCCTATCAACAATGACTTACACAAATAATGTCTGTGCGTACACGGGATATAGTTTACCCAGTCGGGTGGGGCTATAGAATACTCCGACTGCTTCTCTGCAGAGGGGTAAGACCTCCCCCCAACGAGTGTCCTGGATATGACACTAAACAATCTGATGGTGAGGTTCCAGCAGTGCTGGAGCTTTGGGGAATACGGAGTACCCCTTTATTGCCATCGCTCCCAGGTCCACTCTGGCCCGGAGTGGTAGCACCTGATAGGGCCCTATCTATGGGTTAAATAGAACTAACAGCATACTTACGCTAAAATTAATTGAGTAAACTAAATTGCTTGGAATAGAAACGTTTTTGACAATTAAACCGTACTTACACTTAAACTGCATGCTTATACTTAACTGAATTATTTGAAATAGGACTGATTTTCGACATTAAAACTGTATTTACACTTAACTGAATTATTACATATAACTGCTTGAATAGTTTGAAATGGAAATGTTTTTGACAATTAAACTGTGTACTTATGCTAAACTTAACTGTTTTCAATTGAAGAGATTATTTGCATAAAAATGGATTTGACGTTAAATAACCTACAAAGGTTGATATGCCATAAAACCAACCAACCAACCAACCAAACAAACAAACAAACAAATGGGATATAGTCTAGGTTATGGGGGGGAGAGAGAAAGAGAGAGAAAGAGAGAGAGAGAGAGAGAGATCCAAACTACATCCTGTGTCCGCACAGAGATAATGTAAATAAGTTCTTGTTGGTCGACCAACACTGGCACGTCCATGTGAAGGGGTCCATAGCAAAAAATCACTCTTGAGTTCGCCATTATTTCTCCAGCAGTGTCCAGCTTGTCTTATTCGTCTTTCTTGAGATGTGAGGTAAGTGGCTGTACAGCTGTTGTTCCTTGGGATGCTGCTTCCTGGATTTGTTCAATATAGCACGTCGAATTTTTGTAATGTTCCTGTCTTGCTATTTCTTTATGCATTTTGGTAGCGTCCATGTGGTGCATCCATATAGTATTGGTACATTCGCTGCCTGGAAGAAATCCCGTTTGATTTTATCGGATAGAACAAACTTCCATATGATCGATAATCTATCGATAGTTGTCCACGTCTTCGCAAGGCGCATATTGATATATCTTTCAGTAAAACTCGTATCTGTAAAGCCATGTATTATTAGGCTATAAATAATGAATAACGAGGTGCCCGTGGTGTAATGGTTATCGTCGTGGAAAATGGATAGTGCCACACGAGTTCAAATCCTGGACGAGACTGATTGCATTTTACATAGCACTAATATCCTTGGGAAAGGTGTGAATCCAATTATTCTCCCTCCAGCTATGGGTAAACAGTAGGGCAGACTGGGTTCTCCAGCCTTGGTAAGGTAAATAGTCTAGGAGAAGGAAAACTTTGAATTTAAACCTGTTAAACACCGCGTAAAAATTGACCTTGTGTCATATACTACTCGAGCGGAGGGGTTGGTAGATATGATAATTAAATGAATAAATCTATTTAAAAACAATAATAATGTCGTATTATTTTAGGCTATACTTAAAAAAACACCAATTTATAAAAAATAGTACGAATATTTATAAATAAATAAATAAGAAGAAACTAATCTATAAAGAATAGTATAGTTTTTTTAGGCTATCATTTTATAAATAAGTAAAGAAAATCTATTTATAAGCAATAGCAAAAACGTGTAATTTGAGTCTATGAATAAATAAATAAACAAAACTATTCATGAACAATAGTATAGACATAAAAGTTAAGACTTTGAACAAATAAAAAAAAACATCCATTTATAAACAATAGTATATCTATATAACTTTATGCAATAAAACACATTTGTTGATCGTTCAAATACTTCTGCCGAGTACTTTCTATATTCTTTATAAGTGTTACCATATATATATATATATATATATATATATATATATATATATATATATATAATATATCTTTAAGTGTAGCATATCCATTAGTCTGAGGAATGTTGACTGAGCATTGAGTGTCCCTTATATATATATATATATATATATATATATATATATATATATATATATATATACCTCTCTCATTAGAGGTCGCTTATTTTCATTCGTTTTTCAAAGATTTGGAACACACTCTCTCCAAGTCTAATAAAAACGTATTAAAACAGGTGATCTCACGAAAGACACACACACAAACACTTATATATATATATATATATATATATATGTGTGTGTGTGTGTGTGTGTGTGTGTGTGTGTGTGTGTGACCCAACGGTCACACGTTGTTCAGACAACATTCTTCAGACTAATGGATATGCTGCATCAACAGTATATTTTACATCGTTTTTAATATAAAATATCAATTCCTTTAAAAAAAATTACATTGAAACTAAACTAAAAACTCTAAAAAATGCTTCCCTCTTTCCTACAAAAATGTTTTTCTCCTGATGATGACTTAAGGTTGAAAATATTTGAGAGCCATAGATAATTAGAAATAAAGATATAAGAATTCCTTTTGGCCTTATCAATTTCTTCATTTATATATATATATATATATATATAGGAAGTTTACTCAGGCAAGATTAGTAACGTAAAACCATATAATTCCTAGTAAACAAGACTGTTTTCTGCATATCATGAAAGAGCTTAACATTCACTACTCGAATAAAAACAGCAAAAAGAGCTGCTTTCTGCATTAAGTAATCTAACATGGCTTAAAACCAATTAACCAAGTAATATAAACTCTATATGATTGTTGCCCAGTTGGCTGGGGTTGCAGAATACACTGACTGCACATCTACAAAGGGGTAAGATCCCCCCAACGAGTGTCCAAGATATGACACTAAACAATCTGATGGTGAGGTTCCAGTGATGATAGAGCTTTGGGGAATGCGGAGCACTCCTTCATTGCCATCCCTCCCAGGTCCTATCTGGCCCGGACTAGTAGCACCTGATAGCGTCTTATCTATGGGTCGAATACAACTAAACTGCCTACTTTTGCGAAACTGGTTTGCTTGAAATTGAAATATTTTTGACAGTTAAACTGTGTACTTACATTTAAACTGCGTACTTATGCTAAACTGAATTGTTTGAAATAAAACTGATTATTTGTAAAAAAAAAATGGATTCAGCATTAAATAACCTACAAAGGTTGCAATGCCATAAAACTCTAACAACCAACTCTACATGATTGAATTTTGTGTGCATTTGAGAAATTCCTTTAAAAATCTTTTTTCTTGTGTGTTTCTTCAGAGGACGACCCAAAGGAGACAAACTACTTGAATATACATTTAGTCAACAATGAGGTGGGTGGTAAACCCTTTCCTCAAATTACTGGATCCAATAATGGAAAACTAGAATCGCTACTGAATTGAAAGGTTCCAGCAAATTGATTTTTTCTGCAATGATTAGGTTTCTATGATATCAGGGAAAGTGCTTCCAACACATAGAATTGAAAGTTGTCGCGCGTACGGATCAGCACAATTAAATTGCTGATCTTGTAGGACATGAAAATATGTTATTGTGGAGCTAATAAGGTAGGGGGTTGGTGATTTTTAGGGCATATCAAACATTGTAGCCTATTTAATTCCGACTCTTGCTTGGCTGTCTAAATTTCTGAGACGAAGCTTATTGATTTTTATCATTAAGGTTTTTCGGACTATTTCTTCATCTTTATAGTTATTCCCATAACGTTTCGGCCGATATGTCCTCCGGCCTTCTTCAGGTGTTTGTCGTGAAGGTTCCCAAGTTCGACAAACACCTGAAGAAGGCCGGAGGACATAAGGGCCGAAACGTTGTGGAAATAACAAAAAAGATGAAGATAATAGTCCGAAAAACCTTAATGATAAAAATCAACTCTTGCTAATCATATATATTTTAAGATATGATTTGTAAACATATCTTGTTGATAACATATTTAAAACGAGCCTGAGATCATTTGCTCTTTGTACACAGTCAAATAACTTCAAGTATTTCTGTCTAATACAACTAATTCTATAAACTAGTAGTCGTTTGTTTGGGCAAAGTTAAATAGTTTCAAGCATTGCTATGTAACAGTAACAATTTAACATCGGTCAGTGGGTAGAGTGTTTGCCAATGATCCGGGAGACCTGGGTTCAATCCCACGTCACGTCATACCAAAGACTTTAAAAATAGTACTTGATACCCCCTTACTTAACACTCAGCAATATAAGGTATGTATCAAGAGTAAAGTGGAGCAATCGAGAGAAAGGAGTAGCGGTGTAGTAGCTATTGAAAAGGGAGCCCTCTGATCGCCCTCGACTACGGTCGCTAACTTCACTTTTTACTTTAAATGGATATACATATAATTGGTAAGTGAAAAGTTTACAAGTAATTTTATTTTTAAACGAATTAGAACTAATCCTTTTAACACAAGTATTGTTATTGTTTTTACAGTTAAAGGTTTTCAATTATTTCTTTATAATTCTATTAATTTTATTCACTATCAATCATTTGTTTGCGCACAGTGAAGTGATTACAATTGCTATTTAAGACTAATTATTCTATTCAACACTATTTATTGAGTTTCGCATAGTCAAATGGTTCTAAGTATTGATATATTATACCAATCATTTCCATTTAGGCGCACAGTTAAAAAGTATTGTTATCTAACACTAAAAACTCTATTCAACATTACTCATTGTTTTGTACACAGTTGAATTGTTCTAAGTATGGCTAACAATTCAATTTGAACATTAATCATTCATTTACACACAGTTAAATGATCAAAGAGTTGTATTCTAAGCAATTCAATTGAGTATTCAGTTTAACGCATAGATAGGACGATATCAGGTGCTAACACTCTGGTTTGAGTGGATCTGGGAGCAATGACGATGAATAGGTACTCTACACTCCACAAATATCCAAAGCTGAAGCCTCGCCATTAGACTGTTTAATGTCCTATACAGGACACTCCTTGGGAGTCTTACTCCTCTGCAGTGATTCAGTCGGTGTATTCTACAGCCTCAGCTGAGTCGTATAAAGATTTTGTTATGAAGCACAAAATAATTTTGCTTTCCCAAATGGTTAGAAGAATGAGCTCACATCCCTGGATTTTCTCCTGACTTGTTATGTTCAAAGTTTTACTACTATGTAGCAAAAAAGAAAGTATAAATATCATACACTGATATACTGTCAAAAGTTCAGTAGATTTTTCTTTATCCGTAAAATTGCTTTTGATACGTATTTATGACAAGTGCATATTTCTGTATCCATAGACTTAATATATCGAAATTATTGTATTAATACCAGTTTTTTCCCTAAAGTTTTCTTATATAATGGTTCGACGAAATCAATTTTTGATATCTAGTGTGGCATTCAAGTTATGTCCTGACTGGAAAAATACTATCCGGTCAACTGGTGTTATAGACAGTCTTTGAACCCGAGGTCAATCAAAGACTCAATTAGATAGTTTCTCTCATGTGAGCGAAACGATTCTACTGTTAGAAAAAAGTTAGTAATAAACTCGCAAACCTGAGAAGTTGAAGGTACCATTATGTTCTCCCTGATTCTCAGTTTAGACCGAGCGGGTAATGAAGGGAAAAGTCGATGAAAACTAAAAAGTAAAATATGTAATGGTACCACCTAAAGCTACCCAATGAAAAGTTGTAATGTTACCTGACAGTCATAAAAAAAGAGTCAATCAACACGACGCCGTTGGTTAGGTAGATACGAATTTTTTTGTGATGGACCGTTTGTAGTAACAGTCGTCGAAATTAGAGACAGAGAAGAACAAACATGTCATCAAGAAGATAAACAGATAGGTGAACAGAGGTAGAGGAAAGAGACAGACAGACAGGCAGACAAATTATTTTATGGTTATCTTTTTGCTGACCGGCCTTCTAGTCGGGCTTCGGCTCGGCTCGGTATTCAAAGTCAACGTCAGATTCGAAGCCGAATGGCTCCCAGGTTCGGTTGGGCCACTTTCAGATAGGCAATGATGTCATTGACAGTATTGTAGAGCACTGGACCTCTTGTTCAAAGTGAGCCGATGACATGCATAGATCAGCAGGGTTCGAGTCTCAGCTCGAGCCCAACACCCTTCATTAATTTCACTATAAACCAACTTTCGGGTCATTGGCCTTGTGTCAAGTCTTTTCAGGTAGGAGTGACAAATAAAGCCGGCCTTCTGTGCTGCCGATTGCGTGCATGATTCTTTGTATGGGTTTGTCTGTGTTTCTCTCTTCAGTGTGTCTGTCGTTGGTCACTTGTTGGTTTCTGTGGGTCTCTCGGGGTTTACACCGAGTCTTCGATTCCCGTCTTATATGTATATATCCCTAAACTTATGAATTACGTAATCCCTAAATGACATGTCACTGCTAAGTCCTAAATATCCGTTGATTCTATTCAATTGCTTGATTATTAAAGGTCAGCTGATTCTTAAACAACTGTCCATCTTCGAATTCACTAATTATTACATGTGTGACATCCCCACGTAAAAGAAATGCCCAGTCCAGCTTTGACCTAGATTATAGATAAAATTTCGCCATTCGGCTTTAAATTCAAAGTTAAACTAAAAAAGAATTTACGACTAATATAATTAATTGTAAAATCGAATTATTTTACTAATGTGCACATAAAACTGTGGCGATGTTGTCATTTCTTGACAATGATTAGAGTGAAAAGGACGAGGCGAAAGAGATATCAAAGCAACCGGGGTGACAAGACGACCTACAAGATATGAATTGAAATAAAGAACAATTTGAAACGAGTTGGGAAGATGGGATCAGACCGATTGTTGTGTAAATTTTATGAAAATATAAAATATATATAGGTTTTGGTTTCTTTGTTTAATGGCATATCAGCTCTTTTTAGGTTATTTAATGCCAAAGCCATTCTCTTAGAAGAACAGTAGTGGTACTATTTATCCCATAGCTGGGAGGATAAGGGGGTTCATATATTTCCCCAAGGGTATTTGTCCGAAAGTGTACGCAATAGCGCGACTGGAGTACGAACTCGCGTACGACGATTCTGCAGTCCATCGATTTAACCATTACACCACGAGGACACCACCTAAAACATGCATAGATATATCCATATATATTCAATAGATTGATGGGAACCTTTTCTTCTCTGCGTCCACGAACAAAGATAATCTGGTTTCATTTCAAAAGTACCTTCCCTTTATTTTTCTCAAAACCCGAGCAATGCTTAGTCGTCCTGCTACATTTTAATAATGATAGAAGAAGGAAGTAAAAAATGTACAATAATTAGGATAGGTTACATTTTTTTTTAATTGGTGATCTTTGAAGCAGCACTTTTAAAGGAAGAAAATACGAAACACTGTTTTGGCGCAAGGAATATTAAAACCTCTACATTAGAATAAACAGAGAGAGAGAGAGAGAGAGAGAGAGAGAGAGAGAGAGACACAGAGAGAGGCAGAGAGAGAGAGAGAGTGAAAGGGGAGGGGAATTTAATCACACTTTCTTTCATTTTTTTCTGTCATTATTTTCCTCCATGACTTTTTCTTTCTTTCTTTCTTTCTTTCTTTCTTTCTTTCTTTCCATTCGTTCATCACCTTTCCTTTTCTTTCTTTCTTTCTTTCTTTCTTTCTTTTAGTTTTTCCAATATTTGAACACAGGTTTCTTCAATCACTTCTTTCTTTCTTTCTTTCTTTCTTTCTTTCTTTCTTTCTTTCTTTCTTTCACTATTTAATCACACATTCAATTTTCCTTTTGTTCGTCTCCTTCCCTTTATTTGCTTCTGTCTTTTTTCTTTCTTTGCCACTTTTTCTTCTCACTTTTCATCTCAATTTCTTTCTCCAATCATTCTTTTCTTTCACCATTACTTTCTTTCATTATGTCATCTTTCTTTTTCTTTCTTCTACCACTTTTCCATCCATTATTTTAGAGAGAGAGAGAGAGAAAGAGAGAGAGAGAGAGAGAGAGAGATCACCAGAATTGATAAATGGTGGACGAGAAAAAGAGCAATGGTGAAAAAAGGCAAGCTGGTATATGTTATTACTTATTTTTTAAATCTGACTTTTCATCCTCCAATCAGCTTCGGGGGAAAGAATAACGGCTATTTTCAATCGAGATAGACAAGATGTCGGACGAAGAAAAAGTTGCATATGGATTTGTAATGAGAAGATTCCGCTGAAGTTGTAAAAAAATAAAAAAAATAAAAGTTAAAAATATATGACACAAAGTACGAAACAAATATGGCCGGGGGTGATAGAAGAAAAGTCAGCTGGACACTGATGAGTAAAAAAAGTGCATTTTCATAATGTTTGCAGAAAAAGAAAAAGAAAAAGAAAACAAAGCTGGCGGAAGAGTATGGAGGAAAGTAGAAATATGAGAGGGTACACGTAGAGAGGCGGGAAAATTTTGATGGAGCGTAAAAAACTGGGAGGAAAAGTTTGAATTGCATTAGAAAAAAAGACGTTGAAGAAAAGAAAGGATAAGATTTTTAAAAAAATAAGATATTGCAATGATAGAATTTAAAAAAAAAACGTAAAGAACTGAAATATAAAGAAGTAAATAGAAAATATCTGGAGACAAAATGAGAACGTAAAAGAAGAAAAATTGACAAGAAGAAAGTAGGAGATGACAAAGGTGATAAAAAAGAGCAAAAAGAATCTGACGTATAGATAATAACTACAATGACAAATTCGGCAAACAAACTGTGACATTTTTTTCCATAAAATTTGAACAAGATTTTTCTTTCGGGGAGGAAAACTTACTGCATAGGCAACTACCTATCTTCATTATGAACTTGTTTACATTCGTACGTAAATACATGGTGCTCACAAGCTGAAGGATGTAGCAACGTTCGCACTTGTTCATAGTCACCTATGATATTACTTCCTTTTAGACACACACACACACACACACACACATAGACATACACACACACACACACACACACACACTCACATATATATATGAGAGTCGTTCAAAATGTTCTACACCTCGCCAAGAAAGAAGAGGCATCACCGAAAGTTTCTTACTGAGATTTTGGGGATGACCAAGCGGCATGCCAAATGAACCTTCCCTTCTTTCTTTCTTTCTTTCTTTCTTTCTTTCTTTCTTTCTTTCTTTCTAGCCACTTTTCCTTCCCGTATTTCTTCTCACTTTCTTTCATCATGCATTATTTCGTTTCATCATTATTTCCTTCACTAGGTAATTTCTTTCTTTCTTTCTTTCTTTCTTTCTTTCTTTCTTTCTTTCTTTCTTTCTTTCTTTCTAGCCACGTTTCCTTCCTGTATTTCTTCTGACTTTCTTTCATCATGCATTATTTCCTTTCATTAGGTTCTTTCTTTCTTTCTTTGTAGCCACTTTTTCTTCCAGTATTTCTTTTCACTTTCTTTCACCACTTTTTCTTCCCGTATTTAAAACCTCGTTAAAAACCTAAGTCTTCTAATCGAAAGAACATTTATTTTTAAAAACCTGGAAATTTTATAACAAGCAACACACCACGTGAACATGGATGAAAAAAGAAAACGATAAAAAAAGCTATAGAGGAAGGGCATGGCTAAGTATCTGACGCCATTTTTCTGTCTTTATGTTGCTTCCCGCTCTCAGGTTACGTAAAGATTTTTTTTTTACTTAATAGTAAAACAGCATTGTCAGAATTGTATGATTTAAAAACCCGTTATTATTGAACCGATCGCAAAATGAAAAGGAGCATGGCTGTTTGACACCATAATAGTTAAGTAAAAATCCAGGAAATCTTGAGTAAGAAGCACAAAAACTTCCTAAATTCGCGTTAGTTGATTCGTTTTCGAGTATTGTGTGGATGTATGAGTAAAAAAAGCCAACTTTGCCTTACAATTGAAGTAAAATTTAGCCTTTAAAAACCTGGAAATTAGCGACACGGGAATCTTTAAGTGTGAACTGTGAAATTTTAAACAACTCAGTGAAATCTATAAGATTTTCATTTGGCTTAATTGGTAAAATTTAAATGAATTGAGCAAAAAAAAGGTGATATGCAGAGTAAATTAAATACAATTTTACAGTCATAAGTTTATATAAACTCAAAAACGGAAAGGTAAAATCGAATAGCATTATTATTATTCCTTTTTACCATTCCCTTTTTGAGGAAAAGGAATAAAGACACACAAAGGTCTGAAAGTATGAAGGAATAAAATATTCTACCAGAATTTAAACAGAAAATCATTCGCGTCAGAAAACTCCGAAACCCAGAATAATTTTGTGTAAGCGTATTGATAGAATGAGATAATGCTACACGTAACTGATTCTTGTAACATTGGGTATTTGCACTTAAAACACAAGGAAAACTACAGATGGGTTTTTTACACCTCTATGACTACTCAGATATCCTGCCCCAGCTTTTCACGGGATACCTGTTTATAAGGGAGGAGAAAATGCAGTGAGCCACGCAAACATATGACAATGGAACATAGGAAGCAGCATGGTGGATGTGAAGCAAGATTGACGAATCCGAAGTTGTGTCAACGATGTGTTTCACCATAGGCTGGATGAAAGAAACTGAACTGTTTGGATCAAATATTTTAGTAAGAAAACTACTGCTACTAATCTTTAAGAGTTTCGTTCCAGGATAAGAAAAAAAAAACCGAGATATTTCCATGACATTAATCTAAACTACATCCAAACCACACCACTTTTCGCGGAGGTAAACAAGGGGTGTCTTCTGCTTTAGTTAGAGCATTGGTCCAAGTGTTAAAAAAATCAGCCTCAGAGCCAAAACCTAACTTAGATCCAAAAAACATTATTAATATAATGAAATTAAATGTTAGGAGTTTAGATACAATAAGCCAGCTACCCGATCTTACAGCATCTACAGCCGAGCACAATAAAGGTAATATATGCGTGCAAGAAGCTAGATATTACCATAGTGAACTAGAGTTCGAATATCATTATGCCAGTAATAGGTGGACATTTGTATCGACATCTTTGGGAAAAAAAATCCGTCAACGCTATCATAAGAGGGGCAAGAATGATTGTCAACCTTAAAATCACTAAATGACATCGAGAGACCCCAACCGAGAATTGTGTGTACTACATTTAATGGCAACCCTTCTAAGACGATGTCTTTTGCTACCGTCCTACCAATGCTAGTGATGAATCGGATTTCACAATCTTCTACAACGAGCTGTTGCCCCTTGCTGGAGCGCCCCAGGGCCTGTTCTGGACTTCGGTCCGGAGCGTGGCCCTGGAAAAGGAACAATGGCAGACTTGGGGCCTTTAATTAGGCACCTAGTTTCGACTAGGCTACCTTCGGGTGGGCGAGCTGCATTTTTTGTCTCCTTTGTCCCCCTTGTACGGCACTAGACCATGCGTCTAGTTTAAGCCGCAAACTGGCATACGTGCCCGGACCCACATTTCGGTTCGTGAAACTGCTTGCCTCATCAGGCTCACATTGCACTAAGTGAGCCGATGAGCAGCACAAACAAGCAGGGTTCGAGTCTTGGCTCGTTCCCGACCTTCCCCTCCCCTTTATCCCCACTTTAATCGGCCTTCGGGCTTTTGACCTTGTGTCAAGTCGTGTCTGGTGGGAGGCAGCGACAAATACCGCCCCCCTTGCTGGAGACTGTACCGGACATAACATTATATTCATCAGTGGAAACATGAATGCCCAAATAAGCAAAGATGAAAATTATAAATTTTATTAAAGCAACCTGCTAAATAGAAATGGCGCATATCAAAGAAATGTTTCACTCGAAAACATTCTTTATTCCAAAAGGAGAGAAAACTATGGGCCTACAACCACCCAAATGACGCTAAATTATATTCTAATAAACCATACGTGGATAAATATCGCTTTAAAATGTTGAACGTGCTTCTGTTTTGAATGAGCATCTTCTGATCACAGACTTGTCTCGTTAAAGATACGCCTGAGTCAGCACAGAAAAAAAAAAACAAATGCTCAAAACCAACCCTTACGACTGGTCCTCCTAAAGATATAAGCAATGAATATATTGTGACAAGGTAGGATGTAAATCAATACGTGACAGAAAAGATTGTCGTGATGAGAAGGCAGAGACCAACCGTTAAAGTGGTGGTGGGTGGAATGGTAAACGGACTATATCTCCCTGCATTCTGTAACCTGTTGAAGCGGCAGACGAACAGTAGCCAAGGTCAGTCGGGTGGCGTGATTCAGTTAGGCAGTGGAAAGGGGAAAGAATGATTCTCATTGGTCGGCAGCATCTTCGCGCCAAGAAGCCGGCACGCAACAGAGAAATTCGAAAAAAGTCTCCAGTTTTGTGTGAACCAGCATTGAAATAAGTTGCGGTATCTCTGAACTCCAGGAAAAGAAATCACCTATAAAAAGATAAAGTCTTGGGTCTGGAACTCGTCGCAGATAAGTACAGCTCAAATTATGTTTTGTCTCAAACTTCAGAAAACCATTTCCTTTCTGTAAATCTTAAAAATTGGAAAGCAGTAGTAGATTCTAAAGACTTCAAAGAGCTTTAGAATAATAAGGTTGTCTATGATAGACTAACGTTCCTTCTCATATAAAATAATGTTAAGAAAACTGAAAATGTTTAGTTTCATAAGTTGGTCATAATATTGTGTGAACATTTTTGCACGCCCTGGTCAGGCGGATAGATACTTTGACATGATGTGGAGAAAAGAAAAGGAAAGAAATAAAAAAGGAAATAACTACTGAAAGACAGTTTTATTTGTTGTTCATTTACAGAATATTTCCGGTGTTTGTGCAGGCAAAAAGAAAAGAAAAAAAAGAACAGATTCTTGTGTTTCCTCACCGTTTGTTTTGATCGTCGAAGATGAATGGAATAAAATTTTTGTTATATTTTCTATGTTTTCATGTGTTGAAATGTTCTTGATTACGTTCTCTTTCTTTGCTGAAAATGGCTCTTGCATGTGAATTCATATCTCGGCCTCATCCCGCTTTCGTTAATCAACGCTAACCCGTCTCGTCCCTCCCGAAACAATAGTAGAGTTGGTTTTGGGCTTTATCTACAGTTAGATTTAAAATAACCTATAAGTTTATTTCTCGAGATTATATGAAGGGGTCGGAGAAAAGGAACTCGGTGGCGTATATAAGAACGTGTAGGCAACCCTTTTATCGACGTCGAGGCTCAGTCTACACCCGCTATCGTTGGTGAACTCGAACCAGCATCATATATATTTGTTTGAGTGACAGGTTCGGGCATGTTCTCGGCGTTTTGATTCTACAAAATAAACCTTTAAATGAGGACTCCACCGGGAAATCAGTCTCTCAGTGTCTTAGTAGTATCAACATAACAATATGATCACTGTAAGAAACAAATACGATACTTTTCAGGAAATAACTAAAAGACTTACTCCGGGTACCGAATATGAAATCTTTCTTCCTGCAGACATGGAAGCAGTGACAGCGTGCATAGCGACCAAACTAAGAACCAAATAAAGAATTCCATAGGATTCGCTAGTAATTAGAAATAAAAAGACAAGATAGCTTAATAAACACATCATTACACAATAAAAGAAATTCAACAAATGCAAACGCGCAGAAACGTAAGAAAGCCCAGAAAGTACTGAACAACACATATGAAAAAGAAAAATTAGGATACATTCATAGCAAAATCTATAAAATTTGAAATACAGTTGAAGATCGACAATCACGAATAGCATGGTAGGCAGTAATTAAGGTGTGTAGAAGGGAGAGAGTATTGAGAGTAAAAACTAAAATCTGCCAGCCTAGAAAAAGACTTCTGAAGTGGAAAGATATATACAAAAAGAAGTATTTATGGGCCAACTAGGACAGTTTACAGTAGAAGAAATTGACGCAGGATTGAGAAACAAAACCCAGAGAAGCTGCAGGGCTCAAAGAAATACCTCCTGAAGTTTAGAAGAAAATACAATTTGACAATATATTTCACCGATTATGCAAAGCTGTCTATCAACAACATGCAATAAAGAAATGCATGAAAGGTTACATCCGTCCCTTCCACAAGAATGGTAACTTCAGAATCGCAAAGAACTACAGAAGCAAAATTCTTACTCCTATTGCTGCTAAGCATTACAATGCCCGACTCCTCAATCGTATCCAACTCAAAATGAAGAAAAGTCGGAATAGCTTTTGAAAAAAAGTTCCTCATCATCCAATGAGTCCGGACAAATTATCTCGAGGCAATACTACCGTTCGTAGATGTCTCCTAGGTATTTGATTCCATACACAAAGGAAAATGATGAAAACACGACTTGCATATGCTCTTCCCAAAGAAATTTTACCGCTATAAAGGTCTTTTACAAAAACACGAAAGGAATGGTTCACTCAACGGATGGAGACACCGACTTCAACATTGTCGCTGAAATCTTGCAAAGATATATATTTGCATCATAGTAGTTTATACTCTGCGTCGACTATATACTATAAACTTTCATTGCTCTATTAAAAGAAAATGGTTTCACACAGAAAAAAAGCTAGGAGCATAAACTATGACAGCTTCAGACTACGTAGCACTCTTCGCAAGAACACAAGACAAAGCGGAGTCTCAAGTCCATAGCCAAAAGCAAGCAGCGGGAAGAATTGGCTTACACCTGAATGCAAATAAAACTGAGTCCATGACTCTTAACGAAATTGGAGATATCCAACTCTAAGTGGCAAACATTCAGAGAGACAATATCGCATTTTGTAAAAGTGATATTAACATACGCTTCGTGAAACTGTGGACTGATATGAACTAGTTATCAAATATAAGGACTCTAATCTATCCCATAGAATAAAACGGGATATCTTCAAAGCTATATCTCTGTTTATACAAGGGATGTACTATTTAGGAGCTAACAAAAAGTATACAGAAAAAGCTAGACGGGAACTACACAAGAATGCCAGCTGCAGTCTAGAACAATTCTTGGAAGCAAATTCACTCAAAACTACAGCTGTACGGCCACTTATCTCCTATCTCACACACCATTTAAGTCAGATGAACAACACTTGCTAGGTACTCTTGATCACTCTTTGTCTCAAATCATTCTCCTCTATCATAATTACGTTCTTCCATTAAAGTCCTTTCTCTCTCTCTCTCTCTCTCTCTCTCTTTCTTCTGCTTCTTTTTCTTCTAGTATTTAATCACAGTTTTTTCAATATCCATCTTCCTTTTCGTTCATCAATTTTCTTTAATCTCACATTTTCTTTCTTTCTTTAATTTTTTTCTTTCCTTCTTTCTTTTGTTACAAATGTCTTCCAGTACTTGATCACTCTTTTTTCCCTAATCATTCTTTTTTTCATCATTTCTTTCTTTCTTTCTTTATTTCTTTCTTTCTACTGCCTTTTCTTTCACTATTTAATCATACTTTCTTTGCAATATTCACTCCTCTTTTTTTAGGCGAACATTTTTGTGTGTCAGGGTAGAGTCAGTTTTGAGTTGAAATATAAACTTGCGTGCCGTTCGAAAGTAGAATTCCATTGCTTAATTTTTTCTATCCACATAAAAGTTTGTTATGTTTTGAAGAGCGAGTTGTTATCAACACATTATTTGTGAGAAGCCTCAGGCAATTTTATGCGTTGATTTTATTGTTCAATTGAAAAAAAAAAATCGTCTGCATCTCTTCAGCAATGAAAAAATTATTTCATTTGACAGAGTCTATCAAAACACGTGACAATTACTTTTTAGTCCAAAATTAATAAATTTCAATGATTTTTTTTTTATTATTAAAAAAATCGATTTTCACAAATCGTAGATTATACCATTTAGAATATTAATAAAATAATGATGGCATTTTTCCCCTATTTGAATATTCAATATGAGCCTCATTTCTTTCTTCCCCTCTCACTTCTGTCTATTTATATATTACTAAAATATTATATTTTTACATAGATTTATTTATCAGTGACCAAAACAGGTTATCATAGAGGTATTTTATTAATGTTATACACTTAAAAATCTGCGACTTCTTCTCTTAACATAACAACCAAAGGATAATTTGTTGGGTTTGGTTGGTTGGTTGTTTTGGTTTTATGGCATATCAATCGTTTTATGTTATTTAATGTCAAATCCATATTTATACAAAAAAAATAATTTCTGTTTAAACAATTCGGTTTAGCATGAGTACACTGTTTAATCGTCAAAAACATTTTTATTTCAATCTATTCAGTTTAGTCAAACAGTTCTTATTCAACTAATTCACTTTAGTATAAGTACAATTTTTGTTTATATATAGATAAATATCGAAACAGTTCTATTTTTAAAAAATCAGTTTAACGTAAGTACAGTTTCAGTGTTAAAAACAGTTCCATTTCAAACAATTCAGTTTCGCAGTTTACTTGTCATAACAGTTTTATTTCAAACAATTCAGTTTAGCATAAGTAAGCAGTTTAAATATCAAACAGTTGCATTTCAAATAATTCTGTTTAGCTTAGGTATGGTGTTTAGTTCTATTTGACCCATAGATTGGACCCTATCCAGTGCTACCACTCAGGGACAGAGTGGACCTGGGAGTGATGACAATGAAGGAATGCTCCGTATTACCCAAACGTCTAGCATTACTGGAAACTCACTATCTGATTGTTTGGGGCCCCTCGGGGGGTGTAATGGTTAGCAAGGGAGACTAGCAAACCTGCACGAGTGAGTTCGATTCTTATTGGGTGCCCCATTTATACGGCCTTGTGCTATATCGTAGCGAAAAGCTTAGTAAATTACCACTATCTGATTGTTTAGTGTTATATCTAGGACACTCGTTGGGGTGGTGTCTTATCCGTCCGCTGAAATGCAATTGGTGTATTCTACAGCCCCATTCTGCGTTATGATGAACATTTTCTTAAAATCATTGTTTTTCAATCATCCTCATTTATTTGTTTAACGGCATATGAACTCCCTATGAGTTATTTAATGACACAATTTGATTTATCTGTAAATGCTTGATAGTAATTAAAACGACATATTCAATCACATATTCGAAAACACGTACTTTTTGCTTGTCAATGTTAATTTGTTTACGCACTGTAATATGGTTTCAAGTAAGTTGAAATAATAAATCTGAATTAACAATATCAGCTTTAAGTTACCGTACTTAACACAAATAATAGGCATGCAGTTAAATGGTTATAACTATTCCTAACATTAATAATCTTATTTCATGATAAATATTTGTTTGCTTATGATTATAATTGTTGGAAAAGAGACCGCATAGCGTTGTGAAAAAAAGAGTTGAACTGTGAAATTGGAATAATGAAGATCAAACTCCAGTCGCACTATGACGTTCATTATCAGACTAAACCTTTTGGAAAAGAAGTGAATTCCATTTCAAGTTAGAGTGGATCTGGGACTAGAGGTAATTAAGTGATACTTGACCCTCTCCAGAGACACTCTCAAGAACTGGAGCCTCACCACCAGATACACTTTAGTGTCTAAGCTAAGATAGTATCTTCTTGTGGAGATGGCGGTTTTGACCGTTTTCAAAGGATGAAGTCGAAATATTCTTAGCCTCACAGACAAGGCAGTGTTATATCCAGGACTGGTCCTTTTTTCGCCCTGTCCGTAGGGCTTACAATATACTGACTATGTCTCCTGCAAGGAGTGGGTAAGCTCCACTCACAAGAAAAACAAGTGTTCTTATTATCCCACTTAATAACTGGTGATAGTGGTTCTCTAATTCTGAAGCTCTAGGGAAGTATGTATTACCTCTTCATAAACATACTTCAAAGTCCACAATGACCCGAAGAGATAGTACCTGTTAGGGGCCCATCTAAGGGTTAAACATATTTGTTTAAAAATAGTTCGTATTGAATAGCAAAGTGTTAAAAAATGCTTGAAACTTGAATAGTTACGCAAAAAAATAAAATTAAATCTAAACTTACAATAAACTCCATTCTCTAACCTAGTTGGGTTGATAATCCATTAAAATCAATCAATCATTTTGGTGGGGTCTTTCCTCTTATCCAACGATACAGTCTGCATATGCTAAGCTCTGCTGACAGGGCTGGACTATTTTTCAAAGCTGAATCTAAGACATATTCTACTATAGAAACTAGAACATAATTATATTCCTATTTTTCTCTATTCTTTATTTTTAACTCGGCCCGCAAACATCAATGCAAAAATATAAAAAGAAAAAAAGAAAAATCATAAAGACAAAAATAAACTCCCAAAAAACAATTAATTGCTATCAAATAAAAACAATAAAAATGCTTCCGCTTTTCGACGAACACGTCAACAAATCAATTTACGCAGTTAAACTAAATCAACACTAAAAAAAAGAAAAAAAAGAAAAAAAAAATGATAAGAAAAAAAATGTAGCCATAATTACATCCTTCAAGTCACGTTAGAAAATTCGATTCAACGAATGAATTCAATAGATAAAGATGTAAAATTATATGCACAATTTTTCGGCCGCTGTAATCTCCGGCCTTTTTCTGGTATCTTTTGTTGCAGTGTGTAGCCTTCAGGGATTCTTTAAAAACATGTCCCTTTCATTTACTCCACCGGAATAGACTTTTCTCGTTACGCTTTGCATACCTTGCGATATTACATTTCAGAGAATTAATCTTTCGGAACCTACATCAAGGAATCAAACTCAAGACTTCTAATTAGATTCTAAGTGGAAATTCTAAAATCAATTCTCTTATCCTGTGAGATAATCCAGGGACCTCTTTTTTAAGAGCATTAACTTTACAGTCATTTTATGCCGGGGATAATAATGACCATATAGCAGCCGGCTCGTTGTAAATATACCAAACAAAATGACCACAATCATCTGAATTATATAGATAAAGTTAACAATAAGGACCCTTCATCTTAAAAAATTATTAAAATAATTTTTTTGTTTGATAACTAAAATAAATGAACAAATCTAGAAAGTAACTATTTATATCTGTGAAATTTAAGATAGAATTTCGATGTTTTACTTGGCTTATTCCTAGGTAGGTGAATTTGTCTACCAGTTTCAGGTTAGCTCTAGTGTGGAAATGTCCCCTGTAGTGTCTCATCAACCGAAAAAGACATCTATACGCGGCTAACGAAGGCATGGACAGCTATCGATAAGCTATCAATCATATGGAAATCAGACCTGACCGATAAAATGAAGCGCAGTTTCTTTCAGGCAGTGGTTGTGTCGATACTGCTGTATGGATGCACTACTTGGACGCTAACTAAACGGCTGGAGAAGAAGCTAGACAGCAATTACACAAGAATGTTGCGAGCAATACTGAACAAGTCCTGGCGGCAACATACCACAAGGCACCAACTATACGGCCACCTGCCTCCCATCACGAAAACTATCCAAGTTAGGCGAACCAGATATGCAGGACACTGCTGGAGAAGCAGGAACGAGCTCATAAGTGATGTACTCCTATGGACCCCCATATATGGCCGAGCAAAAGCAGGATAACCAGCTCGAACATACATACAGCAGCTATGTGAGGATACGGGGTGTATCCCTGTAGACCTGCCAGAGGCAATGAACGGTAGGGAGAAGTGGTGAGGGAGTGTCAGGGATATCCGTGCTGGCGGCACGGGATGATGATGATGATAATGATGACTTGGCTTATTACGGTTATCATCATAGGAAATGGAACCGGTGAGCTGAGTTCATGTCCTGAACGAGACTGAATGCGTTTCGCTTCGTGCTAATATCCCAAGGAAAAAATATAAATCTGTTCTCTCACTCTAAATATGATTAAATAGTAGAGCAGAAATGATTCTTCAGCTATAATAAAAACACTTAATTCAAAGCAGCTTCATTCGGAATAAAAACTCACCTTGTGCTACATCAATTCCTTGGCTAAGATTTCGGGTACATACATACTTGAACTATTGGCTTATTTTTCCTGAATACTCATGCAAAGTCATGAGCTTTAAAATTACTAGATGCATATATCTTCACTAAGTTGTATCTAACTCGCTAAATTATTACATAACACCAATGAAGAATTTTATTACAATTTGAAATTATTAAACATTTGGCATCCACTATTCTTGTTGAGCGCTATTGTATTACACCACTGTGGTATTACATTATATATGACACTAAATAATCTGATGGTTAGGCTCTAGTAATATTGGAGATTTGGGTAATGCGGAGTACACCTTCATTGCCATCGCTCTCAGGTCCATTCCGGCCCTGAGTGGTAGCATTTGCTAGGGTCCTATCTATAGGTCAAAATAACTAAACTGTGCACTTATGCTAAACTGAACTGCTTGTAATAGAACTGTTTTGAAATTTAAACTGCGTAATTACGTTAAACTGAATTGTTAGAAATGAAACTGTTTTCGTATGCTTAACTGAATGGTTTGAAATAGAACTGTTTTTAACATTGAAACAGTACTTACGCTAAACTGAATTGTTTACATAAGAACTGTTTTGAAGTTAACAACTTTGTGTAAACAAAGACTATACTTATACTTAACTGAATTGTTTGAATTAGAACTGTTTGAGTAAACTGAATTGATTGAAATAGAACTGTTTGAGTTAACTAAATTGATTGAAATAGAACTGCTTATTTTTTTAAATGCATTTGGCATTAACGAACCTACAAAGATTGTTATGCCATAAAACACAAACGAAGAAATTATATTTTAATCCTCGGTATTTTGTTAGCAGTATTTGGTAAACATAGTAAACCTAATATTTCCTGTGTTGCCCTTCACTTTAGATATATCATAAAGCAGATGCTTGTTCTTTGTTTTTTTAAAAGAAAGTATTCCATTGATTGTTCTAGTTGGTAGATTCAGTTTTAGTCTCGATATTTTTTGCAGATATTTCATGAGCTAATGAATCTGTTGTATTGTGTATGTGGGGATCGGATGATTTTTGTTGTTTATATTCCAAGTCTACGGATAAATACTTGGTAATCTTAGCAAGAGGGATAGTATTTTTTTCATGTGGCGTGCCTGCTTATTGGGTACTAGAGAGTGATTAAAATCAGGTAAATTTTTAACTTTGCATAAACAGTAGGAAACTTTTTTGAGCAGCCAACCTGTTAAATATACTCATATTAGTAGAAAGTTTGGAAATAGGACATTTGGAATATGGTCACGTGAAGGTACCTTTTTATTTGGCAGTAAACGAACTAATTATAGATAAGACGCAAAACATTTTTATCTATTAGCTGACCATCTTAATTTCATGAATTATACCTTAAAAACAGATTGAATTATAAAGCTAAATGTTTAATTTTTTCTATAGCATGACAAGCAAATATTATGCAATAACCCAATATCAAAGAAAAAAATTAGGGGATGATCTAGTAATCTACATTCCTAAAAATATCTGCAAAAGTTTGATATGTAAATTAGTCTACAGTTAAAAGTTTTTTGAAGAGCTCAACAAAAAGAATCCGAAAAAGGTATCAGCATGATTACGTTAGCTGATACAGGTACTTGATTCATCGCCGACTATTACTCATATCTAATTGTCCACACATCAAAAGTGTTTCTCTTTAGCCCGCTCTAACCTCATTTTCCTCTGTTTGTGGGTTAATGCTAGGTTTCCTTTGGGTTTTCTCTTCGTAAATTTAATTTTATTAAGCCGAATCCTCAAAGTTTTCCCACAAGAAAATGGCTCTTGTTTTGACCCAGTTGTTTTGCTTTTATTTTTGTGTAAATTTTCTGTTTTCAAGGAATATTGCTTTTAGTTTTCTATCATTCGTAGTAAACCATTATATTTTCCTTTTTTGACCAGGTCATTTCTTTCATATTTGAACTGAATTTGAGTCACAGTTGACTGGGAACAACAAACGCCTTTCGCATCACTTCACTGTAAATTGTCTTCTTGATTTAATTTTACGATCTATTCCATTGTTTTCATTGACAATTTTTTGTTGACTTAATGATTTCTTTCAATATAGTAAGCCACGTGTTGCACTCTACAATAAGTGTGTTTTTTTTAATGTAGACCAATTTACATAACCAGACATCTGCTTATATTCGTTTGACATAACGGTTAGTGTTCGCCAGTGGTCCAGGAGACCCGTGTTCAGTCCCAGGTCGAGACATGGATCAAGAGTAAGTGGAGCAATCCAGGGAAAGGAGTAGTGGCCTCTTCTTCACCTTGGTGTTGTTACTATTCAAAAGGGAGCCTTCTAGTCACCCTCGACTACTGTCAGCTAACTTACAAATTTTCCTACTCATAGTTTAGAAAACATATACTATCAATGTAAATAATTCAATATAGTTTGGTGAAGGATTATTTTAAAACTCCAGGTGGGTTAGCTTTTAGATAAATAATCTAATAAGTTATTAGTTTTTTTTACTGCTAAAAAACAAACAGATAAACAAAACAAAATCAAAGGAAACATTCTGTAAGTGTACAGATTCCATAATTTTTTCCTGTGTTCTTATACAAGCCAGAATATATTGTCAGTTAAGTTAGTCTTGAGGGAAAAGAAGGATTGATGGACCCTGAAACGTTAGAAACGTAAAGCAATATTGAAAAGGTGGAGTAGATTGTTTAGTTCCAATCATACCAACTTTTCCTAATATTAAAAGAATTTCGATTCCATACTATCGCTGCGTGTAATCGAAAACCCTAAAAGGACAAACTCTTTACAGCAATATGAAAAAACGAATGCTAAGAGAATTAAAAACGGTTCTCGTCAAATCACGAAATATCATCCTGTTCAGTAGATAGACGGGTGACCTTTTTTTATTTGTAGCTGCCTCCCACCAGACAGGACTTGACACAAGGTCAAAAGCCCCAAGTGAGGATAAAAGGGAGGGGAAGGTCGGGAACGAGCCGAGACTCGAACCCAGCTGGTCTATGCTGCTCATCGGCTCACTTGGTGCAATGTGAGCCTGATGGGACAAGCAGTTTCACGAACCCAAATGTTGGTCCGGGCACGTACGCCGGGTTATGGCTTGAACTAGACAGCAAGGTCTAGTGCCATACATAGGTTTCGAGACAGTCCGCGGTGATCTCTTTGTAACAGCAATAACTGCAAGTAAGTCAAAGGGTGTGATTAGTTTGCCAATTTGACCGTGAGAAGAAATCGGGAGAATGGTAAATTGGTGACGCCACTAACGACGACGCGGGATTACATGGCTTCGTCCTATTCAGGGTTTGAGAAAAGAGCACCAGCAAGCAACCACGTATTCAACTCCCGTTCAAAAATTGGAATAATGATTATCAGCGTTGCCCGGGTGTAGGTGAAAAAACATCACATATAACAGTATAGTAAAAAATGAGTTCTATAATGTATTTTTTATATTGAATGAGCTCTATAATATATTTTTTTTATATATATTTTTATGGTGAGGTGCCCTTGGTGTAATGGTTATCGTCGTAGGAAATGGACATGGCTACACAAGTTCAAATCACATTTCACAAAGCACTAATACACTTGGGAAAGGTATGAATCCAATTATTCTCCCTTCAGCTATGGGTAAATAGTAGGGTAGACTAGTTTCTTCAGCCTTGGTAAGGCAACAAGTCTAGGAGAAGGAAAACTCTGAATTCAAACCTGTTAAACGCTGCTTAAAAATTGACCTTGTGTCATATCCTGCCCGAGCGGAGTGGTTGGGTAAATATGATAATATGTTTTTTATGTTTATTAGAAAGTTCCCGAGGCATAATCGCTAAAGTGCCAAACTGTGAACATTCTGCGAGATATTCAGCATTTCTATTTGGCAAGTAGTGTAAGCAGGTTTAGTAGTTCCGTCTTTGCCCATTTGAGTGTTTATGTTTCCCCTGATGATTAGAACGTTGTCTTTGAAAATGTTTGGGGTAAAAAAAAACAGCTCATAGTAGAAGTTGGTAAGATTAGTTTCACCACTGACATTGATGAGATTGTTGCAAAAGATGGCTGTGGTACAGAGGATACCATTAAATGTAGCACACATAATTCTCAGCTGGACTCTATGCTATTTAGTGATACTAGGGTCCGAGAGTACAGAAGCATTCTTACACCTTCTGCAGCGGCAAATCAGTTTTGTCATTAAGATGCCGGGACAAATTTCCATTTATTACTGGTATCATTATGTGGAGATAGATTAATAGATAGATAGATAAGCCATACGCTTGAGTCACTGTCTAATCATCATATAAATCTATCGTCTTGTAACTATAATTCAAGAGAGTCATATTAGGCAAGTGTGTATCTCGATACCAAACACCATCTATTCCATTAGTTATATATATATATATATATAAGCTTTGGTTTGGCGTTTGAGTCAACCGGGTTTTGATCCCAGCTACGGGGAGATACTGTCTAGCCACACTGATGAGTTCTGATAGAACGAAACAGATCTGTCTATGGATGACTATAGATATATTTATACATATATATATGAGAGTCGGCTAAAAATACATAGGCTGAAAAGGAAATTACAAAGATGGACTATCTTCAAAGGAGGTTTATTTTTAAAGTATCACCACTTAGGATCAACACATTTCTTCCATCGGTGTTGCAGTATTTGGATCTCTTTCATATAGAAAGACACAATATACATTTTCCATCGTATGACATCAATATACTGTGACGTGGTATGCTACAGAGAGAGGTAAGGGGAGGTCAATTCCCTTATCCTCTTTTTATTTGAATCAACAGGCACTAAAACTGACGGTTAAAATGGTATGGAAAAGAAGGTCAAGCTACCCGCACTCTGTGACCTGTAGTCTGTTGAACGGAAAGAGTCTAGGTCAATCAAATGGGCGTGACCTGACTTAGTGGTGGAAGTAGGAAAAGTCGAGTGATTGGTTCACGGGTTCTTCGTGCCAAAAAGACCATCACGCGTTAGAGAAATTTGAAGGAGTTTTTAGTTTGGAAAAAGCCAGTAACAGAGGCAGATCGCTGTGGTCAATCAGCTCCGGGAAGGTCACTCACCCGTAAAAAAAGAGAGAGAAAGAAATCTGATCATTGAAAACCCGACAAAGATAAGTATAACTTTAACCGTTTTCCTTCAACAATTCCTAGATATTGGAAAGTTATATGTATTCAAAAAAGAAAGAGAGAAACTGAAAAGGTTCTGTTTCATCATTGTTAAATTAGTGAATGAACTTTGTTACATACTTCAGTCCAGCGACTTAGACACTTTTCTCAAGTAAGAGAAAAAGAATGAAAGGAAAAAAAAGAGATAGAGGAAAAAAGGACTGTTGAGATACATTTCTATTTGATGCTTTCCTTTTGGCTTAACATTTTGTTATATCGTAAAAAGAAAACAGAAAGGAAAAAGAACTGTTTCTGAAATCTCATCATTATTTGTTTGGTCATCGCTTATTAAAATTTCGTTGTACTCTAAATTCACCCTTGTGTTGAAATCTTTTGGTCATGTTATTTCCTCTGTCGATTTGACTTCTTTTGCACATATCTGTTCCAGCCTCGTATCGCTTTCATTAATTCTCGCTAAACGTCTTATTGCTTGCTTAAAACATTACGAGAGAAATTTTGGAAATTTGGCTACATTTGATAATTTTTATCCTAGAAGCTTGTTCTTCTGCTATTTGAGGGGGTAGTACGACAAAGAACTTGGTGGTGTATGTGAAAGTGAACTAGCACCCCCTTACCAGTGTCTGAGATCAGTCTAGCCCCAAATTAACCTCCTCATTATTTGCCGGCTTACCATATGCCCGAAATAAGAGTCTTGACTGGGACTTATTTTGCGGAGTGTCAAGTGTCAAACTGCCCTCGACGTTACATGCGCATAAAATGGGCACTCGCCCTGGGATAATTATTTATGCAACGTCACAATATATATATATATATGTATATATACATCGAGAGAGAGAGAGAGAGAGAGAGATCAGAGGAGAGAGAGAGAGAGAGAGAGAGAGAGAGAGAAGAAGAAGAAGAGGAAGAAGAAGATAGATTGATGGAAAGATATAGACAGACTGAAATATATATATATATATATATATATATATATATATATATAAGTAGATTGAGACATACAAGCAGGTAAATATGAACAGGATGAAATGGAAGACAGATAAACATATATATCCATATATATATAGAGAGAGAGGGGGAGAGAAGGAGAAAGAGAGAGAGAGTGAGAAAGCAAGTTAGTGAGAAGAGAAGATAGATTGATGGACAGACTGATATAAGAGATAAATAAGCAAAGACTGAGATTGATATATAAAGAGATGGATAGATAGTGATAGTTAGATCGATGTTTAGATAGATACGAAGAGAGTGAAATTGATAGAGAGGCTGAAATAAACACACACACACACATATATATATATATAGAGAGAGAGAGAGATAGAGAAAGGGAGTTAGGGAGTTAGATAGGTAGCTTGCTAGCAAGATATGTCATAACCCTTAGTCTCCAGACAGCCTTCCTTTCACTTTCTATGCATAATGTTAATCTGATGTCTTGTAAATATACTTTACAATAGTCATATTTTGCGATTGTGTCTCTTGATGCCAAACTTCCGTGCCATCAGTTTTACTTATCAGATTCCAATTCTCCAATTTCGTACTTAGGCGACTTCTTGATAATTACAGCCTCTTCCAATTAACTACTGGCAGTTTTCATGGAATCTCTCTTCACTTCGTTAATGTTCCTTGCAGCAAATATTACTTTGTCGTCTTCAAGAAAACGATGTTCAGAAACTGCATTACGAAGAGAAGAAAAGCCGGAAAAAGTAGGTGGGTGTGGCTGCTCCCAGAAGGTGGGCATGTACAATGATAAAGTGTTTATGCTGGAAAATATAGATGACTTATGAAATGATATTGATTATCGATATCAGTTTCTTCGTTTAATTAGGAACAAGAAAAAATGATTAGAAAAATTTTGAAAAAAAATTGGGAAAGGGAAAATATAAAACAGAAAAAAGAGATGAACAAAAAGTTAGAGAGAGAGAGAGAGAGAGAGAGAGAGAGAGAGAGAGAGAGAGAAAAGTAAACAAGACTGCTAAAGAAAAATTTTAGAAAGAAAGAAAGTAAGAAAGAAAAAAGAAAGAAAGAAAGATATTTTGAAATAAGAGAAATAAAAAGAAAGAGTTTTTAAAATAAAAGAAATGAAAAGAAAAAAAAGTGGGTATAAAATTTTCACTCACAAGGAAAGAACGAACGAAAGAAAAGGACGTTATTTTTATGAAGTAATTTCTTCTTCTTCTTCTTCTTCTTCTTCTTCTTCTTCTTCTTCTTCTTCTTCTTCTTCTTCTTCTTCTTCTTCTTCTTCTTCTTCCAATAAATTTAATTATTATCTTATTTGAAAGAAAGAAAGAAAGAAAGAAAGAAAGAAATCTCTACAAGAGCAAAACGCACGAATGAATGAATGAGTAAAAGAAAAAAAAAGCAAGTCTTCAAAGAGAAACAAGGAAAGAAAGAAAAGCCCCGTTCTTTCAAAAAAATCTCTACAAGAGCAAAACGAATGAATGAATAAATGAATGAATGAATAAGTAAAAAAACGAAAATAGCTAGTCTTCAAAGAGAAAGAGAGTAAAAAAGAGAAAGAAAGAAAGAAAGAAAGAAAGAAAAGCCCTGTCCTTTAAAAAAAAATCTTAACAAGAGCAAAACGAATGAATGAATGAATGATTGAGTAAAAGAATGAAAAAAAGCTAGTCTTTAAAGAGAAAGAAAGAAAGAAAGAAAGAAAGAAAGAAAACTTTTAAAATGAGAATGTAAGGAGAAAAAAGATGCACAATTTTCAATCACGAAGAATAAAGATAAAAAAAGAAACGTCATTTTTATGAAGTCACTTCTTCTTCTTCTTCTTCTTCTTCTTCTTCTTCTTCTTCTTCTTCTTCTTCTTCTTCTTTTTATTATTATTATTATTATTATTATTTGAAGAAAGAAAGAATGAAAAAAACACGTTTTTTTAAAAACAAATTATATGTGAGCAAAACGTGTAAATAAATGATTACAAAAAAGCCAGTTTTTAAAAAGAAAGTGTGTAAGAAAAGTTGTAGAGAAGAGAAATGTTTAATTTTCAATAAGAAAGAAAGAACGAATGGACAAATGAAAAGTTTCACATATTAAAAAAAATACTTTAATCGTGATTTATGATGTCTTTCATTATTATAAATAGAGAAAATACACATTTTTCTAAAATAACAAAACGAATTACAACTATACGCAAACAAAACGATAGCATGAATGAACAATATAAGGTTAGTTTTCTAATAGAAAAAATAGGATTAAAATGGAAAAAATGAAGAGATAAGGTCTAATTTTCAATAAAGAAAGAAAGAACGAAAGAAAGAAAAAATGAGCAATCAAAACCTTTCAAAAATATCTAAAAAGAATAACAACCCCCCCCAAACAAAGAGCATCAATCATTTTTTCTTAAAAGAAAGCAAAAATACGGAAAGCAAAGATAATCTTTGATATTGTACTAACTTTTGTTGGTCTGTTGCTCACCCGAATACAACACAAAATAATCAAGGGGTTGGCAATCAAGGGGTAATTTTTAGTTTTTTTAAAATCTAAAATTCAATATATCATTAGTGTGATGTCATCTCACAAAGTTATTGCGTCATCTCATCGTGATCATCACACGTGTCCCTAACATTCACCATGTTTTCACTCCACTTCAGTTAAACTTATGACAAGACATGAATCTATTATATTTACATTTGGTCTTCCCGTATACAGATGCCAGATATCCGCTATCATCTGTTCGCTGGTGCACGTGCATGACCTTTCAAATTTCCTATCGAAGATTTTAGTTAACAAAAATACACCTAAACATCTCGCAACCTGACCAAACTAAATAAAATAATTGATAGAATCAACCATCACAGTAATTATTTTATATTAAGACTTTCAAGGTGATACATTTGCGCATTATAACCATTACATGTTTATAATCTGACTAGATTACGTATTACAAAACGTCAATAGATCTGATGAAAGAAAATGGTTTGACATTTAAAAAGATAAGAAACAGACGATATCCCACAGAAACAATGACAGATTACGCAAATGATCAAGCACTTCTCGCAAATACAGAATGACCAAACCGAATTCCTTCTGCTTAGAATAGAGTAGGCCGTGAGTGATTTTGGACGCAAATAAAACAGAGATCATTTCTTTCAAATAAGAAGGAGCCATCTCCACATTAATTAGAAATATATATCATATAGTGGTATAATTAAGTGGCATAATACTTTTTTTTACAAATCTCTCTCTATCTCTTTCTCTTTCTCTCTCTCTTTTTCTCTTTCTCTCTCTTTTTCTCTTTCTCTCTTTATCTATCTATCTATTCCTCGAAAGATCTGAAATTTTGTAAGTGTGAGAAAGAAACAGAGACAATGAGACGACGGATAGACACAGACTGGCGGAGGACTGCTATATTGACCTTTTCTTAACCCACGTTGGTATCCC
The DNA here is from genome assembly GCA_963585895.1 of Sepioteuthis lessoniana. Classification (NCBI taxonomy): domain Eukaryota; kingdom Metazoa; phylum Mollusca; class Cephalopoda; order Myopsida; family Loliginidae; genus Sepioteuthis; species Sepioteuthis lessoniana. The sequence goes on along the minus strand of OY757912.1, from coordinate 45,003,833 downwards.
ATATTCAGGGCCTTATGTCTTTTCTTCCTTGCCGAGAGGTTCTCAGTCTGGATCCTCTCAAGGCCACTGCCATGACTTGGCTGTTGCTCCAACTAACTGCCTGTGACTCGGTGTGACTGAGCGTCTGTATGTCGGTACCCGTGTGTATATATTTTATGACCGCCAATGTGTTCTGGTTGCTTTTATGGCTGTCAACCCATGTGATCTGCTTACACCCACGCGTTACTTGTTTTCCGGTAATCCCTTTATTGACACAGCTGGAACATCCTGTCCCAGGTTCTGTCAAAGGTCAATATGCAACCTAAATTTAGTTGACCAATTCCCATACTTCGGCAGTTATATCTTTTCTACCGAAAAAAAGTTCTCAAGGTACGCACCAGAATAGAGTGCACTGCAATTGACAAGATCTTCAGTCATATAGAAATCTGACGAAATAAAATGGAATTTTTCTATGGTGTCGGTACTACTATATGAATGCACCACCTAAAATTAAACGAAAAACGAGGAAAAAAGCTAAATGGGAACAATTTAAGAAAGCTATGCGTTCTTTTTAACTAATCCTGGAAGCAGCACTCCACAAAAAATTAATTGTACGACCAAATATCTTCCCTGTCACAAACCATCGAAGTAAGACGATTAACACATGCTTGGCACTGCTGGAGGAGAAAGGTTGAACTCATAAGCAACTTTCTCTTATGGACTCGTACGCATGGACATACCAGTATTGGATGACCAGCTAACACTTACACAGATCAGCTTTGTGGGGACACTGGATGAAGCCTAGAAGACAAGCTAGGAGGGAAGGACGATAGGAAAGATGACAAGAGAGAGAGAGAGAGAGAGAGAGAGAGAGAGAGAGAGAGATAGGAAACTTTGTACTGACATCACGACTTGATGATATTAATTCATCATTAATTCATAAAAACTAATTTGAATGAGTGATATTATAATTATTTCGAATTTCATTTGCTAAACAAGGAAATAAATAAAAATAAAACGTATTCGTTTGATAATACTATAATCAGAATTAATTCTGGATTCAAACATATTTTTTGTTGTTTATTATGTTTATCAACGATCATTTTAGAATATTTTAAATTTAGACTATTATTGGTCTCTAACTTGCTTCACTAATGCGTTCTTATTGTCACTAATTTTGAAATCTTGATTGCATTTGTACACACACATATATATATATGTGTGTGTGTGTGTGTATATATATATATATATATATATATATGTATGTGTGTGTGCGTGCGTGTGTGTGAATATATTAGTTTGTAGTATCATTTAGAAATAAATCCCGAACAATGTTTAAGAGAATCCTAATGTTTTAATCTAAACTAGAGATAACAAGGATTTGTTTGTTTAGTTTAGTTTTAGGCATATCAACCATTGTGATTATTTACTGCCAAATCCAATTTTATACATATAAACATTTCTAGTTGAAACAATTCCGTTTAGCATAAGTACAGAGTTCAAATGTCAAAAACATTTCTTTTTCAAACTATTCTGTCTTGTCAACAAAGTTAAAGGGTTCCGAATATTGCTACGTATCACGTTTGGTTTAGTTTGTTCTGGTTTGATGGCATATCAACCATAAATCCATTTAAATACATATAAACAGTTCTATTTCAAACAGTTCAGTTTAGCATTAGTACGCAGTTTCAATGCCAATAACAGTTCCATTTGAAACAATTCAGTTTAGCATAGTTACACAGTTTAGTTCTATTTGACCCCTCCAGGCCCTATTTCTCCGGGTCAGAGTGGATCTTGGAGCGATGGCAATGAAGGGGTAATCTGTATTTCCCAAAGCTCCAGCATTACTGGAGCCTCACCATCGTATTGTTTAGTGTCGTATGTAGGACACTCATTTGCGGGGAGGCTTGCTCCTCTGCAGAGAAGCAGTCGGTGTATTCTACAGCCCCAGATGACAGGACAATATGTATAATAAATAATTCTATTAAACATCAGTCACTTTTTTTTAACACAGTTAATGTAAAAAACAGTTAAATTTAGCATAATTACACTGTTCAACTGTCTCTACAGTTCCATTTTAAACAATTTAATTTAGCATAAGTGTGCAGGTTAAATGGAAAAAAAAACGCTTTATTTCAAACAATTCAGTTTGGCTTTAGCACACAATTCTATTTGACCCATAGAGAGCACCTTATAAGGTGGTACCACTCTGGGCCAGAGTAAACCTGGGAGCGATGGCAATAAAAAGGTACTCTGCATTCGCCAAAGCTCCAGCCCTACTGGAACTTCCCCATTATATTGTTTAGTGTCATATCCAGGACACTCGTTAAGGCATCCTACCTCTCTGTCAAGAGCAACCAGTGTATTCTGCAGCCCCAACTGGGGTATTTTTTAGAAGTAATGATATATTTCTAAACAGGATTTATTATCTATTGTTTTTTATTGGCAAAATCTGCAACATTGAAACTCGGTAACCAATATATGAGCATGTCGTAGTCCATAAATAAACCCCTTTAAATATACCTCTCCCTTTGTTTCGTTTAGTTTTTCAAACTGGAATGTCACAATAATATTTTTGGAAGTTTAAATATCAAAATGTTATGAAGAATGTAATATTTCATAGATAGGTTATTACGTTTGAATATTAAAAAAGTCTTGCATCATAGTATTTATCGAATATATATATATATATATATATATATATATATATATACCTATTTTTAGCCAGGCCGTCTGGCAGTCGTGTCGGCGGAGCATTGTCCATCAAAGGCAGACTCGAAGCCGGAAAGCCCCCTGCAGGGTGGGCAAGCTGCATTATTGACACCTTTAAATAGCACTGTCCAGTTTAAGCTATAATCTGGCATCCGTGGCCGGACTCATGTTTGGGTCATATATCCAGCTAGGCTCATCGGCTCACATTACACCCAGTGAGCCAATGACTAGCATAGACATTGTTCGGGTCCAAATTTCCCCTTCCCTCAACCCCACTATAATCTGACTTCTGGGTCCTTTGACATTGTATCAACTCCTGTCTGATGTGAGGCACACACACACACACACACACACACACACACACACACACACACATATATATATATATATATATATAATTGAAGCAAATAAAACATCATATATTGACTTTAAAAAGTGATCAAATGCTGGCTAGCAAAGGAGTATAGAAATCAAAACACACAAACAAACAAACGAAAAGCAAAATGAAGTAAAAAAAAACACGAAGTTTTATCTGATTATTGTGTCTTCTATTCTATTAAATATAATGGAACTTATAACCATGAAACAATACTATGAAAGTAAGATTTTAATTTTATATATATATATATATATATATATATATACATACGTGTGTGTATGTGAGTGTAGACATAAAGAGAGGAAGAAAGAGAGAGAGACGCACACACACACACACACACGAAAAACAGGCATAGAAAATCAGATATACCTCCTTGATATCAAACCATTGCGGAAAAAAAAATTGAAAAAAGGGGGAGGAATGAGGTGAAAAATTTGTGATACAATAAAATTGTTTACGGAGTGATAATGAAAACGATCGCTAAACGTGTGCATGTGCTTGAAAATAGTTGGTGTATTCTTTCGAATGTCTTAATACATGAGATTGATGCATGTTATATATTTTTTTGAATATTTTGAATTATGTGGACAGGCAAAAAAGATTACAGCGGATTATCGAGAGTATGAGAAGATCCACGTAGCGTCACATAGAGAGACACGAGTTATTGCATAATGAATATCCTTCATTGTAATTATCCGTAAAATTTTTAAAAGACTTTTTGATTACCCTAATAATATTACTTGGTATACGTACTGTTTTTTATCACAAGAGTTTAAGTCAATAAATTTTTACTTTATATTTTTTTTTATTGATATTTGCCTTATTGTCAACCAATGAAGGCCAATAGGAAAATTTTGCTGAAACTCGTTTTTGATCTCCATCAAAATCCCTTTGTGTTTCAAAAATATTTTCGGATTCTAATCAATCTGAAAGGTGTAATCTTTATTTTCTAGGGAAGCAATAAAAAGCAAAACAGGTTAGCTTGAATCCGAGCGCGCATGCTAAATTTTTAGTGGAGTCTTTAGTTTGGGTGGTTTGTAAATAGATTAAGGTTAACTTGGTATTGAAGAAAGTGTGTTTGATAAACGAGTGTGAACTACAGAACATGTCAAACCTCTGCTTAAATAATAACAAATGGAAATAGCCTGACGATTTTTTTTCACGACGCGAACTGATAAATTCACTAAATATACTATTTCTTTTTTCAGCCGTATGCAAGTAGTTTTATAGGATAAAAGCCATACGTATAAGATAAATGATATGATCCGTCCAATTCATAGATCAAAGCATGAAATTTGTATACTGTAAAAATCTGCCAACAGATGAAGCTACCAACCAAGCAACAAACTTTCCCACCAACCAATCAAGCCACCAAATCACCGATTGACAAGCAATCAACTCCTTTGCTAACCGAGAAATCGAACAATCACCTACTTATTTACCATTCAAATAACCAATAGAACAACTACCTTGTCTACCAGCCAATGAAACTGTGGGGTTTCTGACTGAAGGTCAAGGGCAAAGGCTAAGCTGTGTTGCCGTTTGATATCTGACTCCATAATTAAAGTTATTTTATTTTTACCTCATGTTGGCTAGTCGGTGTAACGCCTTGCCCAAGAAAGTTCTAAAAGAATTATACAAAAAAACAAAAAAGTAAACAAAACGGCAACAGATAAGAGACGAAGACGTTTCTTTTATACTTTCTTTTATTTACTGGGTTCAATAACCATTCCATGGATGAGGGAGTTTTTCCTGAATACATTGAAATGGTTGAATCCCCCAGTTAAGGCGTCAAAAATACGTTAATCGTTTCTTGCATATGTTTAACCTCATTTGGTATTTCGGGCCTCCATAGGGGTTAGTTTCTTTTGGATGTTTGTCAAAGTCCAATAGTTTTAGTTTGTAATTTCCATCTCGAAGTCTTTATATTTCAGCATACTGTTAACACACAGAGAGAGAGAGAGAGAGAGAGAGAGAGAGAGAGAGAGAGAGAGAGAGAGAGAGAGAGAGCTGCTACTGGATGAAAGGGACTAAGCAACGCCTAGTTCAAAGACGTATGGCGCGGCGCCCAGACACCCGTCAGCAACGATGTTGTCAAATCGCTGGTCAGCGCCTGAAAGAGAAAGAAGGCCTGTTCCCCTTTGTCAAAAGGTTGCCTTTTTCTTTATGCATGCGTCATCCCCTTTTCCTGTCAGGGACCTCTGGGAGATTCTGCAAATTTATGTTTTCTTTTTTTAAAATTAAATTTAAAGTTTTTATTTATTTATTCGTTCCCTACATAACCGTCAACCTACCAATTAACAGACCAATCGTCCAATCATTCAAACAACTTGTCTACCAACAAATAAAATCACCAAACTACCAATCAGCCGACATACCAACCAACCAACCAACCAAACAAATAAACAACCAACTTGTCTACCAACAAATCAAACCACCGAACTACTAATCAGCGAACATGTTAACCAACCAACCAATCAACCTGTCTACCAACAAATCAAACCACAAAACTACCTATCAGCCAACAACCCAACCAACCAACCAACCAACGAAAGATAGCTTTAGTAAACAAATCAAAATAAAAAGAAATTGGGTTTTATTTTATTTAAACAAATAAAACAACAAACTTGCCGACCAACAAATCAAACCATCGAACTACCAACCAGCCAGCCACCTTGTCTACCACCAAATCAAACCACAAAACTACCTATCAGCCCACAACCCAACCAACCAACCAACGAAAGATAGCTTTAGTGAACAAATCAAAAATAAAAAGAAATTGGGTTTTATTTTTATTTAAACTCGTAAAAAAGCAAAAGTGTTTAGAAAAACCCAAGCTTTTAATAAAAAATAGTGTGAGTTTTTGCAGTAAATGTTTTACTTTGGATCGTAATTCCTATTTAAATTCGAAATCAAATTGAACAGCAGATAAGCAAATTAATTGAAGAAAAAGAGGTCGCGTAATTTACCTTCTCTATTAACACTGCTTAAAATAAGACCCATGAATTGGATACACATGAGCGTCAGAAGTGTATCGTCACAAGAAGCACATGTGTATCGTCTGGCAGTAAACGTGTTAACTAGTGTGAAACATGGATGCCCGTGAGAAAAAGGAAGAAAAAATAGGTGAATCTAATTTAGACCTGTTTTGAGGAGATTCTCTCCCATGTTAAATTAAATTTCGTATTCTCAGTACTTAACATTTGCAACAGCGACAGACGATTGAAGACCTTTTGGCAGGTCCGGGGTAGGATGGGCCAGTTGAGCGTTGGATAGAGAGGAATTGGCCTATATTGCTGCCGGTGGTCATTTGGCTAACACGTAACTCTTCTTTTGGCTATAACTCAACTCCCGTCGTCGAAGAGAAGCAGTTCTAGGTTTGTGCAGGTATGTGGGTACTGGACGGAGGAAATCTAGATAGACTGGAAAAAAAGGTGGGGTACGGCTTTACCTCCTTCCATATGTCACTGACCACTTGGCGTTAATGGCAGAGACCAAAATGACAAACCATGACGAATCGAATTGCAATGTTGCCCGCAATTGGATCACGAATGCGACTCGCAGCGGGTCAATATCCTCCGCCACCCTGGTTAAAATCAGCAACATCGATCACTTTTCCAAGTCAAGATCAATATTCATCTTTGAATTGTTACTGTTTAGCTACGTGTAGCTGGACCAAAAATGTCTTAGATTTTTGTTGGTCGGTGTAAGTGAATTTGCTTGTCTGATAAGGCACGAGCTTTAAGGAACAATTATAAAAACTCGGCAAGAATCTATCATGTTTTCTATACTATTGTTTTACGCTTTCATTTTTCGCTTTCAGCTAAACCTATTCTATTTATTTTTTTCTTTCGTAGCGTTTTTGGATTTTTACTTTGCAGAGAAAAAGTATGTGTGAAAGAAATAATAGCCTTGTGCCAGACTCCTTACTTAATATATTCTGAATGATAAAAAAAATCACCGTTCACTTTCCTTGGTCAATTTCCCATCTATGCAATTATCAAATCAAGATTGGTGTGATGACCGCTTAGGTGAGAATCCGTGTCATCAAGCGCCATTGACAATGCTTGCGCTATCCTATCTCATACACACACACATACTCATACACACAGATATACATACAAACAGACACACACATATATAAGATGACCAAAAGGGAGGAGACGAAAAGGTATTGTTAAATATAATACCTTTTTGTTGTTTTTTTTTATGGTTCCCAACTAGATTTGACCTTAAGTCATTGTCAAGAGAAAAAATCGTAGAAAAAAATTGAAGCTTTTTTAAGATTAAATATAGAATTAAAGAATTTTTTAAAGAGTTGATCTGTGATATGAAGAGTTCTGTAAAATTTACTGTTGGTGGGGCATACTCACACACACACAGTGTAAGTCAATCGGTCACACACACACATACACACATACAGTTAGTCTATGTCACACACACACACACACACACACACACACACACACACACATATGGCCCTAGCAGCTAAGGCTGCAAACTGCACTGAAGGCATCTCTGTAGAGGGGTAAGACCCCTCTAACAAGTGTCCTACATATCACACTAAGCAATCTGATAGTGAGGCTTCAGTAAAGCTGGAGCTTTAGGGAATGCAGAGTACACCTTCATTACCATCGCATACTATGATCCAGTAATATAACCGTTTCTCCACATAGACTCCTACTTCCTGACCCTTTTTTAATTTTATCTTTCTATCTCTGTACGTTTCTACATGTTGCTACGATGGTTGGTTAGTAGTTGGTTGGTTGGGTTTTATCGCATATCAACTTTTGTAGGTTATTTAACGCCAAATCCATTTTTATATAAATAATCAGTTCTATTTAAAACAATTCAGTTTAGCATGAGTACACAGTTTAATTGTCAAAAACATTTCTATTTCAAACTATTCAAGCAGTTACAATAACAATTCAGTTTAGTGTAAGTATAATTTCAATGTCAAAAACAGTTCAATTTCAAACAATTCAGTTTAGCATAAGTACGCAGTTTAAATGTAAGTAGAGGTAAACTTTGAAAAACATTTCTATTTCTCGCTACTCAGTTTAGTCAAGCAGTTCTAAATCAGCTAATTCGGTTTAGTATAAGTACAGATTTTGGTTACACACAGTTAAACATCAAAACAGTTCTAAGTTAAACAATTCAGTTTAGTGTAAGTACAGTTTAAAATGTCTAAAACAGTTCTATTTCAAATAATTCAGTTTAACATTAGCACGCAGTTTAAATGTAAGAATGGTTTATTTGTCAAAAAAGCTTCTTTTTCAAGCTATTCAGTTTAGTCAAACAGTTCAGTTTAGCATAAGTATGCCGTTAGTTCTATGTAACCCATAGATAGGGCCCTATCAGGTGCTAACCACGCCGGGACAGTGTGGACTTGGGAGCAATAGCAATGAAGGGGTAATCCGCATTCCCCAAAGCCCCAGCATTACTGGAACCTCATCATCAGATTGTTTAATGCCATTTCCAGGACACTCGTTTGTGGGGAGTGTCTTACCCCTCTGCAGAGGAGCAGTCGGTGTATTCTACAACCCCAGCCGACTGGGCAAATGTTGCTACGAAGGCCGACAAAAAGTTACTTATCCAATAAAGAAGGATGTAATTTTTTTTATTATGATTAAAAATGAAAACAAAACAAACCGAACCAACGCAAGAAGTGATTTGCCTGGTATGTTTGCATTCAAGATTAATATGTGGAATAGCGTGTGCATTCCATGACTCGTGGCCATTTTCTATTTTGTCTGGACGATAATTTTTCAACACCCACTCGTATAAAATCTTCCTTTTTTCTACGACTTTCTCAATGGCTATTTGTCAGTTTCGCTTCCTACGCAGGCATCTATTATCATTTTTTAAATAACAATATCTTAGCTAAAGTATTGTATATCTATCTTCTGGCTAATTTTTTTAAATAAAATTTATCGTCGATATTTTTTATCCTCACGTTCTCTTTTTTTATCTTTTCGTTTTCATTATATTTGTCTTTGTTTTTTGCTTTTTTGTATTTATATCCCTTCAACATTTTTCTTAAAACTCCATTTCTTCCTTATTCGATTTTCTGTTTATTTGTCTTTTTTTCTTTCACTACTTATTTTACTCACCGGTTTTTTTTTGTTTCTTATTTATCCTTTCTTACTTTAAGAGATTTTCTTCTAACCTCTTTTTCTTTCAAAAAAGTCTCCCAAGTGCCCTTACACCCCTAACTTCATCGGTTTCATCTCTCACATTTTCTTTCTTTCCTTCTTTTCTTTCTTTCTTTCTTTCTTTCTTTCGTTCTTTTAGAATATTTATTCCAAATAATCCTTACGGTATCTTCTTCTTCCTTTCAGAAAAGTCTTCACTACACACCTATCGACATTTCTTTCTTTCTTTCTTTCTTTCTTCAGATTACTTATTTTTTACTTACGCTATCTTCTTCTACTTCTTCTTCTTACTTTCAATAAAATCCTCACGTCACTCCTAACTACATCTCTTTTCTTTCTTTCTTTCTTTCTTTCTTTCTTTCTTTCTTTCTTTCTTCAGATGACTTACTTACTCTATCTTCTTTTTCTTCTTCTTCTTGACACTTTCAGAAGGTTCTTCACTACATTCCTAACTACATCTCTTTCTTTCTTTCTTTCTTTCTTTCTTTCTTTCTTTCAAAAGATTAGTTTCAATTTTCCCCAATTCCATTGGCTTATATTTATTTCTCTCTTTCTTCCTCCTGATTTTTAAAAATCTTTTTAACCAACCTTACTTCTTCTATCACCTCTTTTTCTTTCTTTTCCATATCAGCTATGCAGTTCCATCAAAGAGAGTAGCCGAGGACACATTTGTTAACAGATGGCTTACCAGATGATTTACAACTTAGTACAAGAAGCGACACAAACAGGTGCCGAATTTTCAGACCATACCGACGGAAGAAACGACAACACAATGAAGCATGGCGTTGAAATTTTCTGAACGAATCGTCACCTTCACAAACATTACACATGATAAAGAGGAAGAATGTAAATTTGCTTCCTTCCAGACCATCTGTAATTTGTAACGTTAAAATCAGTGAGAAAAGAAGACATCGCCTTACTGTTGAGCTTCTTGGTAAATATCTGGATTACTTCTTTGACTTTTATATAGGCAACTGACAATCCAGTTTTTCATGTCTTATAGTGCTAATAGGAATCAAGGTTTGAATATAATCTCCTGGATATAAGTTTTCAATATACAGATTTCTGGAACAAACTTTGCATTTCTAAGTTTATAGTACATTCAATAAAGCCAGTTTCCCGTGGATTGAATTGAAGGGATTATCCAATTCTACTTGGGCGGGGAGATTCTCTGGCTAACATGCTGAACTACAACGTCATAGTAAGCGAATTCGAATCCCAGACGCGCTATTACGTTCACATTAAAGCTAACACCCTTTGGCAATGTGAACCCCCTTATCCATCCTCTTATCCATATTTACCAACCCCTCCGCTCGGGCAGGATATGACACAAGGTCAATTTTTAAGCGGAGTTTAACAGGTTTGAATTCAGAGTTTTCCTTCTCCTAGACTAGTTGCCTCACCAAGGCTGTCTTACTATTTACCCATTGAGAATAATTGGATTCATACCTTTCCCAAGGGTATTAGTGCTATGTGAAATGCAATCAGCTTGGTCCAGGATTTGAACTCGTGTCACCGTGTCAATTTCCTACGACGGTAACCATTACACCACGGGCACCTCCATCTTCTTATCGATGGGTTAGGTAATACCATTTCTGTTCTTCTACAAGCGTGGGATTGACATTAAATAGCCCACGAAAGTTGATATTCCATTTTGCAAAGTAACCAAAAAAACAAAAAAAAAATCAAACCAAACTATGTCTACTTACGGCTATACTTGGAAATATTCTTGATGAAGACCATATCCTGAATTTTTTTATTAAAATTTATCGTCGATATTTTCTACTCTCACGTTTTTTTTTTTTATCTTAAGCAATTCAAAATAATAATCAATTTTCTTCTAAACGAAAGATACCAGATTTTACTCTTTCACGTGAAAGATTACATAATTAAAACATGTATTAAGCAATATTTATAACTAAAATCTACAGCGTTGAAACATTTCTAAGAGACATAAATATATAACAATTCAAAATGAAAACACACACACACACACACACACCTTGGATTCATATACATGTTATTTCATTTTTTGCGAGTTTTTCCCTCCAGCGTCTGCTTGTAATGTTACACTAATTACAAGTCTCTAGAATTCTTCTCAGTATTCTAGCTCATCTCAATACTGCTGGCCCAGTCGGCTGGTGTTGCAGAATACACCGACTGCACCTCTCAAAACGGGTAAGACGCCCCCATGGATCGCCTACACGACTGGAGCTGGAGGATACACTGACTGCATCTCTACTGAGGGTTAACTCTGCTCCAACGAGTTCTTGGATATGAAACTAAGTAATCTAATGGTGAGGCTTCAGTAATCCCTGAACTTCAGGGAATGCAGAGTGCCCCTTCATTGTAATCGCTTTCAGGTCCACTCTGACCCGGAGTTTTCGCACTTGATATGGTCCTATCTATGGGTTCGAAAGAACTGTTTTGACATTTAATCTGTATACTTATGCTAAACTGAGTTATTTGAAAAAGAAATGTTCGATCATATAACGGTGTGTAAACAAATGACTGATGTTTAATTGAATTGTAAGGGTTAAATAGCAATACAGGAAAACATTTAACTGTGTACAAACAAATGATTAATAATAAGTATCATTATTCGTACTTGATTGAAAAAAGGGAAATCATTTAACTGTATGTATAGAAATGAACTCGGGCTCGTTTAAAAACATTATCAATAAAATCTGTTTACAAATCATATATTTAATATATATGCATAAAATGATTTGGTATTAACTCACCAACAAAGGTTTGTTAACAGTTAACAGTTATACCATAAAACTCACCAACAAAGGTTTGTTAACAGTTAACAGTTATACCATAAAACTCACCAACAAAGGTTTGTTAACAGTTAACAGTTATACCATAAAACTCACCAACAAAGGTTTGTTAACAGTTAACAGTTATACCATAAAACCCAACCAAACCAAATCATATATATTCAATATATATGAATTAAAAGGATTTGGCATTATTATCTTTCAATGTTTGATATGCCATAAAACCAAACCAGACCAAACTCAATAATCCTGTAATTTTTCTTTGATTTCGAATTCTACTACTTTCCTTTCCAAATCCTTCGGTACTGTTCCTAGTGCGTAAACCATTTTTTGTATTACTGACACCTTCAAGCTCCACGTTATTTTCTTGTTTTTATCTCTGATAATATCCATTTCTCATTTTGCTTTCTTTTAGTTTGACCCTGTGGTCAACCGAAACGGTTAAGTCCATTATTCGCTTGGTTCTCTTTCTTATTGTTGACTTGGCTATTCCGGTTGACCACTGGGTGAAACTGAAAGAAAGCGAAAATAGAGATAAAGTTGGTTGGTTGGTTGGGTGTTTTTTTATGGCAAATCAACCTTTCTAGGTTATCTAATGCCAAATCCATTTTTATCAGTTCTATTTCAAGCAATCCAGTTTAGTTTCAGAACACAGTTTAATTGTCAAAAACATTTCTATTTCAAGCTATTCAGTTTTGTCAATCAGTTCTAATTCAAACAATTCAGTTTAGTATAAGTATAGTTTTTGTTCACATACAGTTAAATGTCAAAACAGTTCTATTTCAAGTAATTTAGTTTAGCATAAGTACGCAGTTTATTTCTATTTGACTCATGGATAGGACCCTATCAGGTTTTACCACTATGGGCCAGAGCGGACCTGGAAGCGATAGCAATGTATGGGTGCTCCGCATTCCCCAAAGATCCAGCATTACTAGGGCCTCATCATCGTATTGTTTAGAGTCATATGCAGGATACTAGTTGGAAGAGTCTTATCCCTCTACAGTGATGCAGTCGGTGAATTCTACAGCCCCAGCCGTTTGGGCAAGAAAAAAGAGATAAGTCCCTAAACTTTCCGGGAGAACTGAAAAAGATATCGAACATGAAAGTTATACTGATATTATTATTGTTGTTATTATCATTGTATTTATTATTATTATTATTATTATTATTATTATTATTATTATTAAACTCAACATCACTGAAAACCTATCACTAAAAATATATGCTGCAATCCAAAATTAGGAATATCCTTATATATATACATGCAGTATTACGTTGGGCCAGAAAAATGTCATTATAAGCTTATACTGTAGAGTTTGGTAATAAATGGGGCCTAATAATATCCATTTTGAGTACATAATGTTCAACCAGAAATAATAAAATCCTGGTATCTCCGTTTGTTAAAGAAACTAAATATTTACTTTAAAAATGATATAGGATTAGATATTTATGGCAATTCTATGCGCTTAAACCGAGCGGAAAAGCAGCTGAATCACATCACAAATAGTATATATATATAGAACGCAATGAGAAAAATGGTAGCTATCTTAAATTATTAATTTCGCACAAACGCTTTATTTGTTTCAGAATTTTTCAACTGTGAAGCGGACTAGCATCAGTTGATTGGTTGGTTAGTGGGCATTTCAAACATTGTAGGCTATCTAATATGAAATTCAGTTTTTGCATATATTAAACCTTATATTTCTAAATGAATAATTTAAAGATAATGAAAAAAGTTTTATTTCAAACTAAGTACTCCGTTTAGTTCTATTTCACCAATAAAAAAGACCTTATCAAGTGCTACTACCCCGGGTCCGTGTGGATTGGGAGCGATGGCAATAAGGGAGTATTCCGAATTCCCCAACGTTACAACATCACTGGAACCTTACCATCAGATTGTTTAGTGTCATATATCAGGACACTCATTGGGGGGGGTCTTAACCCTCTGCAGAGAGGCTATGGGTATACTCTACAGCCCTAGCCGACTGGGCAAGGCATCAGTTGGGTAATGTCTTTTAGGAAAATAGCACGATATGCAAGTGATTTCTCAAGAAAATTGAGAAAAGCACACTGTATCGCCAGAATACGAAAATTTCAGGGTGTTTGGTTGAAAATCTGAGGTCAGATTCATATGAATATTGATGAAAACCAAACATTCGTTCTACATAAAAATGTTTAGCGTTGAATCTAGCGACGTTGACATTAATATTCCATTCATCTTCCCACTTGGGCTCAGACTAAATACGAAGGCCTACATCATATGCTTCGGGGGAGTGATGCTGCTACCTGGATCGAGAGGGTAGCTACAGCAAGACGCTACGTCTTGCAACGGAAATCTGCCCCATGTCCCACAAGCAGAAGTCAGTCTTAATTTCTGTGACCAACTCCGCCCTAATATCTAACCGCCAAATTCCTGGATTGCCATCCCCCTGATTATTATGCGCGGGCAGCGGTTGCGCGCGAGAGCAACAAAACTCTGTGAAGCACCAAAGATGAACTGAAGGAAACAATTACTGCAGCATTTACTTATTTAAAGGAGGAGTCCGTCGAAAGAATTTGCAAGAAATCTCCAAGTTGTCTGTAGGCCGTGATTGAAACAAATGGCTATTTCTTTGAAAGATTTAATCTGCCATATTTTCAGATTTTTCATATTATTTTTGTAAATATATATGCAAAAGCTTGATGCTGGTGTTGTTTCTATTTTTGCACAATTTAGATGACAATTTATCCATTAAGCGTTGTTTATATATATATGTTGGAGAAATATATTGTAGTGAATCTGGCAGTATGATAAAAATATGTTGAAAGTTGGATAAATCAAACATTTTAACTGAAATTTAGATGTGAGATATTTCGTCCGGATTTATTTCATCGAACGTCTTCGGACAGACACCCGTTTCTGAGTCTTTTTTTTATTCGAAAGCATTTGAGCAGAATTGATAAGATGGTGGAGGGGGTATAGTTGTAGCAGTAAAGGTTCCATCTTATCATTTCTGCTGACATTCTTTTAAATAGAAAAACTCAAAAAACGCTCTCTTTCTGAATAAGTTCGATGGAATAAAGCCGAACGAAATATCACACATCTAAATTTGAGTTAAAGTGTTTGATTTATCCAACTTTCCTCATATATATATATATATATATATATATATATATATAAACGCATTTAACTCCGTTGTTATCGTAAAAACTTTTTTCATAACTTACCTATCATATATATATATATATATATGTGTGTGTGTGTGTGTGTGTGTGTGTGTGTGTGTGTGTGTGTGTGTGTGTGTGCTGAAAGAACTCGTGGTAAAATACTGGAAAGCAATTGCACAGGCTGGGATCCTACTGCCACACCCAAGCAGAAGTGTCTGGGAGTTACACTTCTATTCTAGTTAGAGCATGCAGAGATTATTGTCTGAGACGGAGCTGTAATAATGATTGATATAAATAATCAATGCATTTTTGACAGGCATCATGCGTGCAGTGCAATTACTGACATATCACTCTGCCCTAATCTGATCTGCAATCTTGATGTCAAACATTCCTCAAAGTGACGTATAGATGTACATCTTACCCCTGAGCTTCTGTTTTTCAGTGGAAAGAGTTGTTAAACCTGAAAGCTACTTTGCAGCATAACCCAATATGGACCCTAAAGGTTTCCCTTATAACAAAAGCGCCTTCGGAGAGTTTTGCTTGTACTTAAAAGTAGCTTTAAATTCTAATGTTCTTCTCACAGTTAAATGTTATTCTTTATGATTTAGTGGATTAGAGAATGGCATTTAGCGGAACAAATGATAATCCAATTAGATTTGAAATTGCTTTTCTCCTAGCTTTGAGTCAAAACTACATCCTGTAGTGAGGATCCAGTTCTTGATAGCTGGGGAGTGTGGGATACAAATTAGATACCATTACTCCACTAAGTCCAGAAATGGTAGTATCTGTTTGGACCCCATCTATTGATCTTATACATATGTTTGAAAATCACAAGAATTAAATAGGAAGACTTGATACGATATAACTGTAATTTATTAGTATTAAGAATAATAACTTAAAACTGTAATTGTTTACTAAGGATTATTATTACTAGTTATTTGAAAACGTATAACTGTATAAACGATAGGTTATTTGTAAACAGAAATAATTACTCAAAAGAATGTAATTGTGTATAAATTATTAGTATTAGGTATATTTTAAAGGTGGGGTGACCATGGCCAAAGAGCTGGACTGTGGTCTTGAAGTAAGCGATTTCAAACTCCAGACTGCTATTACTTTCACTTTCGGACGAATACCCTTAGGGATGTTATGAACATCTTCACCGTTCTAGCTATGGGTTAAATAGTGCTGTTGTATACAGGGAAAAGCAACAACACTGCAGATATATAAATACAATATAATCTTCTTCTTTTCTGGGTTTTATTCCTCGAAATGTACGTATGGTTAGGGTAAGAGAGAGAGTCGGAGATGGCTGAAATGTACACACACTGGGTCGACGTTGCGGTTTTTCTGTGAAACCTCTCTGCTTTTCTGCTTCGTTATGCCTGGGTCAAAATCTTGCCTTTATATAATCTTATATAATTTCCCGGACGCCCACGCAATCCTTGTGGTCACACTTCCCACCAATGCGTTGCACGTTGACATGCCTCCTGTCTAGCATGCCACCCACACAACTTCCATAACACTACCTGGGTCCTGTTTACTTTAGGAAACAGGTGTACATACTCTTGTCACACACACAAACCTATGCAGCATGTCGAAAGAATCTTCCGGTGGATATCCAGAAGTACCATGAATGACGTTCTATTAAGATAGCTTTAGCATTAAATAACCCACAAAGTGTGGTATGCCTTTAAGTAAAGAAAGAAGCCAAAGAAAACCTTAAAATATATATCTGTCTACAAATATTCTTTGTTTTATCGGAAAAATTGATATCACTTAACTGTGTGCAAGAAAAAAACTTGAGAAGCTACTAACCAAAAAATATTGTAAAAATACAGAGAAGGTGATTCCCTAGCGTATAGTCATAGAATAATCCAAGATAGACTGAAATGCCGTTAAAATAAATCAGTCATTGAGATCGATCTCTAAAGTAAAGCATGTTAAAGATATTGTGCTATTAAAGATTCTGCTTTCATGTGCACTTTTTATTTGTCCTTGTTTACATATATACATATGAAATATAATGAGTCACCCTTTGGGTAGCAGTTATCGTCGTAATAAATAGAATCAGCTAGTTGAGTTCAAAACCTGGACGAAACTGTTTAGGTCTAACTTTTAGATAATGCATTTAGGAAAAGCATACATCCATCTTATTTTTTTCTATGTGTAAATAGTAGGCAAGACTGGATTATCTGCTCTTGGAAGGACAATCAGATTATGAAAAAAAGGAAAACTTTGAAGTCAAAGCAGATTTACTCTACTTAAAAAATGACCTCATTTCACCTCTTGTCAGAGGCGGAGGGGTTGGGTAAATCAATATAAACATGATGAGCATTTTAGTTCTCTTCACAAGCTATTTTAAATAAACTGTCTCTATTTATTTCAAGTGTTAATGATACATCAACTTCATAAAAAAACATCCACATTTCAACTAAGTATATAATTATCTCTTTTTTTTTTATTCTTCAATATTTATACTTTAAACTATAATTATACATATTTTTCAACTTTCACAAATTTTTTAACCCAGAAAATCTTATTCAGCGTAGAATACCCATACAGGGACTAACGTACCGTATATAATGTCGTTGGTAGATTCAAAAGTTGACACTTGATAACAGATAAGGAAAGAAATGGAAAAACGTGCTATTTTAGTTTGATTTGTAAGTTTATTGAATTTTCTAATGAGCCGGCCATCTCAGTGAGTTTCAAACCATCGATTACACAAACACACACACACGCGCATATATATATATATATATATATATATATATATATATATATATATATATATATATATATTACCGTCATCGTAAATATTTGATAAATTTTGAACCATTGGAGCATCTATAAAGTTGTCTCTTTTTAGGGAAGATTAAAAAATGTGGAAAATAATGATAAACAAGACTCAGAAAATCATTTTTATTTCAACCCATTATCACCCAAATTTTTTATCCTACGATTTATAAATAAATTATTTTAAGGAAACACGTAAAAATGGATAAACACACTAAAACGTCCATTTAAACCTTACTAATATAAACATAAATATATTCTTTATAAAAGGAATATGTACATTAAATCAACCCAAATGTTAGTATTTCGATGAGTTTTTCGTATTTATTTTAACTGTCCTCAAATTAGGCTATGCGGGATTTAATCAAATAACCGTTAATTAAGTTCTGAAACTCACGTTTCCTTCATGACAATGCAAAACATTTAACAAATATTACCATCTTTCAAGTTCCTCGGACTGAGCGAAGAAGGACAAATCTGGCAAATATGTACAACACAACAAGAAAGGTTTGGCTTCTTTATTCAATAGCATATTAACTCTCGTAGATTATCTAACATCAAGGCCATCCTTGTTGAAGAATCGTCTTCATTATCATCATCCGTTCCATGATTCTCCATCACCATCCATCCCCATCATCCATCACTCTAGGCGCGTCTTTTAGACAGCATCCAGTGTCTGGACATTGCTGATGTAAGTCTTTGGTAATCGAACAACTCAGACGCGTTCATATGTAAGAGAAAACAAGAGAAGATTATTGATGAGTTCGTCTTTATTTTTCCAGCAGTACTCCGCATGTTCCTCTGACTTGGATGCTTTGCGAGATAGGGTGTGTCATCTTACAGCTGCTGTTCTGTTAGATGTTGCTTCCAGAATATATTCAAAACAGCACGTTTTGCCCAGTCGGCTCGGGCTGCAGAATACACCGACTGCTTCTCTGCAGAGGGGTAAGACCCCCCCTAACGAGTGTCCTGGATATGACACTAAACAATCTGATGGGGAATGCGGATTACCCCTTCATTGCCATTGCTCCCAGGTCCCCTCTGGCTCGGAGTGGTAGCACCTGATAGGGCCCTATCTATGGGTTAAATAGAACTAACGGCATACTTATGCTAAACTGAATTGTTTGACTAAACTGAATAGCTTAAAAGTAGAAATGTTTTTGACAATTAAACCGTACTTACATTTGAACTGCGTGCTTGTGTTTAACTGAATTGTTTGAAATAGAACTGTTTTTTCGACATTAAAACAGTATTTACACTTAACTGAATTGTTACATATAACTGCAGCTGTTTTTTGACATTGAAACTGTATTTACACTAAACTAAATTGTTTAACATAGAACAGTTCTGACATATAACTGTATGTAAACAAAAATCTGTACTTTTACAAAACTGAATTAACTGAAGTAGAATTGCTTGACTAAACTGAATAGCTCGAAATAAAAATGTTTTTTTTTACAATTAAACTGTATTTACATTTAAAACTGCGTGCTTTTGCTAAACTGAATTGTTTTAAATTGAACTATTTTTGACACTGAAACTGTACTTACCCTAAACTGAATTGTTATATATAACTGAATAGCTTGAAATAGAAATGTTTTTGACAATTAAACTGTGTACTCATGCTAAACCGAATTGTTTAAATAGAACTGATTATTTACATAAAAATGGGTTTGGCATTAAATAACCTACAAAGGTTGATATGCCATAAAACCAAACCAAACCAAACCAAACCAAAACAACACGTAGCATTCTTTTGCAGTTCTCATCTGGCTACATCTTCATGCATTTTGGTTTCGCCCAGGTGCAGCATCGATATACAAGTATCAGTACTTACACAGATGGAACTAGGTAGAAATCCCATTTTATGTTATCAGAGAGATCATTTTCTATATGATTAAAAAAACATGTCCAGAGCAGTCCTCACCTTTTCTCGTGATGTCATCAAAAGGACCATCAATCTATTTGTACTTGTCTTTAATTGGAATCATTTTGAGATGAGGATTCTTAATCTGAGAATTAATTTTTATTTATTGCGGACTTTTTGTCCTCATCTTGGTAGTTTTTTTTTTTTGTTGTTGTTTCTTCTTTCACTACGTTTCGGCTAAATTTGACCTCTGGCCTTCTTCAGGTGATTTACCGTGACCTCGGATAGGAATGCTGAGTCTTGTAACCGTATCCCCAGTAATTACTGCCTTCCATAGTTGTTGTCTATCGCACCACGTTTTCGACCAATATTTATATTCTCAATATTTATATTAATAACAGTTACTTTCGATTTTGGTTGGGTTTCTTTATTTAAAGGCGTATTAACCTCCGTGGATTATTTATAATCATCCTTGTAGAAGGACAAAAGTGATTCTATTTAAGTTATAACTAACAGGATATAAGGGGGTACATACCTTTCCCAACAGTATTAGACAAAAAGTGAACGTAATAGAGCGACTGAAGTTCAAACTCGCTTCCTAGGATGTCTCAGTCTTATATATTAAGCTTTACTCCACGGCGACTCCGAAAGAAAGAAATCAGTATCTTTTCAAATCAGGTACAACTTTAAAGAGGAATTTTGCTCAAATCAGTCATTTGATTTACATGGAAAAGCTTTTAACTAGACGGTGTTGGATAGCATGTTTTAAAATAGGAGGGTTGCAATTAGAACTTTGTATTGGAAAGAATTATTATTCACCTTAGAAGTTTACCAGATTTTATTTGCCTGAAAAAATTATTGCCGATTACGATAAGTCTGAGATATAAATAATTTTTGATACATATTATGACAAGTTTGCTGACCATTTCAGCATAGAGGTATTGAGACAGATCATCATTACATACTTACGCGCTCTCCCAGACGCATAGGTCAATATATATATATATATATATATTCATTTTCTTAACTGTGTGATGATTGTTGTTTAACAAAAAACTCCATGAAACCCAGGGGTCGCAGTCTAAATTCCATGAATTAAATATATATATCTTATATTATTATTATTATTATTATTATTATTATTATATAATAGCTTTATTCTAGATATTTGTTATTATCATTATATAATAGCTCTATTCTAGATATTGAGCACTCTCCATATTAGATTGCACTTGGCTCGACACAAACCCTCAAAGAGATTTAGTGATAACAAACACTGTTATAATATATATATATTAATATATATATATGTATATATAAATTGAGCCCACGTCAAATGAAATGTAGCGTTTTCCCCGAAAAGGGTTTTACATACTGCTGTCAAGTTCTTTGTTTATGCATTTCTGACACATATAAAAGCTTCTAGTGATCAAAAGGAATAAAAATATCGTTGGTGTAAACTCTTGTGAGTATGTAGGTTGAGGAAGACATTCGCTTCCTGACAATCTTTCGTTTTTTGAGGTTTGGTGGGAAGCAGACGTTGAAAATGAAAATGATTACATGTCTGATGATTATATTTGAATAGATTTACATCGGGTGAAACGTAATTACTTCCTAAACAACTATATATATATATATATAAATGGGAGAGTGTAAATATAAAAATAGGAAAAACAAGGTATTCACTGGGTGAGTTTATTTATGATTTAGTATTCTAACCATCTTCGAATTATATATAATTTTAAATTGGAATAAAAAAACACAAAAAATCATTGCTGCATATTGAAATTTGACAGAGTCGTATGCTCCAGCTGTGTAAACAATGCGATTGCAAGACGCACCTGTGTAAATTAGCGTGGGTGACACTTGGAATACGTGGGCGTTATGAATTTATATATACAGAGCTCACAGCAGATACGGAGTGTCAAGGGTCTGTCCTCAATCTGGAGTCTTGTGTCTAGATACGGTCAATCATAGAGACTGGCCGCCTGGTGCCCGAAATGGCAATGGCCCTCTGTAGTCCCTGGCTGGGGGAGCAGAAGAAACAAAGATATAAGACCCTGAAGATAAAAAATGTTGTATTATCAAGAGAAGAAGTTATGAGTCAAATTGGCAGTCAATCTTCGTATGGCTCCGTCTCCCTGTCTCTCTCACACATACATCAACAACGACCCCTTTCTACAAATAAAGTGAGAGAGTTATATTTTTGTATAGAAACTGCTATGCCTGTTCATTATAAGCATTCTTTCCTTCATTAGTACGTAACATCATAACCTTCTCTTTGCATTGGTAGCGTTCGCTTTAAATTCTGCGCCACAAAATTAGAGTTAAAAATTAACTTCAAGGTATAACGCATTTTTCTAAGAATGTCAAGAATATTAAAGAATTTTATAGGAAATTTTAAAAAAATTATTTCTGTTTGTAATTTTGGAAGAATTGTGAATATTGAAAAGCACTAAAAAGTTAGTATAAACATAAATAAATAAATAAAATATCAAAAAATTGAATAAAGGATCTTGTAACATTTTAACTCTAATTTGATAAGTTAGGATAAGTTGATAAAAAAAATTCCGTTTGATATTGCAGGCTTAAAAACTCGACTTGTATGTTGCAATTTGTGACAGTAGCCGTTGTTGTCCCTTTGGCACATTCTAAAAATAATTTCTGAATCTATTTGTCTTTCAACTAATTATAGTTTTGTTCAAACTATGAAGGTTTTGAACATTTTTTAATGGAAAACTATGTCTGGAAGGATAAGGATTCGTGATTAGAAATAATACTAAATTCAATAATCTTTCTATGTATTTATTATGTATATTAAGAAACATTTTGGAATCCTTAAAGTAAAAACTGGGATTAGTTTCTCAATCATGTTTTACTAACATGCTTTGGGCACCTCTGGTGGTGCAATGGTTAGCGAGCTAGACTAGAAAACCTACACGAGTGAGTTCGAGTCTCATTCGGCCTTGTGCCACATCGAAGCAAATAGCTTTGTAAATTACTTTACTAACAAATTGCTTTTCTCGTCGCTACTATCTCTATTATGATACTAAAAGCGTCTTTATATATATATATATATGCGTGTGTGAATAAATTAACGGTTTTGCAGGGAGGATATAAAAAATGTACATTGAATTTATTCAAATAGCATGAGAAATTTGCTCACCTTCATTTTTAACGACTGCGGCACAATGAAAAGTAAAAATGTTTTTTCCAGGTTTAAAGAAATCTTGGATTACCCCCAACCCGCAGAAAAAGCATATATGTCTGTAATTTTTTGTTTTGTTTTTGGTTGTTTTATCACTTATCAAATATTCTACTGATTGAAAGAAAAAGAAATCTATCGGAACTAATTCTAGTGAGTATGGAAAATGTTGAAGAACCTCCCATTCCCGCGATATTTTTATTTTAAAGGGATTTACCTGAATACCCTTTTCACAAGTTATGTTGCTGAATGTATTAGAAAATCCTATGGAATATGAAGGTGACAGCGTTACCAATAATAGTTGAAGCACATGGAGCAATACTGTAAAACCAAGAAAAGAGATTGGCCTAACTAGAAATAAATGGAATACTCGAGGCTACCCTGTGCACAATACTACTCATAACAAATAGTATATTTAGAAGAGACTTTTAGAGCTGAAATGACGTGCAATCACTTGAGATTCACCAAAACCTCCACTTACGACAGTTAAGACAAACTTGCAAAGATTAACGTAATAATATAGTAGATTGGTTTAGAAGGAATGTCTTATAGATACGACTGGGTGGGAGCAGTGATTCAAGAAAACTGTGCACCCCCACTAAAACGGGAATGCCGAAAGGATCAAATATTTTTGTATCGATCACGCATGAGTTTCGATTCATGCGCAGTTTCCTTTATCTGCTGGAATATGACTTAATGTCAATTCTAACTTGGAGGCAATTTGGAAAAAATATTTACACGGCGTCTGATAAACACTTTATTTAGAGACCTAAGGATGTATTGATCAGTGTGTGTGCGATTATTTATTGAAAGTAATATCAATAATCGGGATCAATCACAGGGTAAATGATAGTTACATATTCTTTTCATTAAAAAATTATTACCAATCAACCAACCAAATTACACTCCAAACTGATATGTGCGCGAATGTCAGTTAGGCTACCACAACTAAATTTAAAGTCTAAAAACTATACTCTCCTTTTTTCTATGTTACGAAAAATAACGTGTTCATTTTAAAAAAAAACATTAATTATAAATTGCTCTATCGGTGGGCTTAGAATATGCTGACTGTATCAACTGTAGAGGGGTAAGCACCCCACAAAATCAAATATAATGGGTATGATGGTTTGGTTTGGTTACTTTCTTTTAATGGCATATCAACCTTTGTAGGATATTTAATGCCAAAGCCATCCTTCTAGAAGAACAGTAGTGGTACTATTTAACCCATAGCTGGGAGGATAAGGAGGTTCATACCTTTCCCAATGGTATTTGCCCGAAAGTGAACGTAATAGCTCGACTGGCGTACGAACTCGCTGACTACGATTCCGCAGTCCATTGCTTTAACCATTACACCACGAAGACACCCCCTTATATATAATGGGTATGAGTAAATCGCATTTGATGATATGACACCTGCGTTGGAGATCAGTGGTGTATTTGGTTTGATTTGGTTGTTTTGTTTTAGGGCATATCAACATTGTCGGGCCATTTAATGCCAAATCAAGTCCTTTTGCTATAAACTTTGTTTTTGTTATGTTTGGTTTTATACCAATGTAGGTTATTTAATGCCAAATCCATATCTATACATATAACTAGTTTTTTTCAAACAAGTTGGTCTAGCACAGTTTAGTACACAGTTTAGTTCTATTTGACAAATAAATAGGACCATATCAGATACTACCACTCCAGGCCACAGGGGACCTGGAAGGGATAGAAATGAAGGAGTACTCTGCATTCCCCCAAGCTCCAGCATTACTGGAGCCTTACTATCAAATTGTTTAGTGTCATATCCAGAACACTCATTGGGCGAGTCTTACCACTCTACGGAGTCGGTGTATTCTGCAGTCCCAGCTGACTGGGCCAATCTGTGGTGTGGGTAATATCTATTTATTACTGTCGTTGCTATTAACCCCAGACACAGAATGGTTTTAACTGTTTTGGTCTCTTCTATAGATGAAATGGATCTATTAGAAAATGATATTAATTTGGACCGAGTATAAAAAAGAACTGTTGAGAAACAACTAGACAAAAATGTCAATGTGAAGATCCTATGAATGTAATTCTCTAAACTCTATGCACAAAATAACCCAGAACTGGTTGAATTCCTTGAAGACTGTTGGGTATCACCTACCTTTTCAGCATAATGAGTTGTTCCATCTGCCATATATGGCAGTAGCGGAGATCAGTCTGAGAATAAGCCTACCAGTCAATATCGCTGCGGAGGGGGTTTCCTTTTTTCGTCGGTTGGCGCCGTTCCTGGACGATACGAAGCGGCTAGTCTTAATGGGTGATTGGAATGCGATCCTTGATCCCAAGATAGATAAGGTCGGGCGGGGAGCTAACAGATTGGGAAGGTGTGAAAGCAGCCTTGTCGGCTTCGTGACTCGTCACGGTCTCGTCGACAGGTTTCGTCTGGATCACCCAGGGCGGGAGATGTGGACGTGGCTAGATAGATCGCCCTCTGCCAAAGTAGGTTCCTACTTGGACAGAGTGTTAGTGAGAAGAGCTGACATTGATTTTGTTAGTTGTCCCACGTTCCACTTGATAGCGTGGACTGACCATAAACTCATTAGAGTCAGTCTGCGGTTAGCAAATAGGCCTAGTCTAGCCGGCAACTGGAAGTTCAATACCTCCTTACTGGAGATACGGGACTTCCGGAATCGGCTGGAATCCCTAATTCAGCGGGCGTTAGTGGGGGCGGTTACCGGGAATAGGTGGTGGGTTTCTCTTAAACATAGGATTAGAGATTTCGCCACCAAGTACGGTCGACAGCTCAACTTAGACAGGACCACGGAGGCGAAATCTATAGATGATAGACTCTCCGGGCGGTGGCTGGGGGGGGACTCCCTAGGTGTAGAGCTAGCTAGGAGGGACCTTGAGCGTGAGAGTAGCGAGCGCTACAAGGGATCAGTAGTTAGATCTAGGCTACAAAGAGTTCTCAACGAAGCTGTGAAATCGAACGCGACTGCGCGTGAAGAAGAAGTGCGAAGGTTCCCCGATCGGTACATCGCATCTGTCAAGACCCTGGACGGGCGTCTGCTGCGATCTGGTCGTGAGATACGTGACGCCTTTCGGGCGCACTTTCGGGATCGCTTTGCCCGCTGCACTGATCTCCCGCTCCGGGAGTTTCGTAGCTATCTCGCCGACTTCCCCCGCCTTGGGGCGGCTGAAGCGGCTAGCTGCGAGGGTGTGGTTACTGAATGCGAAGTCCGTGACGCGTTGAAGCAGGTCGGCCTCAACAAGTCGCCGGGACTAGATGGTTTGCCCTACGAAGTGTACTTGAGGATGTCGCACATGTTTGTACCTATTCTGACGGATATGTTCAACCATTGGTTCGCCCAGGGAGCCATCCCTGGTAGCGTTACCAAGGGCGTGATCACATTGCTGAAGAAAGGTGGCAGGCATGTTTGGGAGGGTTTAGACGATTACAGGCCCATAGCTCTGCTTAACACAGAGTTAAAGATTTTGGCCCGGGTCTTAGCGAATCGTTTACAGCTTGTCATTAGCGATCTGATCGGCCCCGAACAGACCTTTGCTGTGAAGGGAAGATCGATCCAGGACAACCTGCACTTGATTCGCGAGGTCCTAGAGGGGATAAAAGACGACACCGAAGCCGCGCTGATCAGTTTAGATCAGTCCAAGGCCTTCGATAGGGTTGACCATCGGTTCTTGGCGTCTGTTTTGGAGACTGCCGGATTCAAACTGGAGTTCCGCAGATGGATTAGCATGATGTACCACAACCCTCAGGCAGTGGTGCAGGTGAACGGAAGGCGTTCGGGGGTGATCGCGATCGAGCGTTCGGTCCGGCAAGGCTGCCCTCTGTCTCCTCTTCTCTATGTCCTCGCGTTGGAGCCCCTCCTGCGCAGGCTTAGGGATGAGGGGACAAGTCCGGCACTGCGCGGTATCCCATTCGTTGGCCGCCTTGCGGCCAGGGTTTCCGCGTTCGCTGATGACGTCACAGTCTTTGTATCCCGCCGCCAGGATATAGAGGCTGTGAAAGAGGCGGTTGTCGAGTATGAACGGATTGCAGGGGCCAAGGTCAATTTTGACAAAAGCGAAGGTTTGCGGCTTGGTGCTTGGAGGGGTAGCAATACTCTTCCAGGGCCCTTCCGCTGGAGTGACGGACCGATCCGCATCCTCGGGGTGTGGTTTGGGCCCGACCTCCAACTGGAGCGAAATTGGTCGGAGGTACATGCTAAGGTGAATGCTCAGGTGGGAATCTGGCTTTCAAGGAGGTTGTCCTTAAAGGGCAGGGCTGAGGCGTGCGCCGCGTACGTCTTCCCCTTGATCCTTTACCGATTGGCTGTACTTCCTCTGCCTAAGGCACATCGGTTGGCACTGCAACGATCCCTCTCCAGATTGCTCTGGGGAGGTGCAAGGCCGATGGTCCGTAGGCAGGTCTACGGTACGGGTCCTTAGGGACCCCATCCCTGGTAAGTAGAATTGTTTTTTCCCCTTG
The DNA here is from genome assembly GCA_963585895.1 of Sepioteuthis lessoniana. Classification (NCBI taxonomy): domain Eukaryota; kingdom Metazoa; phylum Mollusca; class Cephalopoda; order Myopsida; family Loliginidae; genus Sepioteuthis; species Sepioteuthis lessoniana. The sequence continues at coordinate 44,976,348 of OY757912.1, read as the reverse complement.
TAACCTAGTTAGCAGTATGTTGTGTGTCATTGTCCCCGTCATCTAGTCGTTAGTTTCTCAAGATCTTCCCCCTCCCTATTATTTTTGTACCTCAACCCGAATCCCAGTCCGCTTTTATTGAAGATCTTGAATATTCATATGTAAAAAATCATATTATCTGCATCTATCGACCCATACCGCGCCCGACCCTTTATTTATTTTATCTCTGTAGATTAGGATTCCTGTCCCACCTAGGGTAGGTCCGGCTTGTTTCCGGTTTCTTTCGACCCGGAAAACAGTCGGCCTCCAATTTTATAGACGGGGGGATGGGAGGGAAACCAAATGGGGAATTTTTCCTTGTTTTCTCTCTTGTATATATATTGTTCGGGGTTTTTTCTCCCATTCCCATCACTTCATTGTACATAAATCATATTTTGTAAATAAAAATCATATACCACTTACGGGTTTTAAGTAGGCTTTATCATAGAGCAAATGTGGTATTTTGGTGTCTGCTGCGCACATGATGAGGGATGAATGGTTATATATTGTACTGTTGAATGGGTCGGCGAATGTGCCTAGCTAGGCTCCCTTTAGAATACATAGAAAAGCAAGACCGCTCCCTTCCCCTCCCCAAAAACCTTAAGGCCTTGTGCCTTCTTTGTATTTTTTACAAAGAAATAAAATAAGCCTACGAGTCAGACCAGAAGAGCCGTTCCTATTGTTGAAGTATATCATTACTCTATCACTAATCCTATGTTCTTATAACTAACAGTCTCTCTCTTGTAAATACTCTTTCCTGTAAATATAACTATTTTCCTCACATATCGTGGTTTGTCTTATCATTACTACTACTTGTGTTCACTAATCAGAACATTACAAAGACAAATCAGCTAATCAATCTAGAATCAATGTAGGGATGTTTTTATATGGTTATTATAGACGCCTTTGTCACTAAAATTAAACCAGTATTCATATTGCGTGTATACTCGGTATCGGCGGTTAAGAAGTTAAGGCAGCATTCCTTTCACCCATCAACCAGAGAGAAAAAAGATTTTAGATCCACTGCCCATGTTTCCGTTCAGGCCAAGTTAACCTCATTTTTCTCCATTGGTGTTTATCATTTGGCTCATCTATATTTAAATCCCTCTTTTATTTAGCCAATTTTTTGCAGTTCTGTCACAAACATTGATCCCCGTTTCGCCCATTTATTTTTCGTCTTTTTTTTGTTTTCATTTTATATTTTCAAATCATATTGGTTTAAGGTTTCTCTCTTGGAACTTTAATGTATTTCATCGTCCAGTAGCATTCTTTTCTGTTTTAATTCCCCTAGTTCTTATATATTTTGAGACAATGTTGACTAGTTAGCAACTACCGTCTTTTACCTAATTCCACCGCGTTTTCATTCTTGAATTAATCTTACGATCTTTTCCATTGGTTTAATCGACAATTCTACTGGAGCCATGTTTCCTTTCAATTAGGTTTGCTCAATCACTTGTTGGAGTCTGCGAGGACTAACTTTTAACCGTAGACCGATATAAATATTTTAGCTTCTGCTGGTATTTATTGATGGAATACAAAGGACGAGGTCATTTCATAGTTTTACTCACTCAACTTTCGGTTATTCTGTCATATTCTATTATATTTGCCTTTGCATAGCTTCGAAAAATTGTTCTTTTAATTGAAATTATTTAATCTAGTTTATTTAAAGAATATCCAATTAGTAAGTAAAAAAAAGTAAAGTTAGTGACCTTAGTCGAGGATAACCCGAAGGCTCTCTTTTCAATTGCTATATCACGAGGTGTAAGGTAGGGCGCTACTCTATTCCCTGGATTGCTCCACTTTACCCCTAAACCTTATCTTATGATGTTGAGTGTTAAGCAAGGTGGCATCCAGTATCATTTTTTGAGTTTTTGGTATCACTCGACCTGAGATTGAACCCCAGTCTACCGGACCATCGGCTAACACTTTACTCATTAGGCCAATGACCCGGTTTAATTAGTGAAGAAATTATATTGCATGTCTTATTTGTAATTTGTTTATTTACTGCTAAGTGAAAAGCTTAATTGAACGTCCTCTACGTGTACTAATTTTGTACCTTAGGCTTGGGCTTATATTTTCTTGGAATAGGGTCGCTTAAATTATTAAATGAATTGTAAATTATTATAGATTTCTGATGTCTTTTAATTCAGGGTATTACAAAATCTAAAAAAAAACAACTTCGGGTGCAAATAATGTATCATAAACGATAATGAAAACTGCAGATACTGAAAGTTGAATTTGATTGGGTTTATGGCATATCAACCGTTGCTTGCTATTTAATGGCAAATCCTCTTTATACATATAGATATAACATATATAAGATTTGGTTTGGTTGGATTTTATGACATATCAACCCATTGTAGGTTATTTAATGACAAATTCTCTTCATACATATAGATATAACATATATAAGATTTGGTTTCATTGGGTTCTATGGCTTATCAACCCATTGTAGGTTATTTAATGCCAAATCCTGCTTGTACAAATAATTATGATTCGTAAACATACAGTTTGTAGATAATTGTTTTAAACGAAGCAGAGCTCATTTGTTTGCACACAAGTATTACTATTGTTTGCACGCAGTTATATGGTTCCAAATATTTTGAAAAGAATGCATCTATTTAGTATTAATCATTTGTTTGCTCATATTTAAAAAGTTTCAAATATTGCTCGCTAACATTAATTTTTTCTTGCTGTCAGTTAAATGGTTTCAAGTGTCGCTATGTAATACTAATACTTCCACTCAGGATCACAGTTAAAGTGTTTCAAGCATTGCTCATAAACAATAATATTTCTGTTCAAGATTACGCATTTGTTTGCACACAGTAAATTTTTTCCAAGTCTTGCTTTGTCTCACTAAATCAAATAGCCATTTATTTACACACAGTTAAATGGTCAAACAGTTCTATTTCTAACAATTTGGTTTAACTTAATTCGTTTTTATTCAGTTTAAATGTCAAACATTTCTATTTGACCCCTAGATAGGACCCTATCAGATGCAACCACTCCGGCTCAGAGAGGACCTTGGAGTGACGACAATGAAGGATACTCCAAAATTCTCAAAACTCCTTGGAAGAGTTTCGCCGTCAGATGGTTTAATGTCATATCACCCCTTCATTGCCATTGCTCCCAGGTTCACTCTGGCCAAGTGTGGTAGCACCTGATTGGGCCCTATCTATGGGTTAGATAGAACTAACGGCATACTTATGCTAAACTGAATTGTTTGACTAAACTGAATAGCTTAAAATAGAAATGTTTTGATAAATAAACTGTGTACTCATGTTAAACTGAATTGTTTGAAATAGAACTGATCATTTGTGTAAAAATGGATTTGGCGTTAAATAACCTACAAAGATGATATGCCATAAAACCCAACCACAAAGCCTATGACAACTTTCGGGACATTGGCATAATGGTTAGAGTTTTCGCAAATGGCCCGGGAGACCTGGATTTTATACCAGGTCGAGTCATACCAAAAACTCAAAAAATGGTACTTGATGCTATCTTGCTTAAAACTCAGCATTTTAAGATAAGGATCAGGGGTAAAGTAGAGCAATCCATGGAAAGGAGTAGCGCCCTCCTCTACACCTACGCTATCGAAAAGGGAGCCTTCTGGTCACCTTCAACTACGATCGCCAACTTTACAAACATGAAAAATAATTTTCTGAAAATATAATGAAAATCTTTCACGATTTGAAGTGCAATGTTTACCCACACATAAAACGGAACGCCTAAGGGAGTTATTCTTAGCAATACCAGAGGAAATGCAAACAGATTTTGGGAAGCGATCCGGTACGGAATACAAAATGACCCTGAGTGGTAGCACCCTAAAGAGTCCAATCTATGTCAAATAGAACTGTTTGACTTTTAAACTGTGAACAATGATTAATCCTCATCTTGTTGTGCCATCAGCACGAATATCCCTGAGCCTCTCTCGCCACCTCTTCCTATCGTTCATCGCATCTGCCAGGTCCTCCGGGCTGCACCTCGTATCCTCACAGAGCTGCTGTATGGAGGGTCGAATTGGTCACCCTGGTTTTGCTCGGCCATGACGAGCTCATAAGTGATGTACAATGTTTAATAGTAAATTAAATTGTTAGAAATAGAATTGTTTGAGCATTTAATTGTGTGAAAACAAATGACTGATGTTTAATTGAATTGTGGGTGATACATAGCAATACTTGGAAATATTTAACTGTGTGCAAACAAATGAGTAATTCTAACGAGAATTATTTGTATGAAATAGGAATAGTTGAGACTCTTTACTTGTTCCTAACCTGAATTATTGGTATTACATAGCAATACTTGAAACCATTTCACTGCATGCAGATGAATGAATAGTGTTGAATAGAAAAATTAATGTTAAATAGCCATATTTGTTATCACTTTCCTGCGTTCAAACAAATAATTAATATTGAATAAGATTATTAGTGTTAGATAACAACAATCGAAACCATTTTAGCTTGTAGAAATAATAGCATTTCGAGCGTTCAAACAAATTAAAACTGATTAATTGCAAAGGAATTTAACTTCGAACTAAAGAAAAAAAATCAATTGTATATCCTTTGAAATGTAGGCAAACAAATGACTGATGTTAAATTGTTACTGTTACATAGCAATACTTTAAACTATTTAATTGTGTGTAAGCAAATGATCACTAGTAAATGGAACTAATCGTAAATGATCGAAATGCTATAACTGTGTGCAAAATCATCAGCTCAGGCTTGTTTAAAATGCTATAGACAAAATGTTTTTACAAATAATATATATTTAATATATATGTATGAAAATGGATTTGGCATTAGATAACATATAAGGGTTGATATGCCATAAAACCAGAGCAAACCCAGGCCCTTTATTGTTCTTAGGCTATCAAACGGTGTACATTAGAAATGATTAAAAAAAATTGTTTGTGTTCTTTTTTCTTGTAGTAGATTGAAGGATGAAAGGCAATAAAAAATTAAGATAAGAGAAAATAATAGTAAAAATGTATATTTAATAGGCTTTCTGTAGTAATTATTTTTCTTTGTATCCTTTCTAAATAAACTTAGTAACGAAACTGAGAAATGGTTACTAACTTCTTTTCCTTTTGTTTTATTTCAGCTCATGTATTTGAGGCATCTGATATGTAACTGTAAAAAAACAAAAAAGACAAAAATCAAAAACAAAATTAAAAAAAAATTAATTATTTGTGATGTTTTTTTCTAGTTGTTGATAGAAGTCCTAAATGAAACTATATATATATATATATATATATATATATATATATATATATATATATATATATATATATATCTTTAAAGAAAAAAACAGAAGACCAGTTATTTTAGGATTATAAATTTATTTCCATCCTGTTTTTCGTTTTTGGTGTGAACCAAAAACACGAAGAAAAATATTACAGGACTTCTTCAGATCCAATGGATAAATGAAACAGAATAGACACGTGGGGTGGGTGGGTGGAGGAAGTGATTTAACGAGTTACCTCCTCGTTTTATTGAATTTCCGTTTTTTTTATTTACTTATTTATTTTATTATTTTTAAGTACAGTTTCAATGTCAAAAACAGTTCCATTTCAAATAATTCAGTTCAGCATAAGCACGCAGTTTAAATGTAAGTACGGTTTAATTGTCAAAAACATTTCTATTTCAAGCTATTCAGTTTAGTCAAACAATTCAGTTTAGCATAAGTATACCGTAAGTTCTATTTAACCAATAGATAGGGTTCTATCAAGCGCTACCATGCCGGACCAGAGTGGACCTGGGAGCAATGGCAATGAGGGGGAGCTCCGCATTCCCCAAAATCCCAGCATCACTGGAACCTCTCGATCAAATTGTTTAGTGTTATATCCAGGACACTCATTGGGGTGGGCAGTCAGTGAATTCTACAGCCCAGCTGACTGGGCAATCGATGTGGTTGGGAGTATTGTTTAGTTTGTGTACAGATATGTTATGCATTGTCTCACTCCATGTATGATTTGATAGCTACACAATTGAACATCAACATATTTTAATTCGGAAACATGCTTTCAGAGTTTGAACTGAAACATAAGACCATGGAACCAATGGAAAACTTTTATTGTACGAAAGGGAGAAGGGCAGTTGATTACAGTACAGTTATCAGATAGGTTTGCAAGAGCCTCGAGGTTCAGGAAGGTCAGGTAGGCCCACAACCATAGATATCAATGCAATGCTCCTAGACTTTGAAGCATATTAGGCGAGCAACAATTGGAGAGTATCAGGTAAGCATGAATTCTTACAGTCTAATGTCGTTTATCACCTTTTAGACCCCCTCGAAAGCATACGGATTTGGCTTATTGTTCTTCATGTTACCGAAATATTGCAAAACATTACACTGCTGCAGGTATTCTTTTTTAGTACTTGGCGATTTAAGCGGTTTGTATTTGAGTTAATTAATTCTAGTTAGCGCAGGAATATCTCTAAAATTCTTCAATCTTTGTGGGAAAAATAAAAATAAATCAAATTAAAGTAAAGAAAAAACAATAATAAAAAACAAATAAAAAATCTTTGAGTAATTTACTTATCACACATCAAATTTAAAATATATTTTCGTCGAAATTGTCTCGCTCGACAAGTTTGTATTTCTTCTCATTATTGAATATTGACAGGGTTTCGCTTGACTGGCTATTTTCTCATGAATAATTCAAACCATTAAAGATTTTTCCAGAAAACCACCGCAAATTTTTGCGATATAATTGCTTGTATGTATAATCGAAAGTAATACTTTTTACTTCATGAAATATGAAAGCCGTGATAAATAAAAAAGATCCGTATATACAATTCCTAAATTTGAAGTTTCATTATTTAAGTATAAATTACTATTTACAAGGATTTTCCTTGTCTGGTACAGAGTAACGTTTGTAGAGCCCAGTGTGTGAATTTACAAAGAGCCTTAGGATGTGGTACAAGGACATTTTAAGATGAGTAAATTTAGTTTTGTTCAGAGTTTTCCTTATCTTCAGTCGGTTACTTAAGCAAGACTAAAGAATCCCCTTTGCCCGACTATGAACCGATGATATCAGGAAAACATATATTGTTGGCGACCGTAGTCGAGGGTGACCCGAAGGCTCCCTTTTCAATAGCAATTACACCGAGGCGTAGGCGTGGGCTCTACTCTTTTTCCTGGATTGCTTGATACGTACCTTATATTGTCAGAGTAAAGGAAGTATTAAGTACCATTTTTAAAGTGTTTGGGTGACACGGCCTGGATTGAACCCAGGTCTCCCAGATAATTGGCGAACACTCTACCCACTTGTATAATGAGCTATATATATATATATATATATATATATATATATATATATATATATATATATATATATATATAACCCTCTGCGTGAGAAGGGTGTGACTCAAGCTCATTTTTTCAATCGTAGAGCAAAATTTTCGAATTCAGATTTATTCTTCTCCTAGACTGGTCGCTATACCAAAGTTTAAGACCCAAGGATGCCCTACTATTTACCTATTACTTAGCGGAGAATAGTTGGATTAATACTTTTATAACTTGAAATGCAAACAGCCTCGTTCAGGATTTGAAACCGGATCAACGTCTCTTTTTCCTATGACCATAATCACTTCACTACTAGAGCCTCGTGAATGCCTGGAAGGATATGTGATGAATGAGGGGAATTATGTTGAAAATAGCAAAATACATTTTTCAGAATTTTTTCACTATTAATGTAATCACTCCAATGTTTAAAATTGTTTTTTGCGAAAAATTTGTTTTAGGGCTATTGTAAATGGTGGCAAAAAACCCAAACAAACCAACCAAAAATCAGAGGAGGTTCTAGGTATGAAAAGAGGTCTGCCATCAACCTTTGGTGGCGGGAAGTATAAACCATGTGAAATTTAAAGAAGAATGTGTGATCTATATAGAGAAGGCACGTTTAAGTAAAAAAAATCTGCAAATAGATTAACATGGGTTTTCCAAGACGAGCGACTGTCGAAAAGACAGTCTATTCAGTGGAAACATGATAATTGTCTGCAAAAGAAAAGACTGCAGACGAAATGTCCAGTAAAGTAGCTGATGCTGATAGTCTTCATGGGACACGAAATGACCCATCACAATTGATTTCCTTAAAGGATCTCTGACTTTGATTTGAGTTTCCTCTTGACAATTCTTTAGCATAATTCACTTATTTATTGAATGGACCACACGCATATATATATATATATATGTGTGTGTGTGTGTGTGTGTGTGTGTGTGTGTGTGTGTGTGTGTGTGTCCGTATATATATATATATATATATATATATACTTTCGTGACACAGTGTCAGCCTAGAAAAGGCTATGGTATCAAACTTTTTTGGGTGAAAATATCTGCAGACTGTATGTAAAAAGAATTAAAAATGTAAATATGTATTTCTTGAGTAACTAGCTTTTTCTGGGTATCTTTCAATTTTATAAAAATTGTATAAATATTCGTTGAATATATATTTTTCACAATATCAGACCTATCTGTTGATACTTATTTTTCCCATTTAATAATGTCAGTAAGGGAAATAATCAAAAAATAATAATTTAAAAAAGAAAAAGAAAGGATTCAGTAAAGTTAACTGGAATATATATATATATATATATATATATATATATATATATATATATCATCATGACAAGCTGAATCAAGAATCTTCCTGACCCTCTTTTGCCACCCGTCTCTATCGTCCATTGCTGCCGGGATGTCTTCTAAGCAGCGTATCCTGTATTGCTACAGAGGTGGCCGTCCTGCCTTTGCTCGTCCACATGAAGGGTTTCACTGGAGTATATCGCTTATGGGTTCTTCCTTACTTATCAAGCAGTGTCCCACATGTTTGGTTCGTCTAACTTTGACAGTTTTCGTGACATGTGGTAGGTGGCCATACTGTTTCTCTTTTGCCACCAGATATATATATATATATTCATTCAAGAATTATATATATATATATATGTATTTATATATAGACCGATATAACAATAACTATAACTATATATATATATATATATATATATATATATATATATATATATATATATATGATTTTTAGATTGGCAAATACACCTGACCAAGCCGAAACACTACTGCATAGTTCGGAACGAGCAGCAGCAAGCATAGGCCTCTATGTTAATGCACACAAAACGGAATATATCTGCTATAATCAAACGGGGTACATCTCCACTCTAGACAGAACCCCTCTTAAACTAGTAGACAAATTCACTTACCTAGGAAGCAGCGTCGAATCAACCGAAAAGGACATCGAAACCAGGTTAACGAAAGCATGGACAGCTATCAATAGGCTATCGATTATATGGAAATCAGATCTAACCGATAAAATGAAACGCAGTTTCTTCCAGGCAGCGGTCACATCGATACTGCTATATGGCTGCACTACATGGACGCTAACAAAACGGCTGGAGAAGAAGCTAGACGGCAATTACACAAGAATGCTACGTGCAATCTTAAACAAGTCCTGGCGGCAACACCCCACAAGACACCAACTGTACGGCCACCTGCCCCCTAGCACGAAAACTATTCAAGTTAGACGAACCAGACATGCAGGACACTGCTGGAGAAGCAGGGACGAACTCATAAGAGATGTACTCTTATGGACCCCAACACATGGCCGTGCAAAAGCAGGACGACCAGCACGAACATACATTCAGCAGCTATGTGAGGATACGGGATGTTGTCCTGAAGACCTACCTAGGGCGATGAACGATAAGGAGGAGTGGCGAGAGAGGGTCAGGGATATCCGTGCTACCAGCGCGATATGGTGATGATGATATCTGAAATATAAGTTAACAGACCTAACAAAAAGAAAATGCTTAGAGGAGCAATGTTTGTAATTATTTTACCGTTTTGAATTTTTTCCCCAAAATTTAGTATAAAACTTATATTCTGGCTAACTTTTATTGAACAGCAAAACGGTCATTTTAATTCAGTGGAGTTGTGGATCAACGGGAGAAAAACGTCTCCATTGAGAGGTTGTTTAAAACCTAAAATACTAAAATGTTTACCAGAGAGTAAGGCCATTTCTATAAAATGGCGTTGAATAAATAATTGTTATATGCGCTTCTATTTGTTAATTGTAACTTACGTTATATCAAATGTTTGTTAAGGAATGGTAAGTTTAATGGACTGAAGAAAAATTACGTACCCCCAAAATACACACACACACACACACACACACACACACACACACACACACACACACACACACACACACACACACACACACAAGTTCTACTTCTAAGAATAATGACTATTATAAAAAGCGGTGCAAGGAGTGAAAAGCAAAGAAAGCGAAAAGAGAGACAAATGCTTAGCCCTTTCCAGAGTATTAAGAAAATTGTAGATCACGAGGGGGACAGTGACACCAATTGTAATTAGCGTGACTGGAATCGGTCCTCCAAGGCTTGGAAAGTGGGGCGGAAATCGCTGAACGAATCAAGTCCTTCCAGACTTCTGAATTATTGTGATCAGCCAGAATACAGAGAAGAGTCCTGATGATGTAAGGACACTCTACCGCGACCTGCTCACAAATTTAAACAGATCGGATTACTCGCTCGCCCTAGAAAAATTACATCCGGGTACGGCCGGAAACGACGAAGCCCTTTTCGACCCTAACTTGTCGTTACAGCTAAGAAAAAGGAATAAATAACATTTAATAACATTTACAAAACACTTATGCTAGAAATAACTATAAAAATGGAATTAATTATCTTCGCTAGCCTATACCGGGCTAAAGAAATACTTATTTTCTTCGTCCATTTTTTATAGAAGAATTTTCTATTTACGTGGCGTAGCAGAGTGGAATTCGTTCCCTTAATATAAACAAGACTTCGGCAGCGAGAAATTCGGAGGTCCCTGGACGCTCTTAGAGCGGGCTCCGAAAGGCTAAATCCTACATCTAGTGGTTGCATTCGCCTAACTTCACCGACTCGTTCCCTCGACATCGTCTGTACTAAAGCCTGGCAAACCTTAGCCACGGTCTCTCCGACCGTTCACTTGGTCCGTAGTACTAAGACACGGTTCAGTCTTAGTCCCCAGCTTGCCCGACTCTACGCGACCAAGCTGCCAACACTGATTTCGACCTCTGCATCCAGTCCACGTACGACTCCCTGTTACGGAATGCCCTAGCATTGCAACATCTGGCCCACGTACGACTCACTGTACAGGCCAGCAACCAGTTTAGTAAATCGGCATCAAGTAACACTTTTTGAGTCTTTGGTACTGAGAGAGAGAGAGAGAGAGAGAGAGAGAGAGAGAGAGAGAGAGAGAGAGAGAGGAGGGTGGCACTAAAAGATCTACAATATTTGATATGCTATAAAACATATCTAAACAAGGTTTTGGTTCTAATATTTAACGTATGAACTTGATGTCAGTTTTATATATAATATTTGATTTGAATCTAATTTATAAGTATAATTTTTTAAAATTATTATTAGCATTATAAGTTTGAAGATTATTCATGTTTATTCATGTATTTTTGCTTTATTTGTTCATCTTTATTCAATTATTTACTTTTATTAATGTTATTCTGACTGGAAAGTGGTTGAAGTTTAATGCTCTTGCTGTTAAGAGATTTTAAAAATCAGGCGGGAAACACTGAAAGAATGTCTTAACATAATTTTTCCCCAAAAAAATTCGAAGCATGACTGAATAATCAAAGCAAAATACCATCTTTTTAGTAAGAAAATAATTTAGATCTCTGATATCAGCATATTTATTCAATATATATATATATATATTATCATTTGTTTTTTGTTTTTAAGGTTAGGAAAAACAAAAAAGATGAATGAAATCGAAAATATTGAAGATGATTAAATATTAGATCATTACGTTGAAACTATTTTGAAAATATTCTCTCCACCCTATCTCCAGCGTAAAATATAGTTATGTTGGAATCAGTTGGAACTGGTAATATTTTTCTTCGGCTCTTTGAGAGACTATATCGTACTCTTTTGAATTTGAAACGTATTAATTTGTTATTCAATTTATAACAAAATATAAATTCTCATTTTATGGATAATCAATAAATAGGATCATAGAATATTTTTGTGCTAAAGGGGTCAGCAAATGAAAAACACCTCTTGGCAATAAGATTTAAAGGTACAAAAATCATATTTGAAAACCATTCTTTATGACACATTTCGCATTGATCTTTGTATGAATAAAAAACTGATCATGTCTCACAATGATGAACCACGTCAGGATGGAAAAATCGGCAAATGGAACAAAATCCTCAACTCACTTCACTAGTTATAACAACTGGAATAATTCCAACTCTCAACGATCAAGTTCTTCACGACAACATATGAAAAATTAAAACACAAGGAAAAAATGGTCAAAAGAGGATTATAAGTTTTTTTTATACGCGTTCTTTTATGCAATTAAAAACATTAGGAAGAAATGTACCGTAAGGAAACTACAACATATGGCGAGAAAAGACTAAATGCGCATATACGCTCTGAGATTAAAAAAAATCAGCCAATGTGAGGAAATGTATCCTTACAAACAACCGCTTAATAAGTGAAGAAAAAGATGATATCAAAGAAGAGCTTGTTGCTGATATTTAATATAATGAAACTGTATCGCTTGAAAGTGAATTAATAAAGAAACTGATAATCTATTATAACAATCAAGCAATGATTGTATGAAAACCCCAACAACAGAAAACGAATGAAACTAATGAGAAAATTGTCCAACTCAAGAAAGTAAGATAAATTTGGCGACTTTAGTCGAGCGTAACCTGAAGGTTTCCCTTTCTATATCTACAACATCGAAGTGTAGGGGAAGGTGATATTCAATTTCCTGGATTGTTCCACTTTACCGTTGATTCTTACTTTGTTATCCTGAGTGTTTAGTAAAGTGGCATCAAATATCACTTTTTGAGTCTTTGGTATGACTCGACCTGAGATTGAATCTCAATCTCCCGGACCATTGGCGAACACCCTACTCATTTGGCCAATGGGCCAGTCAAATTGAAGTAAAAAACCCAAGTTGGCGACCGACGTCGAGGGTGACCTAAAAGCTCCCTTTTCAATAGCTACTACACCGAGACGTAGGGTAGGGCGCTACTCCATTCCCAGGATTGCTCCACTTTACCCTTGATCCTTACCATGTAATGCTGAGTGTTAAGCAAGGTAGCATCAAGTACCATTTTTTGAGTCTTTGGTATGACTCGACCTGGGATTGAACCTAGGTCTCCCGGGCCATTGACAAACACTCTAACCATTATGTCAATGTCAGGTAAGTTGCCATTGGGCTAATGAGTTGAGTGTTCGCTAATGGTCCGGGAGACCGGGGTTCAATCCCAGGCCGAGTCATACCAAAGGATCAAAAAATGGTACTTGAGGTCGCCTTGCTTAACACTCAGCATTATAAGGCATGGATCAAGGCTGAAGTGGTGCAATCCAGGGAAAGGAGTAGTGCTCCCCCCTTCAACTCGATGTGGTAGCTATTGAAAAGGGAGCCTTCGGGTCGCCCTCGACTAAGGTCGCCAACTTTATTGTTATACCGGACAAAAACAACAAAATATTCCGAAAATAAGATTAAAATAGAGGAAATGAAACAAAATATTATCAAATAACTCACCAAGTTAACTAACACTGATATGAAAGAGAGAGAGCACCTCTAAAGAATAACCAAAATAATTTAGTACAGATAAAATTGGCAAAGTATGAATTTAAATCAAATCTTACGCTTTGAAATAGAATAATTAATGCGACTGCAACAGTAATAAGCGAGGTAACCATAATGCACAAACAAACAAACAAACAACAAATTTTAAGCAACACAAATCGAAACTAAGGATACAAAATGAAATAGAGGAATGCAGAGGAGAAAGATCCAGATTTGATAAAACGAGTAAAAATGTCAAAGTGAAAAGTTAAAAGAAAATATGTGATATAATCAATTGATAAGATCCCGATAAAAAAAAAGAAAAGTTGAAGCAAAAAATCTAGCTAAAGGCCCAGCATATCTGAAAATATGAAAAACGACCAAATTCTTTTGACAAAATGTAATGTTTCTCGACGACTTGAAAACATTCTATCGATAAATAAAAAAAAGAGAAAATAAATGTAAATAAATACCCACGCTTAAAAAACTGAAATCCTTTTGAGTAATATACAGAGTGATGGGAAATGATATAATAAAAAAAGTAAGGTGGATTGAAAATGTGAAAGACCCTTTGTTGTGCTCTGGTTAGTGAACACAAGTAGTAGTAATAATAAGACAAACCACGATATGTGAGGTAAATAGTTATATTTACAGGAATGAGTATTTACGAGAGAGAGACTGTTAGTAATAAGAACATAGGATTAGTGAAAGAGTAATGATATACTTCAACAATAGGAACGGCTCTTCTGGTCTGACTCGTAGGCTTATTTTATTTCTTTGTAAATAAATACAAAGAAGGCACAAGGCCTTAAGGTTTTTGGGGAGGGGAAGGGAGCGGTCTTGCTTTTCTATGTATTCTAAAGGGAGCCTAGCTAGCCACATTCGCCGACCCATTCAACAGTACAATTTATAACCATTCATCCTTCATCATGTGCGCAGCAGATACCAAAATACCACATTTACTCTATGATAAAGCCTACTTAAAACCCGTAAGTGGTATATGATTTTTATTTACAAAATATGATTTATGTACAGTGAAGTGATGGGAATGGGAGAAAAAACCCCGAAAAATATATATACAAGAAAGAAAACAAGGAAAAATTCTCAATTTGGTTTCCCTCCCATTCCCCCGTCTATAAGATTTGGAGGCCGACTGTTTTCCGGGTCGAAAGAAACCGGAAACAAGTCGGACCTACTGCTCGCTGCAGTCACCCACCTTTTGCTGAATGTTATGCGATCCAAGCGTTTTCTATCGCATCTGATTTTGACCCTCAGCTGATGCCGAAAAGACAAAACCAGATCACGATGAGAAAAGCTTGCATCGTCATACAATCCCTTGTTTCGCGTCGTCCAAATCACCATTCGAGCTACAGCTAGGATCGCGAGAAACACCACACGCTTCTCACCATGAAACGGAGGAAGAACGTTGTCTACGACGTAACCAACGTCGAGCAGCACAAGCTTTTTGGGTTCGATGCGAGCCGTCCACTCCCCGACGTGATCCCAAAAAGGCAGACTCGCCCGCAGTAGTAGAAGGCGTGCTCAGCCGTTTCTTCCAACCCACTGCTGCAGCGAGGGCAATCAGGCATGTCTGCCAGGCCCGCTTTGTAGTTCAAGTCGAGAAGGGGCAACGCATTCCGTGAAAGTCGCCAGGTGAGCGAGAACTCGGAGTTGTTCAAGAAGCTCGATCCTGGCGCCCAATTCCAGTGAGAGCAGATCTACTCCGCCGTCCAGCCGTGCCGCTCGCTGAGAGGATCAGAAGCGTAACCCACCACTAGCTCACGATACAGTTCCTTCCGAGGCCATGAGAGGTCACTGGACCCAAGAAGGTTACGAAGGGCCTTTCGGCACTCGCGGACAAACAGTGCTTCGCCCAAAGGCCTACGTCGACCTTCAGCCTTTGGGTCTGAGTTGAGGCGAGAAAAGGTCCGACTCGCCTTTCGTCTCCACACTGAGTCCCCCGTCAAGACACGGCCCAGATATGCAAGTCTTTCAGCAAGCCAGTGGCTCTCCAGATCAGGCCTACCCAGACCCCCGTTGCGTGTACGTTGGATACAGACCTGCCTACGGACCATCGGCCTTGCACCTCCCCAGAGCAATCTGGAGAGGGATCGTTGCAGTGCCAACCGATGTGTCTTAGGCAGAGGAAGTACAGCCAATCGGTAAAGGATCAAGGGGAAGACGCCCTGCCCTTTAAGGACAACCTCCTTGAAAGCCAGATTCCCACCTGAGCATTCACTTTAGCATGTACCTCCGACCAATTTCGCTCCAGTTGGAGGCCGGGTCCAAACCACACCCCGAGGATGCGGATGGGTCCGTCACTCCAGCGGAAGGGCCCTGGAAGAGTATTGCTACCCCTCCAAGCACCGAGCCGCAAACCTTCGCTTTTGTCAAAATTGACCTTGGCCCCTGCAATCCGCCCATACTCGACAACCGCCTCTTTCACAGCCTCTATATCCTGGCGGCGGGATACAAAGACTGTGACGTCATCAGCGAACGCGGAAGCCCTGGCCGCAAGGCGGCCAACGAATGGGATACCGCGCAGTGCCGGACTTGTCCCCTCATCCCTAAGCCTGCGCAGGAGGGGCTCCAACGCGAGGACATAGAGAAGAGGAGACAGAGGGCAGCCTTGCCGGACCGAACGCTCGATCGCGATCACCCCCGAACGCCTTCCGTTCACCTGCACCACTGCCTGAGGGTTGTGGTACATCATGCTAATCCATCTGCGGAACTCCGGTTTGAATCCGGCAGTCTCCAAAACAGACGCCAAGAACCGATGGTCAACCCTATCGAAGGCCTTGGACTGATCTAAACTGATCAGCGCGGATTCGGTGTCGTCTTTTATCCCCTCTAGGACCTCGTGAATCAAGTGTAGGTTGTCCTGGATCGATCTTCCCTTCACAGCAAAGGTCTGTTCGGGGCCGATCAGATCGCTAATGACAAGCTGTAAACGATTCGCTAAGACCCGGGCCAAAATCTTTAACTCTGTGTTAAGCAGAGTTATGGGCCTGTAATCGTCTAAACCCTCCCAAACATGCCTGCCACCTTTCTTCAGCAATGTGATCATGCCCTTGGTAACGCTACCAGGGATGGCTCCCTGGGCGAACCAATGGTTGAACATATCCATCAGAATAGGTACAAACATGTGCGACATCCTCAAGTACACTTCGTAGGGCAAACCATCTAGTCCCGGCGACTTGTTGAGGCCGACCTGCTTCAACGCGTCACGGACTTCGCATTCAGTAACTACACCCTCGCAGCTAGCCGCTTCAGCCGCCCCAAGGCGGGGGAAGTCGGCGAGATAGCTACGAAACTCCCGGAGTGGGAGATCAGTGCAGCGGGCAAAGCGATCCCGAAAGTGCGCCCGAAAGGCGTCACGTAAATCACGACCCGATCGCAGCAGACGCCCGTCCGGGGTCTTCACAGATGCGATGTACCGATCGGAGAACCTTCGCACTTCTTCTTCACGCGCAGTCGCGTTCGATTTCACAGCTTCGTTGAGAACTCTTTTTAGCCTAGATCTAACTATTGATCCCTTGTAGCGCTCGCTACTCTCACGCTCAAGGTCCCTCCTAGCTAGCTCTACACCTAGGGAGTCCCCACCAGCCACCGCCCGGGAGAGTGTATCATCTATAGATTTCGCCTCCGCGGTCCTATCTAAGTTGAGCTGTCGACCGTATTTGGTGGCGAAATCTCTAATCCTATGCTTAAGAGAAACCCACCACCTATTCCCGGTGACCGCCCCCACTAACGCCCACTGAATTAGGGATTCCAGCCGATCCCGGAAGTCCCATATCTCCAGTAAGGAGGTATTGAACTTCCAGTAGCCGGCTAGACTAGGCCTATTTGCTAACCGCAGACTGACTCTAATGAGTTTATGGTCAGTCCACGCTATCAAGTGGAACGTGGGACAACTAACAAAATCAATGTCAGTTCTTCTCACTAACACTCTGTCTAAGTAGGAACCTACTTTGGCAGAGGGCGATCTATCTAGCCACGTCCACATCTCCCGCCCTGGGTGATCAAGACGAAACCTGTCGACGAGACCGTGACGAGTCACGAAGCCGACAAGGCTGCTTTCACACCTTCCCAATCTGTTAGCTTCCCGCCCGACCTTATCTATCTTGGGATCAAGGATCGCATTCCGGTCACCCATTAAGACTAGCCGCTTCGTATCGTCCAGGAACGGCGCCAACCGACGAAAAAAGGAAACCCTCTCCGCAGCGATATTGGACGCATAAACCGCAACCAGACGAAACTTGAAACTTTTCACGGCAACATCGGCCACAACCAACCGGCCCCCGTCACCTGCAAAAACAACGTCAACATCAGCATCAAGGCTGCGTCCAACGAGCAAAGAGACCCCAGCGCTGGTGCGGCTGCCGTATGCTGAGAAAACGTTAAAATCGCTTTCCAGCATCCGACAGTCGGCAACGCAAGTGAAGTGAGTCTCCTTCACTGCAGCAACTTACACACCGAGGTTCTTGAGTTCAGCAAGCAAGCGCGTACACTTGCTTGAATCCCCCAGTCCCCTCACATTCAAACTGGCAAGGTTTAAAGCCATCAATCCGACTTACCTTACTCAGTGTCGACTACGGGCCGGAAAATCTTTGGGGTGAGGATGCCGACGGCCTGACGCAGGGAACCGGTGCCGAGTTCAGTGCTAACTCGGTTATCCCTGGTGATTCCACCGACGTCTATGGGGAACCGCAACTTTAGAGACCTATAAAGAGAGGGGTGAACCAAGATAGGGACCCTCCCTTCACAAAAGATAATACATTTCTTTAGGGAGGAGTGCTCCAACTCCGCCAACTTCATGCCCGTATCAGTCTGACAGACCGTACTCAAGAACTTCCACACGCCCTTGGTACGGTCGCCAGCGGACCGGACAAAAGTGGTCACCATGGCTGCACTCCTAAAGTTCGAAGGGTTGGCAATGTTCTTGTTGTTTATTTTTTCCAGGTTGAGCAGCGGCTTTAGTGCCTTCCAGAGCTGGAAGTCCCCAACTGCTTCCAGCTCCACCGAGCACAAAGCCGCTGCCCACTGCATTTGTTCAATTGAAAGTTCATCCCCCTGCCGATTCGGTTTCTTTTTTCCGGCAGGAGGATCAGGTTTTCTTTTGGGTGAGGGGATTGCAGGGAATAAGTCTTGGGATGAAAACTCTGAAGGACTGAGCGAGGGAAGGGATGGGGTTCGAGCTAAGCTCAAGGGCTGTGCCCTTTCTGCCGACTGTGATCTAGGCAGGGGGATTTTGTAAGGGCGGTGGTGTTTATGGAGGAAATGTTCCTGTTGTGGTGAGAGATGTGAAAGGGGGCCATTCGTTGGGAAGGTGACTGTAGTGTTATTTTTGGAGGGGGGAAGTTTGGTGGAGGTACTATTTACCAACCCCTCCGCTCGGGCAGGATATGACACAAGGTCAATTTTTAAGCGGAGTTTAACAGGTTTGAATTCAGAGTTTTCCTTCTCCTAGACTAGTTGCCTCACCAAGGCTGAAGAACCTAGTCCGTCCTACTATTTACCCATAGCTGGAGGGAGAATAAGGGGGTTCATACCTTTCCCAAGGGTATTTGCCCGAAAGTGAACGTAATAGCGCGACTGGAGTACGAACTCGCGTACTACGATTCCGCAGTGCATCGCTTTAACCATTACACCACGAGGACACCCCGATAAAGTTTGGTGGAGGTAGTGTTGATGTTGATGGTATCGCTGGAGGAGGTAGCTGTGGTTGTGGTTTTGTTTGGTGGGAAGGGCCTGCCTCGGGCTGGGGTTTATCTGGGCACAATTTTTTTGCTGCCCCTTCCCCACTGTCCCTTCTCCTTTTTAAATTAGTATTTGTTTCCATTTCCTCCTGGCTTACTGCTTTTTTCTTTTTTAATTTTTTTTATTGCTGTTGGGGATACTGAAGATACTGATGATGCTGGTGTCTTTAAAGTTGCTGGTGTCTCTATATCTTTTGGTGAAGTTGCTGTTGCTTTTGTTGGTGCTTTTGTTGGTACTTTTGTTGGTGTTGATTCCGGTGTAACTGATGGTTCTGTTGTTGTTGCTGCTGGTAATGGAGTCTTGGTTTGTTTTTGAGGAGGGGATGAAATTGGGCTTTTTTCCCCCTGTTTGGGGGATCCCCTCCTCTTCCGGGTCACCTCGGACCACCCCTCTTGATCATTTGTTTTGGGCTGGCCCGGGTCCTGGGCCTCCGCTGTCTTACTGATTGTGGTGGTGGTGGCTGTTGAAGCTGTTGTTGTTACTACATTTCCTGGCTTCTGGGGGCAAAACTTTGCTATGTGGCCTATTGTTTTACAGGACCAACATCTTGGTCTTCGCCCCTCCACCATCACAATCATCTGCCGGTCCCCACTGATCAGGGTCTCGGGGATGGCTTTGAAGCCATCCCTCGTCTGGCACAGCCGGGAGGTGTAATCCCCGTAGGCTGTCCCGGCCGGGGATCTGAGGAGGTGAAACTCCTCTACTTGGCCGTATGCGCTTAAATAAGCGGCCAACATCTCCCCAGTGATATGGGCCGGGACGTTACAAATGGTGACACCAAGCCTACGGGTTCCCTTATATTCCGGCTGCAACCTGAAATGTTTGGTCGTTATATTGCTCGCCGCAAATTTAGCTGCTAGATCTTCTGTCGGAAGCAGGACATCCCATGTCGCAAAACTTTTACGACAGAAATACTGGCATGGGATGCCTGTCTTCCGCAACAGCTCCTCAAACGTCTCCTTCTTAGGCCCCACTAACCTCTTGGTCTTTAAGTCCGAAATGACCAGCGAGAGAATCCTGGGCGTGAGTTTTTCTACTAATTCAGGTATGGGTAGAATTTCATTACCCTTAAAGTACTTTGCGTACTTTTCTAACCTGTCTTTTTCATAATCCGCAGGACATGGGGCTGTCTTGAGTTCCTTGTGAGTCTTGAGCATCAGTGGGGATCGGCAGCGAAGGCCAATTTGCCCCTATGAGGCTTTCTTGTGAGGGTTCTTTTTTAGCTTGTTCTTTTTTTTGGGGTAGAACCCTCCATGGCTGCAGAAGGGATTGCGGCCAGGAGGGTAAAACTTTAGCCTCCCCCTGTTGCAAGTGTGGAGTGGGGTTCTACTGTTCAAAAGAAGAATTAAAACTGAATTAAACTTTAGACACGTCAACACTTTAAAAGGAAATTACTAAAGATTAGAATCAGTAGAAACCCCTGTAAAAAAAGACACAAAAAATGTTGGTAAAAATAAATAGTCTGACCACAAGAGATTGGGTTGACTGTCGGAAAAATAAAGATACAAGTGACAAAAACAAGTCAGACGAAAACAAAAAACGTCACAAGTAATTCTCGGGTAAGGGTTGAGAAAAAAAAGAAAAGAAATAAAATGAAAGTTAAACAAAGAAAAAAAAATCAAGTCTTACCGAGATAACAACGTTTTTTAACTTGTAACAATAAGTAATAACAATATTAATTCAGGAAATAGCGACGTGTCAATGACGTGTAGGCTTATTGCTAGACTAATCTCCACTGCTGCCACAATGGCAGATGGAACAGCTCATTATGCTGAAAAGGTAGGTGATACCCAACACACTTATAAACATAATGGACAACAAATGTACGAAAATATTTGAACGGAATATATAAATGCATTTAAATGCACACATAAATCAAAGTCATAAGGAATTGATAAAATAACTAAATTTTGGCTCTACTAACTATCCTCCATATATTAACCATTGACGAAACTTATTTCAGAAAATCTTAAATTACATGGAGGAATATCTGATCGGCTCAGAAAAGGAGTAAAATGCCTGTTATCATAAACAAGATTCAACAAATGCACCCCACCAAAAAAAACCCAAAACAAAGAAAAAAAACAAAACAAAAGAAAACAAACACAAACAAACTATTGACCAATCACAAGCCTGCTCACTACATATAGAATGATAAAATCGACTGGAAAAGAGAGAATAGTCCAATTCATAGAATGTAAGAACATCTTCCCTTTAGAACGAAAAATATACAAAAAGGAATAAGATGGCTGCCAAATTCAGCTTCTCATAAACAAGATGATCTTGGTGAATTGCCAAGCTGAAGAAAAAGCTTTATGTATGGCTTGGATTCTTTGCATAAAAACATTTTGATTGTATCCCCAACGAATGTTCTGAATATCTTAAAGATATCCTCAGTTATAATAACATTCCTAAAACACAATATGGGAAGGTGACATACTAACCTCAAATAAATCTATGAAAAAAACATGCTCGAAACTAATAATCGGAAAACTAACAATGGAGTATTCGAATGGGACTAACTTTCACCTCTTGTTTTTTCTATAGCTCTAATACCCCCCACCACAGAACTTAAAAATAGAGACTATATATATAGAACTTCTACTCAAGAAATAAACTACCTATTCGATGTAGACAGCTTAGATTTTTTATGTAAAGTGATGACAATTTAGAAGGGCTTCTAAAAACTGAAAAAAAGATTTAGTGACTATAGAGGGATGCACTTTGGTGAAGACAAATATGGGAATGTCAAATTAAGAAAAACTAACTATCACGAAATAATTAAAGAACTGCATAGACGCTACAACAGGTTAGTTGCTACTGTTTGTAAACACACACTCGAAGCAAAAGAAATAATATTCAATTAGTAATGAAAGTAATAAATCAAATAAACAACTCGGCCTCATACCGAATGAGCCAGGCCAAAAATATAGAACGAAAGACACAGCAAAAAACATAAAGAAATGAGTAAAAACATACGGACTAAATCAGCTGAAAATTCCATGGAACAAAAACACTTATATGGAAAATATGCACAAAGAACTATCAATGCTGATATAGATAAAGACATGACTAATCGATGTCTGAAAATTGTGGAGCTAAAGGCGGAGATTAAAGGTTAATAAAAGCAGCAGAGGATCAGAACGCACCGACTAGAAACAATCAGGCAAATAAAAAAAAAAAAAAAAACGGATGAAAGCCAATACGTAGATAGTGTGACAAAGAAACAGAATCAATCGACCACTAAATGTACGGTTGCCCAATTGTACCAACAGAATATAAATGAAGGCATGATAAAATAGGATATTGCCATTAAGGGTAAGATCATATTTACCCAACCCCTCCACTCGGGCAGGTTATGACACAAGGTCAATTTTTAAACGGAGTTTAACAGGTTTCAATTCAGAGTTTTCCTTCTCCTAGACTAGTTGCCTAACTAAGGCTGGAGAACCTAATCTTTCCTACAATCTATCCATAGCTGGAGGGAGAATAATTGGATTCATACCTTTCCCAAGGGTATTAGTGCTATATGAAATGCAATCAGTCTCGTCCAGGATTTGAACTCGTATCATCGTGTCCAATTCCTACGACGATAACCATTACACCACGGGCACCTCCACTTAAAGGTAAGATAATGGAATCGTCAGTTTCCTATGAATAGCCAACTCTCGGAGCGAGACTACTGAATGCCATATGTCAAGTACTGATTGTCCGTTCACTGTCTCTTGTGTAGTAAAACCTATTTCCTTATCAAACTACTTTCTCTGTTACCTCGAATATACGAGTTAGAACAGACATTAGATTCATTGGAAAGTATGTAAATACAATTGAATATTGGATTGTGAAAAATGGTTTAACCACCAAGCAGAAATAATAAGAGAAGAAAAACGAGGTACAATTCTTAAGCACTTTCCAGTCCAAATTGATTGAAAATACAGAGTTATAGACCAGATATACTTGTTAGGAACGATAAACGAAACAAAAAAACATACCTTTTAATTGGTATGGCAGTGCCAACAGACGATAACATGTCAGTCAAAGAGTATAATAAAATAGATAAATACCAAGATCTGGAAAAAGAAATTGCGAAAATGTGGCACCTTAAAACTATCACCATGCCAATAATAGTTATAGCCATGAATATGATCAAGAAAGATCAACAACTTAAGATACCTAACATTTCCAGCCAATAGGAATTAGAAACAATTCCACTTTGCGGAACTGCGTATCTCCTCAAAAGAGTATTATCAAATTAAGTGAAATATATAACCAAAAAGAGGCAGCAAAAACATAAATAGATAAATAGATTGCACATAATTACTATCTTCCCTCAACAGATGTCTTTTAGAGAGACTCTAGGAAGAACTGTAAGAAACAGAAAATAAAACAGAAAATTAGTAATGATAATATTAATAATTACAAGTACTTGGCGATATTGGAAGCGAACACCATGAAAGAAAGAATGAAAGAAAATTTAAGAAAACAGTACCCCAGGAGAGCAAGAGAATTCGAAACCAAGCCCTACCGCAGAAATGCTATCAAAAGAATAAACATCTGGGTAGTCTCCTTTGAATGATAAGCTAAACCATTCATAAAACAGATGAGAGAGAAATCCAGAATAATGGGTCAAAAGACAAGGAAATTGATAACTATTCACGACCCTTTACATCTGAAAGATAGACATATTCTATATGTCAAGAAAAGAAGGAGGGTGGAGATTTACAAGGATTTAAATACTTTGATAAAAGGAGTTGAGAAAACACTAAAAAGACCAAAGGAAATCAAATTGCGGCAGCCAGTGACAATAAAGGAAATATAAGAGCAAATAGAAAAACTTCAAAACCTAGAAAACAGAAATACGAAGAAAAAAATGTATGAGTATTTCAAACAAAAAACAGCCAAGATTGGACAAGAAAAACGTAGATATAGCTAACAAAGAGAAACATCTTGAGAGAAACTGAAACTCTTTTAATTGCATGGATTTGTAGAGACTGAGATAAAACAGTTAATCCATTTGTAAGTGAAATTAACAAAGTAGCACAAAGGCAATAAAAAAGTAGATACAACTAAGTGGGAAGGATGACCAACTGAAAATAGTGCAAGGAATTAAGATTTGACAATACAAACAAGTGTTTTATGTATAAACCAGAACCCGTCCTACAAATTGAGATGGGCAAATTTGACATGGATTTTGAGATACCTCCGAATCCCCAATCGTAGCCAGAAGAAAAGACCTGATAATTGACAAAAAAGAAATATAACTTGCTGTTTAGTTAATTTAACAATTCAGGTGGTAAATTAAAAAGTCTTAAACAATTCCTTCTGGATCATATTCCCCACCCAGTCGGTTGTATCTAGTTTTTAACGTTTTTCAATAATTTTTACATTTGTTTATTATGTCATTAATCGTTTCATTTCTAAAAGCACATAATCTACACTTGCCCTTCTGCTGCGTATTTTCGATTCTGAATCTAATATAATTGGTCCTTGTAGCTTTTTTTGTACTGGTATTAGAAGAAATTATGTTTCTCTCTTTTTTATCCATGGCCAGGTCTTTCCGTGTAAGATTTTGACACTTTGTCGCTTGAAATATTCATAGAGTTGTTTTTCTTCCCATTTCTGTTTATTAGCTTTTTTTTGGTACATGATCAGTGTTGTTACTGATTGCTGTATTTCTGTTTCGAAAATTATCCCAGATAATACAGCAGTCGTTTGGTTTTTTTCTTTCCTTCATTCCAGCAATTTTCTTTTATATCTACTTTCTGAAGGGTGGAATATCTGTCTGCTTTTTATGATTATAAAGTTAGTCTCGTGCCTACAAAGATTATTCTATCTTTCTCTCGTGTTAATTATTCGCCCCTTAGGCCTTTTTTGTCCTCTTAATTACCACTTCAGACTAATCTAGTATTGTATCAAATTTTACCTGCGTTAACTGGTAGTTTTTCACTAAGCCTAAGTGACAGTTAGTCTCCTCAAGTCTCCAAGACACTTCTCAGTATTTTGTCCGATCTTAACAATGCAGCTGTTTTAATACCTTCTACTCGTCCTCCGATTTCCGAATCTTTCAGCCCCTCTACCATGCTTTTGGGGATCGTTCCGAGCGCACTGATTACAATTGGTATCACTGTCACCTTTATGTTCCATAGCTTTTATTATTATTATTATTATTATTATTATTATTATTATTTAGAATATTGAAAACAACAAAACATAAAACCATAGAACCGTAAAAGAAGGACACACAAATATAGACAAACAGAAACGCATCCTTACCTATATAACCACACACAGATATATATATATATATATATATATATATATATATATATATATATATATATATATATATATATCTTTGAGTATTTGCCGGAAGATGTGTATTAAATTTAATACAACATAATACTCGCAAATTACAATATTAATGCAGATGCATTTAAAATAGAAATGAATTTGCTGATAACACGAGACAGCATCACAACGTGCTGTGCATATCTTACTCTGAATTTCAGGTTGTTTCGTTGTTGTACAGCATACACGATTTGCCCTCTCTCATTCGTTATCTTCTTAAGAAAAAAACATCAAGCCAACTAAAAATTTCAACAAAATAAAAAAAAAGCATAAACAAAAACAAAAAAATCAGAACGTAATAACCCGGATGTGTACCCACTGACACAACATATTCTCTTGTTTTCATCTTAATTGACCTCTTCCCCCACCACACTATCCTCTTTCCGGAACATTCCTCAGAATATAGCATTATCACTCTGCGATTCATATTTGAAGTAACGTCGTTCCCATCAAAAATCTTAGGCCTACGTACGTAACATGCAGCAATTTTGTCTGGGTTAAGATCATGGGAGCGTTATGTCTAGACTAATATGTTACTCTCCAACACCTTAATCTAAGATTGCTGTGCTCTATCTCTAATCAGGGTTCATTGGCTGACTGATTTAAACGGCATGGTGACCAATCTGGGGTTATTTTATGCCCACAGGTTAAGGAGTGTCCCCGTACTGGATTGCTGCCTTTAAATAAACGAGTCCGAACTCCAGTTTCACAATTATGCTTACTAATACCATTGGGGAAGTTACTGAACCTCCTTCTCTTTTCAAGTCATTCCTTAAATAGTATCACAGCTCTTATTCAACAAGGATGGCTTTGGTTCAGCAATGAATTACCCTGGGAGGTTTATTTGCCATTAGAAACCAAACATAGAGCCCAGGTAATATAATAAATAATCAGTTTATATTTACATCTTTGTATAGTTGCTTAAGAGTGTTTTCTTGGTTTATTTTTACACATGGTTATATATCAAGTATTCTTATCAAATACAAATGATTCGCAAAAAGGCTGGATATTACTGTGGTGTTGTTGTTAACGTTCAGGATTGCAACGCCTTAGTAAGCAAGTTCGAACCCCAATCAGGTTATTGCGTTCACTTTCGCTCTATACGCTTGGGAAAGGAAGGAAATTCTTTATCCAACCGCTCACCCAGCGATGTGGTAAATCATACCAAACATGGCTTTGACTATTAGATAACCAATAAAGGATGATATGCCATAAACAAAAAAAAAAAACGAATTTAAGATCTTGTTTAAAAACATATGTTTTTAACCCATAGATAGGACTCTAAAAGGTTCGGGAATCACGCTCATTGCATGGTTATATTTAGTCTTTTTTATATCTTTCTTTCTTTACAATTTTTGTACTCAGACGATATCAAGTATTCCTATTTAATGCAAATAATTTGCACGCAGTTGAATGGGTGAAAGTATTTCTACTAAAAATTATAGTTTATACATATTTATATGGTTTTGCTTTGGCTTATTTGGTTTCATGGCATATCAACCATTGGAAGAAATCTGATGCCAAATCTGGTTTATTCATAAATATTAGGTATACGTGATTTGTAAAAATAAGTCAAACAAGTTTAATAATTCCAAGTATTGAAATGTATCACTAACATCAGTCATTTATTAATACATTGTTAAATGATCAAACAATTCTATTTCTAACAATCTAATGTAGCAGAAGTCATTTGTTTGCACTCAGCTTAAATGTCAAACAGTTCTATTTGACCCATAGATAGGGCCCAATGAGGTGCTACCACTCCGGACCAGATTAGACCAGGGAGCGATGTCAATGAAGGGGTACCCCACATTCTCCAAAGCTCCAGTATTACTGAAGCCTTACCATCAGATTGTTTAGTCTTACATCCAGGACAATTATTGGGAGAGTCTTAACCATCTGCAGAGAGACAGTCGAATGACTGTTAGTAAATTCCCAACGATCATTGACTTCGCACACAGTTTAAATAAGTATAAGTAAGTTATATCAATCCTGAAAGAATTATAGGTTTGGTTTGGTTATTATTAACTTTTGCATGTTATTTAATGCCAAAACCATTCTCCGAGAAGAACAGTAGTCGTAGTATTTAACCCATAGTTTGTATGATAAGGGGGTTGATACCTTTCCCAAGGGTATTTGTCCGAAAGTGAACGTAATAGCGTGACTGGAGTACGAACTCACTTACTACAATTTCGCAGTCCATCGCTTTAACCATTATACCACGAGGACACCCGCAAAGAAATATAGCTTCGAGCAATAATTCTTAATACAAATAGCTGTAGGCATATAGAATAAAGAAATCTTACCTAATACTAATAATTTGTAAACAGATCTATTTGACCAAGAAATAGGATCCTAATATACAGTGGAATTCAAAGTCAGAAGAATCCTTAGAATTATCATGTTGAACTGAAGCTTCACCACCGGATACAGTTTTACTCCCCACTGAAAATGATACAGGCTGCGTATTATAAGCAAGGAGTAGGTATCTCTATCCATGGAAATCTTGCGATCATTTTAAAAGTGATATAAAATTAGCAGATAATTAATGTTATTTCGGATATAGATTCTAATGAAATTATTTGTAGGTAAAGTGATGTAAAGTTGGTGACCTTAGTCGAGGGTATCTCAAAGGCTCCCTTTTCGGTAGCTAATATACAAAGGTGTGTTGGGGAGGACACTACTTTTTTTTCCCTGGATTGTTCCACTTTATCCTTGATCCGTACCTAATAACACAGAAAGGTGGCATCAAGTACCATTTTTGAGTCTTTGAACCCAGATCACCCGGGCCATTGGCGAACACTCTAACCATCTAATTATGTAGTTTTCTTGAAATGAGTCTTCTTGGAATCAAACAAACTCCAGCAGGTTTCTCGTTGTTCGAAACACTTTTGAAACTCCTATTTTTATCTCGTATTTTATATCATTTGTTTCACCTGCATGGTTCTCGCAACGGAACTTATTAGATGATACAAGAATACATAGAACGAGAAATGCAATTTCCGTGAAATCCACGTAATAATTTATATATATATATATATATATATATATATATATATATATATATATGTATATAAACATGTGTGTGTGTGTGTGTGTATAAAGTTGTGTGTTTGAGTATGTGCGTGTGTGAATGTGAATGTGTTTATGAATGTGTTTTAATGTGCGTTTTTTTGAATATGTGTGAATGCGTGTGTGAATGTGTCTCTGTGAGTGAATGCGTGTGTGAATGTGTCTCTGTGAGTGAATGCGTGTGTGTGTATCTCTGTGAGTGAATGTGTGTGTGTGTGTCTCTGTGAGTGAATGTGTGTGTGTGTGTGTGTGTGTGTGTGTGTAATATGTGAGTGTGAATAAGTTTGAATATGTGTGATTGAATGTGTCGGTGTAAAATTGTACATTCGAAATCGATTCGTGAGGAAAACACGCACACAACTTGAGATTGCGTTCCATTTTCGTGACCTATTAAATCAAACATATTTTAATTAGGGTCACCAACAGGAAAAATTGACAAAAGCAGCAGTCTTATTACATTCCAGACAAGCCTAAAAGCCACACTCTCACTCCTGGGCAACATTGCCAAATCCTGCCTCTTGATGTAGGGCTCTGTGGTTTGGTTTGGTTTGGTTTGGTTTTATCCATATATATTAAATCTATGATAGATATTTTTAAACGTGCCTGAATTTGTTTTTTTTTTTCATACAGTTAAAACGGTTTCACTTATTTCTATTTAATACCCAATAAAATGTAAAAACAGTTATATATGAAATGATTCAGTTTAGCATAAAGTACACAGATTTTTTTTTCACACACAGTTAATGTAAAAACTATTCTACTTCAAACAATTCAGTTTAGCGAAAGTAGACGGTTTAGTTCTATTTAATCTTTAGATAGGACACTATCAGGTACTATCACTCCCAGCCAGAGTGGATCTGGCAGCAATGGCTATAAATGAGTACTCTGCATTCCCCAAAGCTCCAGCATTACTGAAGCCACATCATTAGATTATTTAGTGTCATATCCTAGGCACTCATTAGGGGAGTCTTACCCCTCTGAAGAGATGCTGTAGGTGTATTGTACATCCCTAACCGACTCGCCAAAAACTCTGTGTTGAGTCTGAGAGAAGATAAATGGAGATATAACTTCACAATTATCATTGATCACCTAACCAGTGCGAAGTGGATTGTGTATATGGTTTCCTCAATATGAAAATGAATCTGTTCTCAGAATGACACCCAAGTAATCTGAAGTCTTTGGATTTGAGCTTCTGAGATAAATGCCACGCAGTACATCGCGCTTTTTACAAATTTTGGGCGTGGTGAACTGCATCATTGGTTTATTTTTCTCACTGACACTGCTCAAGTGACTCTAGATTGTTGCACGTACGCACTCTCTCACTCACACACACGCTCACACACACACACGCTCACACACTCACACACACACACACACACACACACACACACACACACACACACACACACATATATATGTGTGTGTGTGTGTGTGTGTGTGTGTATATATATATATATATATATATACAAAGTTACTGATCGTCTAAAATCAATATTTTTATATAAGTCGATTCAATTATATTTTCTGCACATAGATGTGTATCAATTCGTTTTTATGACCAAATTGTTAGGTTCAATGTCTTCTCAGGTAATTGTGTTGTTAATTTGCGAAGAATGACGAGAAGATATTAGTTTTACAGATATAAAATAAAAACCGATTTTAAATAAAAAAGAATATTTGAAAATCTAATAAGCATCTGAGTTGATTAAATTTACCAAGCTATATGGAAATTCCTCTCACAGACGAAACTCAGACATACATGAAGGAAATATAATGGTTCGAACCAATGGCAATATTTTTTGTTGACAATTACTTCACCAAATTTTTTGCTCTCAACTCGTTTGAACTCATACAGTTCTGTTATGGTATTGGATTATTCGAAAAATTCATAATAAACAAATCACAAATATTCCACCAACTGCTTACAAAGAATTTTCAAGGATGGAATTTCAGTTTATATATTAATAGCCTTTTATCTAGAATTATAATTACATTCAACAAGATATGAAATAATGATTTTTGTTGGAATATTTTGTCTTTATTAGTAAAGAAAATTACAATCAAGCAAAATAAAGAAAGAAACAGATAGAAAAATCTTTGAGATATGTTTAATCGATTTCCCTAAGGAGATATTACTTTCATGTACAAAAAAAAAAATCGATTGATATTTAAGTGCAGACATATTGTGTCATTTACCACTGATCTGTTTTCAATATGAATTTATTTTCGTCTAAGTGTCACAGGTATTGAAATCTTACCACGTGACATATGCAGCACATCATGAATAAGGTTAATTATTTAGTTTTCTCAATCTTCACGCTGATAATGTACCTGTTTCGCCAATAGTCCAGGAGACCTGGGCTCAATCCCAGGTCGCGTCATACCAAAGACTTTAAAAATGGTATTTTATACCTCCTTGCTTAACATTCAGTAATATAAGGTACGTATTAATGGTAAAGAGGATCAATCCAAGGAAAGGAGTAACACTTTCCGCTACACCTCGGTGTAGTAACTATTGAAAAGGGAGCCTTCTGGTCGCCCTCGACTAAAGGAAGACAACTTTACTTAACATTATCTACCTGCTACGATCCTTTAAGTAACGGAATTCAGGAGTTCATTATATGTTTTATACCTGTTGTGCCATAACAACATCAAGGACTTGAAGAAGCTAGACGGCAATTACACAAGAATGCTACGTGCAATCTTGAACAAGTCCTGGCGGCAACACCCCACAAGACACCAACTGTACGGCCACCTGGCCCTATCACGAAAACTATTCAAGTTAGACGAACCAGACATGCAGGACACTGCTGGAGAAGCAAGGACGAACTCATGAGAGATGTACTCTTATGGACCCCCACACATGACCGTGCAAAAGCAGGACAACATCCCGTATCCTCACATAGCTGCTGAATGTATGTTCGTGCTGGTCGTCCTGCTTTTGCCCGGCCATATGTGGGGGGTCCATAAGAGTACATCATTTATGAGCTCGTCCCTGCTTCTCCAGCAGTGTCCTGCATGTCTGGTTCGTCTAACTTGGATAGTTTTCGTGATAGGAGGCAGGTGGCCGTATATATATATATATATATATATATATATATATATATATATATATATGTACGTTAAGAATCTTAAGGCCACGCAGTTTAAAAAATAATCTCGTCAATCTTTAAAGAGAAAAACATTCTAGAAGTACTTTAAAATATTTCTTCTCAAGCATCCACGTTTTGAGAAAGCCATATTGAATAAACAATTTTAAAGTACCATTTCTCATTGAAAATGAAATAAATTATCAAAAATGTACTTCAAGCATATCAAAATGAAAATCATTATCTTAAATATTATCAAATATTACCGGTTAGGGCCCTCATGCGTATGTCAATTTTATTTATTTTCCACATAAATTAGGCCAAACTGAAGAATTTTATCGCAAAATATTCCAGACGCCCTGTGACATTGGGTGGTGTACCTTGAAACCAATGGTGTTAAAGCATCCCTTCATTTCAGAGGGGTTCATATGTAAATTACTATCAAAGTTGAAGCATGTGACGAGGAGCGTGTAGGGAATGAGACAGCAAACAAAACGAAATATATATGTATACTAAGAGTACTCATCGAAATCCCCTGTGAAAACTCATCAAATAGCTACGAGCAAACCTAAGTGTATGCGCATTCAGCATAATAGTTGTCATATCAAATGAAATTGCCGACCCAATATGAAATCCTGAAGGAAGCTATCTTCTTTTCGCTTCATATTTTAAAAAAATTGGGAAAGGAATGAATCTTTCTCTTCTCCTTTACCCCAGCTATGGGTAAATAATAGAGTAGATTGAGTTCGTTAGCCTTGGCTATGAAAATCAGTTTTAGAAAAGGAAAATTCTGAATTGGAACCGGCATTGCTCCACATAAAAATGGACTTTGTGTGATATCCAGTTTGCGTTTGAGGAGTCATTTGAATATTTGGTGGTTCGGAAAATAATGTTGAATTATAGAATAAAATGTTTATTCCTGATTTAACTAATTTAAATTTTATCTTATTTGTGCTTATTATGTGCTCCGCACAGTTACTTTTAGATAAGTCAAATTTTCAAAATTTTAATGAATAAAACAAAGAACAAACTAGCAGTTTGACAAATATAATTTATTCAGTTCGCCACCCGGAATCGATGCTGGGAAATAGAGCATGAAAATGACTACTAATTTTCAACGAGCCTTCCATCCCGGCTTCGCTTGACCTGTTGCCTGGCCGACTTGATTGCCCGGTGACGAAGACCCGTCAGAAGAAATATACGGACTGATCATGTTCAAATTTTTTGGCTCATTCCTCGGAAGTCATGTTTCCTGCATGTCCCTTCTCTGCTCATGCCTGTGTTTGTGTGTGAATGCATTCACTCGAAGTGGTTAAGCTGGATCGTCATGTCTGTGTACAGTTTTTCGCAGATTAGTCCAAAGGTAGTT
>OY757912.1:44898075-44938075 GCA_963585895.1 Sepioteuthis lessoniana | reverse complement strand
AGACACGGGATGTAACCCTGAAGACCTGCCGGAAGCGATGAATGATAGGGAGAAGTGGCGAGAGATGGTCAGGGATATCCGTGCTGGCGGCACAACATGATGATGATGATATATATATATATATATATATATATATATTTATTGGAAATTCAATAAAACGAGGAGGTAACTCCTTAATCTAGTCCCCCCTACACCCCACGTGTTTATTCTGGTTTTAGATTTAAATTTAAATTTAAATTTGAATTTAATTGATTATCCATTGGGTCTGAAGAAGTCCTGTATTAATTTTTTTCTTCATGTTTTTTGGTTCACACCAGAAACTGAAAATACGGGACCGAAATAAATTTATAATCATGAATTAACAGGTCTTTGATTTTTTTCTTAAAGTAAAGATATATATATATATATATATATATATATATATATGTTAAGTTTTTCGGAAAACAATTTCCGATTTTTGAATAAATTTTATTCTTGAAACTAGATTTAAACTAAATTATTTAACATATGATCACTGGACATTCATTCATATATTAAAGTTCTGATGCTAGGGCATCATCAAATGCAGTTACTACGTCACCTTTGAAACTGAATTTTTCTAGTATAAAATCTCCGGGTGCTTGTAAAAATAATAGACGGAGGCTGAAAAACCAGGAAAATATGATGGACGTGTTAAAGTCTCATATCTCAAGTCAGTGAGCTTCTGTAGTGCCATCCTGGAAAGATATGGCAGAGCATTGTCATGAAGTAAAATTTGGACCTCGTCGACTTAACAGTTGTGGTCGCATTTTACAAAACTGAAAATGCACTTCAACCTTCTTGATCTCCCAGGTTCGTATCCCAGCTATGGAACTTCTGAACCCAACGCCGAACAATCCACTTACTACTGGATCCTTCACTTCATTCTCGGTTTATATTAGCTGCTGTTTAAGAATAAACTCATGTAAAAAATTAAGCGTCTCACTTTTTTTTATGTGCATGTTCAAATTAAAATTCGGATAGAAATTATAGAAAATCAATAAAAATATCTTAATAAACAAGAAAGTGCATTTTGATACAACGGCTATTAAAATAAAACGTTAGAACATAATTTAAACAGTTGATATGAAAATCGTATATATATATATATATATATATATATATATATAGTTTACAACATGGTTTAGAGTATAAATTTTTAAGGTTTGATGTTATTGTTAAGGGCAAGTATTTTGTTCTCATCATACCGGTGCTTGAAGCATATGAGAATCCTATGGTAGGTGCTAAGTTTTTGAATAACTAAAAGTAGAAATGCATTGTGAGTTAAAAAAGGCCCTATTTTTCGATCATGTATCTTCAGAGAAACACCATGGCCAGTAAGCAATAGCGGGGTGTATAGATGTACATATAATGGGAACACAGTGGCATAATGGTTATCGTTGTGCAAAATAAGCTTAACGAGACGTGTTCAAATTCAGGAGAAGACTTCGTGCTACCTATAATTTTCTCACAGCTATATGAAAATATTTGGGTAGACTGGGCTCTCCTCTGTATTAGAAAACTGGACGAGACTGATAGCATTTGAAATAGCAAAAATACACGTCGGAAAGGTAGGCATCTACCTAATCTCTCTCCATTTATTGATAACTAGTAGGGCAGACTGTGCTATTTAACTATGATTTGTTAACCGGTCTGGAAGATGGAAAAATCTGAATTCAAACCTGATAAACTCCTTTTCAAAAATCGACCTGGTGTTTCATCATGTCCATATGGAGGGGTTGGGCAAACAAATATAATCCAGGGAGATTACGTTATAAAATACTTTATTACATCGATTTTTATAGTATAATGTTCCATTGGAAATGACAAGATTAGTGTTGCCTTGGCTTCAGTACAAAATTATCGTTCTGATAAAAAATGATAGAAATGTACTTTTACTCACACACACACACACACACACACACACACACACACACACACACACACACACATACATGCACGCTCTCTCTCTCTATATATATATATAATTATCATTTTGGTGAAAGAAAATGTTACATGCACGCTCTCTCTCTCTCTCTCTCTCTCTCTCTCTCTCGCTCTCTCTCTCTCATAAATAAAATCATCGTTTTGATGAAAGAAAATGTTACATGCACGCTCTCTCTCTCTCTCTCTCTCTCGCTCGCTCGCTCGCTCTCTCTCTCTCTCCTTATAAATACAATCATCGTTTTGATGAAAGAAAATGTTACATGCACGCTCTCTCTCTCTCTCTCTCTCTCTCTCTCTTTCTTTATAAACAAAATTATCGTTTTGATAAAAAAAGATGTTAGAAGTGTACTTATGTTTTGGTTAACACACATACATACATGCACGGTATCTCTCTCTCACCCCCACACTCACTCTCTCTCTCTCTCTCTCTCTCTTTCTCTCTCTCTCTATTCATATACAAAATTATTGTTTTGAAAAAAAATGTTTGAAACTTATGTTTTTCTGACACACATACATACATGCACGGTCTCTCTTTCTCTCTCACTCTCTCTCCATATATATATATATATATATAGTGATAACGATATTTACGAATAGACATTATGAGAGTGACACTGACGCTCAAATATGTTCTCTCACTCATACTCGCATAAATTCATGTACACACTTCTTCATAATTCTATTCGGAATCCAATTTCCAGATGATATATAAAAGGAAGTATTTACGTGCATAAATTTGAGACTCGATTAAAAAAAGATTTCTTCGTGCTTTCGCTTCAACAGCAAAATAGAATAAACGGATATTTATTCTCTTTGTATACAGTTTTCTAAAGATGCTTAAAAAATTTATTTATCTTCCTGTTCTCATATCTACAGTGGCCCTGTGCGCATCTTGGAGCAAATATTTTCCATCCGCATCTGTTCATTGATGAGTAGCAATTATAGCCGAAACAAACGGAAATACGAAGACTGTTTGATTCATACGTTATTTTTTAAAGTTATGCAACAAAAGAATTCGACGTAATATCTGACGTCTCAATCTTTACATTTGCTTTCAAGATATCATCAATTGCATTTGGATGGAGAGATGGTGCAATGTCAGCCTTTTAAAAGAAGAGGAAAAGAGAAAGGGAAACTCGCATACGAAATCGAGGCTCTTGTTTTTGTTTCTTTTAATTTTTTACTTGGGTTCAAACATTAAACTCTGTCACCGAGGTTTCAAAAAATATAACGCCATTTAACCAGCCGAAATCTTTCCCTCTTCCCTTCCATTTGATTATCACAATTCACAGCCTGTCCGTTTTCTATCTCATTACAATTGCATCTCTTTTGATCTCTGTCTTTCTT
Organism: Sepioteuthis lessoniana; assembly: GCA_963585895.1. Lineage (NCBI taxonomy): Eukaryota > Metazoa > Mollusca > Cephalopoda > Myopsida > Loliginidae > Sepioteuthis > Sepioteuthis lessoniana. Next base: position 44,934,763 of record OY757912.1, on the reverse strand, counting down.
TTTTTCTTTCTATTTCTCTCTCTCTCTCTCTCTCTCTCTATATATATATATATATATATTCGTTTTTCTGTCCGCGTTTCCTTATTTTATTGCATCTGATAATCATTGCCTGTCTGTTTTCTATCTCTTTACAATCACATCTCTTTTGATCTCTCTTATTCTCTCTCTTTCTCTCTCTCTCTCCTGTTCTCTCTCTCTAGATATGTGTGTGTTTCTATCTGTCATTGTTCATTTATATATATATATATATATATATATATGTTGTGCATTAAGTAAGTTTCCAGACTTTTTTGTACAGGCATTTAAAAATTGTTCTAGCCTCTTAAAAATTAAGTACGTTATTGCTATACATCTTATCAGATGACTGACTAATTTTTATGATTTCAGGTTCAAATGAACAGTAACAGCAGCAGTTGGAATACACCCAACTAAAGCCTCATTGTCACAGCTGGAGAATTTCAAAAATGCAATCTGGACATGAGGACACTTTAGAAGAACGATATGCAATGAAATTCTGTTTAAAATTTTTTTTAAATGCCACAGAAATGTATAGAATGCTTCAGACTGTTTTTGGACCATCTTGCATGAATCGAGCATCAGTTTCTGAGTTGCATAAGAGATTCAAGGAAGGCAAGGAGTCTGTGAGGGATGATGGGAGGTATGGGAGGAGTGAGGAAGTCAGAAAACCAGAGTTGATTGGCCAAAGGGTTAGGATAAGGGTTACTATGTTGAGGTTTTAAGGGAGTTCAGGAAGAGATTCCGTCGGAAGAGGCAGGCACTCTTCAAAACGGGTCAGTGGCATTTCCACCAAGACAATACACCAGTCCACAACTCCATTCTTGTTACAGACTATTTGACCAAGATGGGCCTCAAGACAGTTCCTCACTGTCCCTATAGTCCAGACCTTGCTCCCAGTGACTTTTGGTTATTCCCTAAGCTCAGAGGCTGTCGTTATGAGACAATTGAGGAGATGAAAGAGGCTGTGACGAAGGTCATTGACACGCTCACACAAGAGGACTTCCATGAGGCCTTCCAGAAGTTGTTGGAACGGTGCAACAAGTGCATTGCAACCGGAGGAGATTTCTTCAAAGACGACTAGAGTTTCATGTGTGTACTATCAATAAAAGTGCCCATACGAAAAAGTCTGGAAAATTATTTAATGATACTCGTATATATATATATATATAGAGAGAGAGAGAGTGAGAGAGGGAGTTAGAGGGAGAGATTTACAGAGGAAGAGTAACATAAGATTATTTTAAATATGTCCACATACACATACATACACACACACACACACAAACTCACGATTTCTTAGATTGGACTGAAATTTATTGTTTGCATATTTTATCTTTGATCACTTCTTGTCTTTGTATGAGTCAGTTGAATTTTTCATAGAATAAAATCAGGAAAGCTCAGTATTCTTTCCAATTCTTCTGGGCCGCAACTGGAGCAATTTTCGGGAGAACGAATAAGGAAATGACAGAGACTAGTCGTATTCATTTATATAATGAGTCGAAAGAAGAACAAGTTGGAGAAGAATTCATAGGAGAAAAGATTTTACAAGAAGTAAAATGAATAAGTGGCGGGAAAAGTGTTAGGAACATTTTAGAATATGACTGCTATATTCGAAGTTGATATTTTTAAGGAAGGTTTGTTAATGTTTACATAGAGAATGTCAAGAATGTTATGCTTTTGGTGGGTGGTTTTCTTTGTGTAATATGGAAGTGTTTTCAGTTAGTTTTTTCCGGATTTGTAGGAGAGGGACGATAATTTTTTGACGTTAAAAGACGGAATGAGTGTCGGATAGGTAAAGTGTTAAACATCTCGACACGATTATTGAAGTCAGGCCGATATTGATACTTCATTGGAGAAGAATTCTTCCTGTGGTCATACTGAGGTAATTAGTCGAGGGAGAGAAGTTATTTTTGATGACGAGGTTATTTGTACTGAATTTGGGAAAACATGGAATAAGTCAAACGACTCAAGAACAGATCAATGTTGAATAGGCAGACTAGACGTGTTTTTCTATTTAATCAAACATGTATAAAAGAGAAAATGCTGCCTTCCATTCACCTATTAGGTAGAGTATTTTCCAATGGCCCGGGAGTCCGAGGTTCAATCCAAGGCTTAGTCAAACCAAAGACTCAAAAAATGGTACTTGGCATCTCCTTGCTTGAAGGTCAGCAGTTAAAGGTTGAGATCAAGATCAAAGTGTATTAATACAAGAAAAAGAGAAGAGCTCTCCCCTACACCTTGGTATTATAGCTATTGAAACGCGAGACTTCGGGTCACCCTCGACTACGTTCGCCAATTTGATTTATATATATATTGTAATAGTTTATGGCTATAACTAGCTTACATAGTGAATTAATGGTGAACTTAATTTTGTGGTATTTATAAGGGAGTGCACAATATCGATGATAGAGCTATTATATATATATATATATATATATATATATATATAAAGTCGAAGGTGACCCGAAGGCTCACTTTTCAGTAGCTACTCTACCGAGGTGTAGGGAAGGTCGCTACTCTATTCCCTGGATTGCTCCATTTTATTTTTGATCCTTACTTTATAGTGTTCAATGTTAAGCAAGGCCGCATCAAGTACCATTTTTTGAGTCTTTGTTATGACTTGACCTGGGATTGAACCCCGGTCTACCGGACCACTGGCAAGCACTCTACTCATTAGACCAGACGTAAGGTTTCTTGCTTTATGTATTAATCAAAGTTAAAGGTTTTCAAAAAACCAAAAAAATTGATTAATGTGGTCAATTTTTGTCTCATTGGTGTTGAAATGGCGGGTTTTGTTTGTGTGTATGAGTGCCTAAGTTGTTCGTGCGTTTGTATATTAATGAGTTTGTGTATGAGTTCTCACTGGCGCACACATATATACGTATATCTACGTATCTAATATTATGTATCTTTACATGTATACACATATTTCCGCTGTCTGCTGGTGGAAAGGGATGAAACAAAGTCAGAGAGTGTGAGAAGGGAATTGTGGTTTCAAGAGGGAGAGGCAGAAAGAATTGTTTCTATAAAAGCAATTTCTTTTTTCTTTCTTTTTTCCTTTGATCCTACACCTCCCCTTGATAACTAAAGGTTTATCAGATGTGAATCATATGATTAGAGGTAAATTATAAATTTACATCTTAGTATAAGGTAAGAATACTTCATATAAGGTCAGTGTGTGCAAACAGATAATTAGAGATGAAAACTTGTACCAAATAATGGGACTTTGAACTCAATCGGCTCTTGAACATTAACCTCAGTATCAAAATTTTACCTCTTTCTGGCTGTCTTTGTCTCTCTATCTCTACCGCTCTCTTTCTGTATCGGTTGTATTTATAAAGGATGTCATAATAAACTGTCTTCTATATTTTTCATTAGTCGCCTCATAAAAAATAATTCTATGTAGGTAAACAAAGAAGAAAAACTATAACTAAACAAGAAAGAAATTAAAAAAGAAATTCCACACTAGACAAAGATAAACGGTGTTATGTGCCGTGTTGACGCACAGACAAACAGATATCGGCTAACTTAATTGTAGGTGGGTGTGGCCTTTGGTGAGTCACTAAACTTCTGAAGATTTGACAGGTAAGCCATCAAAGATTACGTGACATGCTCTCATGCACATCTTTGTGAATGTGCCTGTGTGTGTGCATATGTACATTCGTGTTTGTGTGCGTGTGTGCACACACGCGTGTATTATATCGTTCCTTCAGCATTTCATAATAAAAATCTTATGATTAATGCAAATGGACAAATTAACAAGAAACATATGAAATACCGGAATTTCAAATTTATTTTACAACTAATGAAAAGCTACATGTCCGGAATAGCTCATCGATAAACTTCTACGTTTTATATATATATATATATATATATATGTGTGTGTGTGTGTGTGTATGTGTGTGTGTGATTGGTATATCCTCATCATCATGTCCCACTGCTAACATGGATTTCCCTGACCCTCGCTCGCCACCCGTCTTTATCGTGAATCGCTCCCAGCAGGTCCTCCAGGCTTCATCCAGTAACGGTACAAAGCTGTTGTACTTAGGTTCTAGATGGTCGTCCAACCTTTGCTCGTCCATGTGAAGGACTCTCAACAGGAGTACACTGCTCATGAGTTCGTCCTCATTTCTCGAACGGTATCCCGCATGTCTGGTTCGTTTACCTTAGATAGTTTTCGTGATGGGTGGTAAGTGGCCGCACAGCTCCTCTTTTGTGGGGCGTTGTGTTCAGGAATTCTTCCATATAACTTGCAGCATTCTTGTGTAATTGGTGTCATTTTTTTTCTCCATACATAGTTAGCGTCCATGTGGTACATCTCTACAGCAGTAGTGATACGACTACTTCTTTGAAAAATCTACGTTTTATATTATTGGTCAGGTCTGACTTCCATAACACGGATAGCTATCGATAGCTACCCATGCCTCTGCTAGTCGCGTGTTGATGTCATTTTCGGTTGATGAGATGCTGCTTCAGGAGTAGGTGAAATTGTCCACAAATTTCAAATACCCACCCTTGAGTGTGGAGATATCGCATCTTTGGTTAAATACATGTATTCTGATTTGTCTGCGTTGACATGGTGGCCTATGCCACCCGATGCTCAATGTAACAGGTTTTCCGCCAGAAGGGCTATGTAATCGACGTAGTCCACTTCACTAATTATTTGTGCGGGGTATCTTCTGCTTCTTTTCATTGCCAGCATGAAACTGTTTTCTTTCATTTTATCTATGTACGTTTTAAGCACGTAGTCTAGGCAGATAATAAACAAGTATGGCGCTACTACATCTTGCAGTACACCTGCTACAAAGTTGAAGTAGTCTGTCTCCATCCGGTGCGCAGACTTTTACTTTCGTGTTTTATATAGCATTATAATGGCTGCGACGGTTTCTTTGGGGAGCTGTTGGCACGAAGTATTTGCTCCATCTCTATGTGCATGGAGTCAAATGATGTGGAGAAGTCGACGAATAATAGTGTTGCTTCGAGGTTTTTTGCACGAACAACTTCAAGAATTCAACGGATAGTAAAAAATTATGATGTCGTGGCCGCTATGAATGAAATTGTTATGTCTCGGTTGTTCTTTGCTATTTCAAGGTCACTCTTTTTAGGTAAATGGAGGATTCAGTCCTTTGTCCATCTGTTTCATATGTTCTGGTTATATACGGCATTGCACTATCGGAGCAGTATCTCGTCGATTTCCCTTGTCTTCCATACTTCTGGTGGTATTTCATCAAGCCCTGCTGCTTTCCTATTTTTAATTTTTTTTAGTCTCAAGTTGAAAAGTTACACTATATAGATTTTATTATGTGTAAAATCCTTGCAGAATATTATCTGTGATTTAAATGTAAAATACTATTAATCTGAATCCTAGTTTACAGCTGAACCATAAAAAACGAGGAAAAAGATTTAATACTTTTGGAAATATTGCAGAGTGTTTGAAAACTAAAGTTATTGTAACACTTGAATGATTCGGGTATTTCGTGTTAGGTGGTGAGATTGAGGGAGGTAAGGGAGTGGCTAAAATGAATGAATAATAAAAAAAAAGAACACGATAGGAAACGTGTGTGTATCTCTATAAAAAAAAACGAAAAATCAAAGAGGTCTTCCCTTTTCACCTTAGAATTGACTCACATTACTGTATGAACCCACTTCTCAAATCACTAACTGCCGTTTTGAATTGGTCACCTAACAGGTTAGTTAGTTATCCTTTGTCTTTTTCTATAATATTATTTTAAACACACGCTATAGATTTTATTATGTGTAAAATCTTTGCTGAATATTATCTGCGATTTAAATTTCGAAGACTATTAAATTTGACCGGTCCATTATCCTAGCGGTTAGAGTGTTCGCCAATGGCCCGGGAGACTGAAGTTCAATCCCAAGTCCAGTTATACCAAAGAATCAAAAGTGGTACCTGATGCCACCTTCCTTAACACTCAGCATTATAAGGTATGGATCAAGGGTAAAGTAGAGCAATCCAGGGAAAGGAGTAGTGCCCTTCCCTACACCTTAGCTATTGAAAAAGTAGGCTTCAGGTCACCCTCAACTAGGGTTGCCAAATTATTAATCTAACTCCTAAATTACAACTGCACCATAGTTATGTACATAATCGATCTATGGGTGAGTTTCAGTTAATTGCATAATTTTTTTTCAATAAATGATCAACTACTTTGTTTTATCTTTGATGAGATACTCAGCGAGTTATAAAAAAGATTTGGTAGGATTTATTTGTGACATACTAATTAAGTTCTGAGCCATTAAACACCTGGAAATATACAATGTTTAATCAGTATGATGGACATCCATTAAACTCAGGGTCAATCTATGACCACGGTTTCCAGTTGATAGTTTCAGTCAGGTGACCAAAACGGTTCTACAGTTAGAATTGATTTAGTGAGGAACACTCAACGTGACCAGTTGAATGTTAGATCTTGATCTTACTGATTCCCCTAAGACTGCAACAGATCATGAAAGGAAAAAATTAATTTGGTTTGGTTTTATGGCACATCGACCATTGTAAGTTATCAATGCCAAATCTACTTTTATACATATAAGCAGTTCTATTTTAAACGATTCAGTTTAGTATAAGTATAGTTTTTTGTTAAAAGTCAAAACATTTTCATTTCCAACAATTCAGTTTAGCATAATTACACAGTTTTAATGTCAAAAGTAGCTTTATTTTAAACAATTCAATTTAGAATAAGTACACAGTTTCAATGTCAAAACAGTTCTATATCAGACTATTTAGCTTAGAGTAAGTATTGTTTTTTTTATTTACACTCAGTCAAATGTCAAAGCAGTTCTATTTCCAACAATTCAGTTTATCAAAAGTACACAGTTTCAATGTCACAACAATTCGATTTCAAATAATTCCGTTTAGCATAAGTACATAGCTGAATTCTATTCGACTCATAAACAGGACCCAATCAGGTTCTACCACTCTCGGTGAGAGTGGACCTGGGAGCGATGGCAATGAAGGAGTACTCCGCATTCCCCAAAGCTTTAGAATTACCATCGCCATCAGATTTTTAGTGTCAAATCCAGGACACTAAATGGGGAGTCTTACTCCTCTACAGAGAAGCAGTCGATGTATTTTATAGCCCCCAGCCGACAGGGCAAGGGAACATTTGTGTTTGTCTTTTTGCATATCACCTTTTGTGGCTTATCTAATTCTAAACCCTCCTTGCCGAAGAACAACAGGTATATTATTTAACCAATAGCTTGGAGTAACGGAATTCCTACCTTACTCAGGGGTATTCGTCCGAAAGTCAACGTAAGGTGAAAGTGAACAGAGGTGAAATTTGAACTCTCTTCCTTTGAAGCGACCGACCAGTACTTTAACCACTACGCCACGGAAACATCTCGTAAGAAAAATCAACAAGAAATAAAATTAAAATATACACATCAAAAGATGGTAGCAATTTCGTTCCCCATCCCAGCAGAAAACTTAAAGCAACAGGAGATGCCGACAGAAGACAGTGAACAAAAATAAAGATGACACGAAAGAGACACCAGATCGACATGAGGCAACTAAGAGACGATTTGAGGAGATAAGAGACGATCGATCGTAAAGTACAAGGCTCATTAAGTAAGTTTTTAGACTTTTTTATGGGCACTTTTATTGATATAGTACACACATGAAACTCTAGTCGCTTTCGAACGACTCACCTCCGGTTGCAATGCACTTTTTGTACCGTTCAAACAACTTCTGGAAGGCCCCATGGAAGTTCTCTTGTGTCAGCGTGTCAATGACCTCTTTCATCTCCTCAATTGTCTCATAACGACAGCCTCGAAGTTTTTCCCAGAACTTAAGGAATAGCCAAAAGTCACTGGGAGCAAGGTCTGGACTATAGGAAGGGTGATGAACTGTCTTGATGCCCATCTTGGTCAAATAGTCTGTGACAAGAATGGAGCTGTGGACTGGTGTATTTTCCTGGTGAAAATGCCACTGACCCGATTTGAAGAGTGCCTGCCTCTTCCGACGGAATCTCTTCCTGAACTCCCTTAAAACCTCTACATAATATTCCCTGTAGACTGTCTGTCCAGTGGGAACCCAGTGCATGTAGATCATGCCGGTTTTGTCAAAAAAAAAAAAAAAAGAAGGGATCATCAAATGTTTGTGGGTGGATTTGCTCTGTCTGGCCTTCTTGGGTCTAGGAGAGCCAGCATGCTTCCACTGGGAACTCTATCTCTTGGTCTCTGGGTCATAGGAATTGATCTAGCTTTCATTGCAGGTCACCAGAACATCAAGAATTGAGGGATCTGAATTGATCAGTTCGGCCATCTCCCTGCTATCATGACAACGTCTTTCTTTCTCATCTTCTCTGAGCACCCTTGGGACAAACTTCGCGCAAATTTTCTTCATCTTTAGTTCCTCGTGAATAATTGTGTGTACAGTTCCCACACTGACATCAAACTGTGCACTTATTGTCTCTATAGACACGCGACGGTCCTTATCCATGAAATTCTTTATTTGGGCCATCAACTCTGGTGTTCTGACTTCCTCACTCCTCCCACACCTCTCATCATTCCTGACAGTCTCCCTGCCTTCCTTGAATTTCTTATGCCACTCAGAAACTGATGCTCGATTCATGCAAGTTGGTCCAAAAGCAATCTGAATCATGCCATACGTTCTGCGGCATTTTTTCCAAGTTTAAAACAGAATTTTATTCAATATCGTTCTTCTAAAGTGTCCTCACGTCCAGATTGCTCTTTTGAAATTCACCAGCTATGACAATCAGGATTTAGTAGGGTGTATTCCAATTGCTGCTGTAGCTGTTCATTTGACCCTGAAATCATAAAAAATTAGTCAGGCATCTCATGGGATGTATTACAATAAGATACTGAATTTTCAAGAGTCTACGTTAAATTTAAATGCCTGTACAAAAACATCTGGAAACCTATCGAATAACCCTCGTAAGACCCGTGTACTTTAAAATCCGATAGAGAAAATTTTGTATTGTCATCTGTTGATTCATGCAGAAATATACATATATATACTGGATACATACCGACGCAATGATAACAGACGCAATGACAAAGACGCAGGATAAAGACAGACGTAGGAAGACTTCTTTATAAAAATATATACCTCTCACTTTATTGCAAGGGTTCGAAAAGGGTTACTCAAGGTTTGCGTGTGAGAGGGAGCTGGAGACCGAACATAACTGAAATATTTTGACCCCAAAGTTATGGCCGTCAGCGTTGTGTCTTTCTCGTTCTCCATGGCTGCTCAACTGGAGGCCCAGGGCCCACTCTGCTGGGTGATGGCTTTCCTTACTGCATCTTATCAGCAATTTCTCTGGTCCCTAAACTCGCTCGGGGTTCCCGAGGGCCCCCTCTGCCGGGTGTGGATTTCCCTACCACATCTCCCTCCAACTGGCTGCAACTCCTACTGGCTCGTCGAACTCAACTGAGTTATATAATCGTTTGACGCCCACTCGATCTTTGAAATCGAATGTTTAATCGTCACCAAGCGGAAAAAACTGTCATGCAGTTCAGAGGTCACTCTCTTCCGGTGCATCACTCTGTAGTGGCACAGTGGGACCTTCACTTTGTCCCATATTATCAGCCTTAATCCGCCCACGCGATCTCTTTCGATTACTGGCCATTGGAATGTGTCACTTCCTTCCGGTGCATCACCTTGGAATAGCATTTTTGGGCCGGGTCGAAGGTCAAAATATTACATATACAACAGATTGCAACAAATCAAAATAATAAGATGAGATAAATGTTTCTTGCGTACTTGTTTATTCTTTGGTGTATCTTTTATTTATTATTAAGACATAAGGTATAAGTGCACTTCAGGGTACAACGGGCCCTTGCATTTGGCCCCAATGAAGTAATGCTTGAAGAAAATATAGGTTTCGTATCTGGTTTCTTTGTGCCTAATAGCATATCAACCTTCGAGGGTTATTTAATCCCAAAAGCGTCCTTCATGAAGATCAGAAGTAGCACTTTTTAATCTAAAGCTTGGAAGATAAGGGGGTTCACTCCTTTCCTACGGTAATCAATCCGAAAATAAAGGTGATATCACGACTGGAATTCTAACTGGGTTTCTCGGATTTCGCAGTCCAGTAATTTTACCATTACACTACGAAGAAAATACAGTCACATGACATATTTGTAAAATAATTATGGTGGCAATTAATTATATCAATTTTCTTTTTGATAAATAGTTATATCAATTATTTTATTATTCAGTTTGGTGATGTTGTGGACTGGTTACAAATCTTTGTGTGTAAGTGTTGTTCCTCGAAAAGATCAAACGCGTGCACAGGTGGTGACCAGATTTAAACACCTCACGTCAAAATAACGTTGGGGAAACGGATATAAATGATAAGAAAATTAAGACTAGTGTGGTGAAATAAATGTTAATGACACGTGTTCTGATGCAATAATTAAGAAGATATTATATAAGAAAAGGAAATTTTGGATTCATGGGGGAGTTGAGATATGAAACATAAAGAGACAAGTTGGATTAGACGTTGAAATGTATCAGTCAGCCGGCGAGATTCGCTCATGCTCACTTTCAAGGTCTTCCCCTATCCTTGTGTTTGCGTTGGACTATTAGTAGGAATAATGACTTTTTCCCATTTCGAATAACAGAGTCGGACAATTATTTTCGAAAATTTGATATTCAATATGGTCCATAATCTTACATATTATCCGATACTAAACTTTCTTGTCGATTATCTTGAACTTAGAAATAAAAAACAGTTTCTTCACTTAACTGAATTTAGGTATTTGCAAGAAAGATGATGAGAATCTTTACTATTCTATCATATACTACAGTCGGTGACATAACTCTAGTTTCGGAGATTTAGGGAGTGTGACGTCTACCTTTTGTTGTTATTATTCCCATGTCAGCTTTGAGCATTGGTACATGTTAAAATACTATCTATGAGTTAAAAAATACAACTGAGATGTTGCATGAAATACTTTTAAACACGTTGACTCTTTAAATACAGACATTTTAGCCAAGCATATAGTGTTCACTTTTTTAAAACTACAGGGATGTGTTATTACATCGACTCTTAAAGCGTAGATATTTCAAATCGAAAGGAACGGTTAACCGAATGCAATAACTACAAATATATAATTATTGTTCTTATCAACATGAATTATTACTTGAAATTATATAACTTGCTAATAATTAATATTAGACAGAAATACTTAAGAACATATCATTGTGCATATTTGTTATATTAAGAAAATTTACTCAAACGTATACGCTCTGTCGGCTGGGGCTGTAGAATACGCCGACTGCATCTCTGCAGAGGGGTAAGACCCCCACCCCAATGAGGCCACCTGTTGGCCGTGGGTGGCGACCCGTAAGGCACAAGGACGGATCCCTGGTGGTTGAGCAGTCATTGATCCGGCGACAGAGTGGTCAATGGCTTGCCACACACCACTTTGGCCCTTACTTGGTCTGACGGCGGTCGGATTGGGCCCGATCCGATCAATCGGCTGGTCATGTCAAGCCCTAGCACCTATATATTTTATCCCGACCGTACTTTTAAATCTGCACTTGTAGCAAGTTCCCAACCCTTATCCGTTAGTTGCTAGAAGGCGGTGGCTGATGGTCAATTGTGCTGAGAATAGGAATTTGACCAGTATTGAGAATTTGAGATTGGCAACGGCTCGGAAGCCTACCCTCAACTCGAGTATACTGTTTGCGTATCCCCCGTCTCAACCTAGGCGAATGGGTTACTCACTTGGTTCATTCACAACACAAGTTGGACTCCATGGTGGGTGGAGGAGCGTATGACCAGTGAAAAATATACAGCATATAAAGTGTCTTTAAACAAAAATACTAAACGAAATCTCTCAGAATCAGACTCGGAGAATGAGGCAGCAGACTTCCCCAGATTCATTGATATTGAATCTTTGGAGTAGGTATGCCAAGCCAAATTCTCACCTTTCCTCATAGAGAAAGTAATATCTACAAGAGCTAATCCGAAAACAGTTAAGAAAACAAGGAATGTTAACTTGCTTGTCGAGGTAGACAGCCGGAGACAGGCAGAAAACATATTACAAATAAAAACTTTTCATACGACCAAATGCAGAGCGTATCCGCATGAGAAACTCAACACTTCCAAGATAGTTATCAGGAGTAGAGAGTTGGAATTGGCAACAAAAGATGAGATAGCATCAGCCCTGGGAAAACAGGAAGTTAAAAATATAAAGAGAATCTCCATCAGAAAAGGTGAACAACGAATTCAGACCAACACTTACATCCTAAGCCCCAAACCGCAAAAGAGGTGAAGATCAGCTATTATCTTGAAGGAGTTGAGCAGTACGTCCCAGCTCCCTTTAGGTGCTTCAAATGTCAAAAATTTGGACACCACAGGGAAGCCTGTATAGGACGACAGACATGTGCCAAATGCGGTGAAAAGGACCCGGACCATGCAGAGGAAGATTGCTTGAAAGGAATTCGATGTGCAAGCTGCCAACAAGATCATCCGGCTTACGCAAGAACTTGTGCTATTTACCAAAAAGAAAAAGAAATAATTGACGTTAAACACAAGTGAAATGTTTCCTAGGGGAATTGTAGGGAGCTATATGGGAGAAAGCAGCTACGCCTCCGCTGCATGGAGGGTGGATAGAACCAATGACGACACCAATTATAGAACACTTGTGTAGAAATTGATCAAGCTGGAAGCCAATAATTGGTCAAAGTTTCAGGAGCACCTGAAAAATCTAAACTCGGCTGATTTCTACCAAGCACCAGCTCAGCAACAAGTTGCGAATGGGGAGGGATCCAATGTCGTAGTCCAAACAAAATCACATGTAGGATCTATCACTCCAACACGAAGTACTCCTAAAAGTGCAAAATCACCATAAAAAAAGCCGTTATATAAATCACCAATCCGTCCCCCAAAAAGCAATCAAGATAGACTAAAAAACTTGTCTCCCATAAAATCTGAACAACTGTAACAAAAATCGCAACTCCCCATTAACCAAACTACGAAAATTCAAATGAACACCAAAATGAATAAGGAAAGACCAGGAAGTACATTCAAAATACACTCAATAACAAAGTCGCCTATAACAATCACACAATCCAATTCTCAACAACCAACAAAACCTCTACAAAGGACGTATAGTATAGAGAGTATGGATAGCGACACGGACCATGTAGTAGCCAGCCTTAATCTTGAAGAAATAATCAAAAACTACAATACTTGAAACCACTTAACTGTCGGCAAACTTATAAGCTCAGTCACTTTTTTGAATTGTTCATGTCTTACATATCATGCATATCTATTTAAATGTGTGTTAACAAATGACTGATGATAAATTCTTATTGTTACATAGAGGCTCTTGAAATAATTCAACTGTGTGCAAACAAATGAGGAAAAGTAAATGGAATGATTTATGCTGCTTGCATATTTATGTCAAACTGAATTGTTTCTTATGCTAAATTGAATTATTTGAAATAGAACTGTTTTCGACATTTAAACTGTATTTACACTAAACTGAAATGTTTAACATAGAACTGTTTTGACACGGGATCTGTACTTATACTAAACTGAATCAGCTGAATTAGACCTGCTTGATTGAACTGAGTAGCTCAAAATAGAAATGTTTTTCACAATTAAACTGTACTTACATTTAAACTGCGCGCTTATTCTAAACTGAATTATTTGAAATTGAACTGTTTTTGACATTGAAACTGTACTTACACTAAACTGAATTGTTATATATAACTGCTTGAATAAAATAAATTGTTTGAAATATAAATGTTTTTGACAAACTGTGTACTCATGCTAAAGTGAATTGTTTTAGATAGAACTGATTATTTCCATAAAAATGGATTTGGCGTTAAATAACATACAAATGTTGAAATGCCATAAAACCCAACAAACCAAACCGAAACTGAATAGCTCGAAATAGAAATGTTTTTGACAAACTGTGTACTCATGCTAAAGTGAATTGTTTGAAATAGAACTGATTATTTACATAAAATGGATTTGGCGTTAAATAACCTACAGAGGTTGATATGCCATAAAACCAGACCAAATCAAACCTAAAAAACTTGCAAAAAAATTGTTTTAAGAAATCCTACTTTTAAGTTTAGTTGGTTAAGTGGGCTTTTAGGGAACTGTCCGATGAAATATTTATATATACACACATCAGATTCTGTTATTGTATTGATTGGATATACGCTTTGTAAGGTTTTTGTTTTTAAGGTTGATGATTGATCGTAAAGAGATGGCCAAGGAGACTTAACGAGCAAATAAGTCAAGGAGTTTTGTATTTGACACAGTCAATTGTATTTATGTTGTAATCGTGTATCTCTTTGACTTTTTAAACTAAATTATTTGGCATTTTTAAAATGTAAGGGTAGAGAAAAATAGATGGCAGTTGACACTTTAAAACAAAAACTAACGATCCAACTTCTTTCCTTACTCTAAAGGGATAAGGAATGGTAGTCATTTAAATAAGGAGGGGATATGGATTGGAGAAAAATTGTTCCAGATAGGGCTGGGTATATTAGTTTGTGCGTAGTGTCTGTGTGAAAAAGAAAAAAATTATTTCCATCCATATTGAAAGTCAACCAGGGCTGCAAAATACACCGACTGCATCTCTCTACTCCCCAAAGCATAACTGGAGCCTCGCCCTCAGATTGTTTGGTGTCGTGTCCGGGACATTCATTGGAGTCTTACCCCTCAGCAGAGTACCTCTTCATTGCCATGCCAACTTGGCTGGAGCTGTAGAATACACCAACTTCACCTCTGCAGAGGGGTAAGACCCCTCCAAGCTAGTGTCCTGGATGTGGCCCCGGGCGGTCTGATGGTGAGGTTCCAGTGATGCTGGAGCTTTGGGGAATGCAGAGTACCCTTTCATCATTCCCAGGTCCAGTCTGGCCTGGAATGGTAGCACCTGGTAAGGGTCCTATCTATGGGTCAAATAGTAAACTCTCAAAATCACGGTTTAGTTCTGTTGTTTGCATTTAAAATAGGTATCTATGATAAACTGAGTGGCTCGAAATACAACTGTTTTGACATCTAAACTGCATACTTATGCTAAACGGAATTATCTGAAATAAAACTGTTTTTACATTAACTGTGTTTTATGATAAATCAACCCACTGGGAAATGTACAAACGACATTGCCCAGTCGGCTGGGACTGCAGAATACACTGACTGCTCCTCTGCAGAGAGGTAAGACCCCACCTCTCTTAATAAGTGTCCTGGATATGACACTAAACAATCTGATGGTGAGGTTCCAGTGATGCTGGAGCTTTGAGAAATATGGAGTACCCCTTCATTGCTATTGCTCCCTGGTCCACTCTGGCCCGGAGTGGTAGCATCTGATAGGGCCCTATCTATGGGTTTAATAGAACTAATCTGCATATTATGCTAAACTAAATTACTTGAAATAGAACTGTTTTGATATTTAAACTGTGTACGTTTAAACTGAATTGTTTAAAATAAAACAGTTTTGATATTTGTGTATAAACAAAATTCATACTTAATTCTAATTCAACAAATTCAGTTTAGTATGTTTGACTAAACTAAATAGCTTGAAATATAAATATTTTTGGCAATTAAACTGAGTACTCATGCTAAACTGAATTGGTTGAAATTCCATAAAACCATTTTCTGACAAATCAGTTCTATTTCAAACATGGTAGGTTTTGTCCTGTTGGCTGGGGCTGTGGAATATGCTGACTGCACCTCTGCATAGGGGGGTAAGATCCCCCAATGAAGCCACCTGCTGGCCGTGGGTCACGACCTGGTTCCCTGTTGGTTGAGCAGTCATTGATCCGGCGACAGATTGGTCAATGGCTTGCAACACACCACTTTGGATGCCCAGTCGGCTGGGGCTGTAGAGGGGTAAGACCCCGCCCCAACGAGTGTCCTAGATATGACACTAAACAATCTGGTGGTAAGTTTCCAGCAATGCTGGAGCTTTGAGGAATGCGGAGTACCCCTTTATTGCCATCGCTCCCAAGTCCACTCTGGCTCGGTGTTGTAGCACCTGATAAGGGTCCTATCTATGGGTTAAATAGAACTAAACGGTGGTTGGCGTGTACTGCTTTTATACATTTAACCTGCATATTTATGCTGAACTGAATTATTTAAAATAGAATTGTTTTGACATTAAAACTGCGTACTAATGTTAAACTGAATTGCTCGAAATAGAAATGTTTTGACATCTAAACTGTGTACTTATGCTGAACTGAATTATCTGTAACAAAACTGTTTGACATTTAACTGTGTATTACCTAGTTGTCTGGGGCTGTAGAATACACTGACTGCACCTCTGCTTCCAGCTCCACTCTGGCCCGGCGTGGTAGCATCTGATAGGGCCCTATCTAGGGGTTAAATAGAATTAACGGCATACTTATGCGAAACTGAATTGTTTGATTAAACTGAATTGCTTGAAATAAATGTTTTTGACAATTAAACCGTACTTACATTTAAACTGCGTGCTTATGCTAAACTGAATTATTTGAAATAAAACTGTTTTTTTTACATTGACTCTGAACTTATGCTAAACTGAATTGCTACACATAACTTCTTGAGTAAACTCAATATAATTTGAAATAGATATATTTTTGACAAACTGTGTACTCATGCTAAAGTGAATTGTTTTAGATAGAACTGATTATTTCCATAAAAATTGATAAGGCGTTAAATAACAGACAAATGTTGAAATGCCATAAAACCAAACCAAACCAATCAAAAGTATAGTTGTTTGCAAATTATTATTTTTATTATTATTTGTAGTAGTATTAGTAGTAATAGTAGTAGAAATAGTACTGTTTGGGAGTTTTTCACACCTACATTAGCTGATGGTCTTTCATTGGAGTCTGAGTGGCAGCAAGTCTCCTCAAGTCTCCGGGACTGTTCTCAGTATTCATGCCGATTTTAACAATGCTATAGATTGGATGGCCACTGCTCATCCTCCAATGTCCATTTCTTCCAGCCCCCTCATCAAAGCTTTGGGGATCGTTCCGAGCACTCCATTTACAATTTGTATCACCGTCACTTTCATGTTCCCTTGTATTTTAGTTCTCTTCCAAGGTCTAAGTACTTGCCTTGCTTTTCGTTTCCTGTAATTTCAACTAAATGTTACTCCGGGACTGCCAAAATCCACTATTCGGCTGGATCTTCTTTTTTTTATTGCTAACTGTCACTAGGTCTGGTTTCTAACCGGGATTAGGCAATGTGTTTGTAAAAAAAATCACAGAGTATTTCACGGACCTGATTCTGCAGTACGGATTCTGGTTTCTGCATATACCACTTGGTTGTATGGTCAAATTTAAATTTCTTGCACAATTACCATTGGATAACCTTGCCCAACCAATCGTGTCTAATCTTATGCTCTTTTTGTGCTAGTTTGCTACATTTGCTCGTTATGTGATTAATCGTTTCGTCTATATCATATAACCTAAACTTGCAATTTTGCTGCGTCTAATCTATTTTCGTTTTAACGTAGTTGGTCCCTACAGTGTTGTTTTGTACTGCCATAACAGAAGATTCAATTACTCTTTTTTAAAGCTTTTCTTTTCTTAGCAATATCCTGGTCTTCTCCTGTGAGATATCGTTTGTTTGTCGCTTGAAGTATCAATACAGTTGTTTTCCTTCCTATTTTTTGCTTTCTTCTAATTGTGTTTCTATTGAACTTTATGTTGCTTATCGTACTTCTGGTAGCTGTAATTAGTCTTTCTATACTCATTTTTATGTAGTCTTCGAGTCCTCGTCTTGATGCATCGATGCGGTCAAATCTAGCCCCCTGCTCTTTTAGCCGTCTTATGACTTTTATGACTTTGTCGGATATTTTGTACATTACTATATAGTATACTATTCAGTTTTGGGGGACCATATCTTAGGCTTTTTTGTAGTCAATCCACACCATAGCTGGATTTTTCCGTCTCGTTTTTTGCTCTCCTTGAGGATGTGTTCATCAATGTATAGACAATCACTTGTATCTCTTGTTCGTTTGTGGCATCCTTTTTGTTCTTGAGGAAACAGTCCCCGGCTTACTACTAAGTAATAAGTCTCCTCCCTAATCTGTGCTGTTAGTATTTTCCACATCATCGGTAAACACGCTATCGGTCTGTAGTTGTTGGGGGCGGTTCTTTTTTGGGGGTCTTTTTTGATCAGCGTGATCTTTCCTTAAATCATCCATTCGGGTGTCATTGCTCCTTCTTAATATCAACTCAATTCAAATGCCAGACTGTCGTGGACAGACGTAAAATGTTTAAAACCAGAATCCGTAAATGCCGTTATGACCTGCTGTTTTCTAATTAAGTAAATTTTTCATTGTTGCTCAGCACGAATCCTGATGTATTTCCGCATCAGAACGTTCTTCGAGTTATTGTAATTTTTTCCATATTTATCCATTTGGCTTTTCTGTTATGTTCTTTCCTTAGCCGTATTTTACTCAAAAATAGTGCTGCCTCATTTGTATCTAGTTGTGGGTATGTCATCGTTCATTCTCCTAGTTGTTGGTTGAATTTCCTTTCATTATTTTAGAAAGCCCTGTTTTGGTTGTACAACTTCACCCTGTATCGGTTAAGTCCTCTTTCTTTTCACCATATCTTTTGATTTATCTCTTCGAGTTGTATTGTTAGATTTGTCTTCAGTTTTTTTTTTTGGGGGGGGTCTTTACATTCCATCCAATTCCGGTGTTTTTCCCCCTTGACATCAACACGCGACAAGCAAAGGCATCGACAGCTATCGATAGCTATCTGTCATATGGAAGTCAGACCTGTCCGATAAAATATAGCGCAGTTTTTTTCCAAGCGGCAGTCTTATCTGTACTGCTATATGGATGCACTACATGAACGCTAACTGAACGTATGGAGAAAAAGCTTGACGGCAATTAGACAATAATGCTCCGACCACAATTGAACAAGTCCTGGAGGCAGCACCCGAAAAACCAGCAGCTCTACGGCTACTTAGCACCCATTAAGAAAACTATCGAATTTAGATGAGCCAGGCATGCTGGACACTGCTCGAGAAGTAAAGACGAACTCGTAAGCGATATACTTCCGTGGACCCCTTTACATGGACGAGCAAAGACATGACGACCAGCTAGAACATATATACAACAGCTTTATACCGATACAGGATGTAGCCTTAAAGACCTACCGGGAGCGATGGACGATAGAGACAGATGATCAGAGAGGGTCAGGGAGATCCATGCTGGTGGCGCGACATGATGATGAGGATGATGAGGATTCCTCCTTTCTAAGTAACATCACTTGATGCAATTTCTTTACCTGTCCTTCTCGTGTAATTCCCCATTCCGGTAATATCATTATTATTATTGATGTTGCGGTTGGTTTTTGTATGCCTCCTTGATTATCTCCCCTTTTTCCCATATTCTCAACATAAGATATCTCACAAAGGTTGATATAAACAAAGAAACCACACCGAACGACCCAATCAAATCTTCAAGTTAAATCCACAGTTCTCAGAAAGACAGTTTTGAAACTCATTGAGATTGCTGGTCTAGATTTTTAAAACATCAACAAGCGACGAAACCTGACTGTAAGTGATTGTTTTTCCATGGCTCGGTAGGCAAGTGACAATTCTAAAATCTGTCTGTCTGTCTATCCGTTGTGTTTATATAGGATGCTCAAATTAACAGTCGTTCCTAATTTTCACCAAACGTCTCATAAATAAAACTTCTTTATTTTCTTTAATAGGAGATGTTCAAAAAATCTCAAAAAATCGAAATGATATTAGCTGCATGTTACTGGGTCAATTGTTTATTTCTTTCTTTCTCTCTCTCTCTCTCTCTCTCTCTCTCTCTCTCTCCTATTGTTAGAAAAATTAGAATTATTATTTTTTTGCAAACTTATTATTCTAGCTCATGAAATACATATTCCAATTTCTAGATGTGCACAAACATGATACATTAGCATATCATGCAACAGTTCTATGGTTTTCTTTGAGTGTTTGAGAGGGTAGAGTGTTCGTCATTGGTCTGGGAGACCTGGGCTCAATCCCTGGTTGCGTTCTACCAAAGACCTTATAAATGGTACTTGATACATCCTTGCTGAAGACTCAGCAATAAAGGGTCCATATCAAGGGTGAAGTGTAGCAATCCAGGAAAAGGAGTAGCGCCCTCCCCTACACATAGGTGTAGTAGCTATTGAAAAGGGAGCCTTATGGTTGCCCTCGACTACGGTCGCTAACTTTACTTTTACTTACTTACTCTTCTTTGTAAGATCGATGATCATCAGATAAAATCTCAGCCAAAGATCGAGTGGAAGTGATCAGATTTTTTTAAAAAAGGTTTTTTCTTAGAAAATAGAGATGTGTATTTTTTGAGTATTTACAAGATGCTTAGACATGATGTCTAGTTGGTTGGTTGGTTGGTTGGTTGATTTTACGGCATGTCAACCCATGTTGGGTTATTTTTTACTCAAGTAAATTTAAAAGTTATGGTCTCCAATTTTATGTGGTTTAAAATATATCTCTAATATCATTTTAAAAACAATCGTGGTGTAACATTATTCGTCGCTCGGAAATAGATCCAGCCACCCAGGTTCAAGTTTTAATAATCTTGGAAAAATTATGATTCCAAGTATTCTTCCCCTCCATGCTATGGATAAGCAGTAGGTCACACTGGGTTCTTTAACGTTGGTGTAGCAACCGGTCAAGAGAGAAAATTCTAAATTTCACCCATTGTACTTCGCTTTAAATCTGACCTTGTGTTACATCTTGCTTGAGGTCAAGTGAATGCATACATTTGAAGCAAAGAGGACAGAGACAGAGAGACAGAGTGATAGAAAGAAGGGAAGAGAGAGAGAATATCTGTTTTTGTTATCTCTCTCTCTTTCTTCCCTCTCTCTCTCTCTCTCTCTTTCTCTCTCTCACACACATATACACACACGAATATATACATATATGGGTAGACAAATTCACCTACATAGGAAGCAGTGTCTCATCAACCGAAAAAGACATTGACACGCGGCTAACGAAGGCATGGACAGCTATCGATAAGCTATCGATCATAGGAAATCAGACCTGACCGATAAAATGAAACACAGTTTCTTCCAAGCAGCGGTCGTGTCGATACTGCTGTATGGATGCACCACTTCGACGCTAACAAAACCATATTTATCAACCCCACCGCTCAGCGGAGTTTAACAGGTTTGAATTCAGAGTTTTCCTTCTCCTAGACAAGTTGCCTCACCAAGGCTGAAGAATCTAGTCTGTCCTACTATTTACCCTTAGCTGAAGGGAAAATAATTGGATTCATACTTTTCCCAAGGGTATTGGTGCAATGTGAAATGCAATCAGTCTAGTCCAGGATTTGAACTCGTGACGCCGTGTCCATTTCCTATGACGATAACCATTACACCACGGGCAACTCCTTTTTTTGTTTTTGCTGCCTCCCACCAGACAGGACTTGACACAAGGTCAAAAGCCCGAAGGTCGATTTAAGTGGGGATAAAGCTGCTCATCGGCTCACTTGGTGTAATATGAGCCTAATGAGCTAAGCAGTTTCACGAACCCAAATGTGGGTCCGGACACGTATGCCGGATTATGGCTTGAACTAGACAGCAAGGTCTAGTGCCATACATAGGTTCCTTGAGAGTATCCGAGGATCTCTTGGACGCTAACAAAACGGCTCGAGAAGAAGCTAGACGGCAATTACACAAGCATTTTGCGAGCAATATTGAATAAGTCCAGGCGGCAAACACCCCACAAAGCACCAACTATACAGCCACCTGCCTCCCATCACGAAAACTATCCAAATTAGACGAACCAGACACGCAGGACATTGCTGGAGAAGCGGAGAAGAGCTCATAAGTGATGTACTCCTCTGGATCCCCACATATGGATGAGCAAAAGCAGGACGACTAGCTAGAACATACACACAGTAGGAATGTGAGGATACGGGATGTAGCTCTGAAGATCTGCTAGATGATATGAGCGACTGGAAAAAGTGGCGAGAGAGGGTCAGGGATATCCCTGCCTGTGGTACGACATGATGATGATGATGATATCATATTAGTTAGGATTTTCTTGTTGTGTGTTTTTATTTCATGAAATGAAGTTAGATTTAAAAGGAATTATGATCAACTAGATATATTTGTTTGGTTTGCTTTCTCTTTTGTGTTAATGGTTATTCAACCCTCGTGAATTATTTCATGCGAACGCCAAGTTTATAAAAGAACAGTATTGTTCGTATAGAACATGTTGCTTGGAGGTCAAGCGGATTCATATATTTCCCCCCAAAAAATTAATAGTGCCACTGAAGTTCAACATCACTTACTACGATGTCACAGTTCAATCACTTGGCTACGGGTATCCCACCCCAACCGATATGTTTGTTTAGTAACTTTATTCATTTATTTCTTCCTTATTTTGCGATTATTTTCGTCAAAGCTTCTTTTACCATATTCTAAGATTACGTCGTCATGGCACAGAGAAACACCCCCACCAATATAACATAATGACTGGGCCGGTGAAAGATAGATTACGTCAGATTATGCTAGTGTGTGTAAAGGCAATATACACTGCTAAAAGCCCAGACTCCATCCTATAAAACTTAAGAAAAGCTTGTTAAATGGAATCAACATTCGCACAAACCGTCAAATATTTTTTTTCGTTCATTCAATTAACAAACGCAAGCAAGCAAGAAAATCCAACCGTATGCTTCTATTCAGTCAAACAACGGTTTTACCATTCAGTGTTTTCGGACTGTTGTCTTCATTGTCATATTCGCATATCCACTGATATGTCCTCCGGCCTTCTTCAGTCTTTCTTGTCGAACCCGGGAGACTCCACTGAACTTCGAACCACGTCCTTTATTTAATCCCGAGGGGTCACTTGCCATGATTCCGTTAATCATAAACGAGTACAGGTGTCCAAGATTCCAGTATTAATATTAGCCTTCAGTCAGGATTGAACATGTAACCTCCACATGAATGCCATTTAGAAGCTTATCGAACCGAAGCCTATAACCGTTACGGAATGTATACTGATTTTTAACTTAGCTCATTTTATGAATTTTTGATACTTTTAAAATCTAGAATTTTTTTTATTGGCTCCCTTATTTTATTCATTTCTATCATTGATCTACTCAACAGCTCACTGTAGCCTCACGTAGGTTTTTATTCTTTAAGGCATCTAATTCTCCAATGTTTTTCTCTATCAATTATTTTAACTTTATTCCATAAATTTTTTTTCACCGCCAGAGGTCTTTGAGAGATCCTGGAGTAAGCGGACATTTTCCTGGTATGAATACATTCATCAATGCTGAAAAAAAAATAATGGTCATCTCCATTGTTACATATTTTTTTGAAAAGCTCAGAACACAGGTTCATGTTTATCGCTGTTAAAATATATTGTTGGAGTAGTTGATACCCAGGAAAATAGCATTTTATAACAGAGAAATTGCTAAATCAAACGGTGTTATTTTTTCTTTGCTTTTCTTGCAACTTCCATGGAAATGTATAAAAAAAACAATTCGTTCGGAATGCATCCCATATTTAAAGAAATATGTGAGTGCCCGTTTACTTTTTTGTATATGTATATATATATCTGTGTGTGTGTGTGTGTGTGTGTTTAATCATTTTTCTGTGTGTATTTCGAATGGCGCGAAACAGCATCCTGATCTATGGCTTCAATTCTAGAATTTGTGGTGTTACAACTTCCTTAACATTAATCCCAGGAATACTTCGAGATATTGAAGTGTTTTACCTTTTTAGAATGGTTGTTTTATTTAGCCAAATTCTCCACCACGAGTATCATGCGATACAAGGCCTCTTTCTCGCTCTTCTTCTGGGAGATTCCCGAAGGTATAGGGGTTAAAGTGCTAAACTACAATATCATAGTAAGCAAGTTGGAACTCCGGTTGTGCTATTACGTTTGTTTTCGGACTATTACCCTTGGGAAAGAATTTACCCCCTTTATACCTCCACCTATAGGTTTGATGGTAGCAATATTGTTTTACTTCAAGGATAGCATCACATAATATACAAGGATTTACATACCTTTCAAAAGAACAAAGAAATTAATTATATCAAGTCAATCTCATATCTATTTAAATCTAAGTTCATTTCACGTAAAAAAAATACAAAGAAAGTGGAAAATTCTAACTAATTAGATAAATGTTATCGTATATATATATATATATATATATATATATATATATATATATATATATATATATATGTCTGTGTGTGTGTGTGTGTGTGAGTGAGAGAGAGAGAGAGGGAGATAGATAGATAAATTGATAGATAGAGAGACTGAGAGAGAGAGAGAGAGAGAGAGACAGACAGACAGACAGACAGACAGACAGATTGTATGGAGAGAAGAGATTGTTACGATCAGACGAAGATAGATTGATAGATGAATAGGGAGAAAGAAACTTTGTTTTATTTCATATCAACTATTCCTAAGTTATATACTGCCGAAATGAATTTTTGTGTAAGTAATAATCAGGTTTCAAGTAACTCGTGAAAACCATTTGAAAAAAAAAATTATAACTTTAATTAACTATTCTTAAAACGAATAATCTCTACATAATTTAATGATTTCGACTAACTATTCCCAATTGATAATAATCATTTGTTCGTCACTTAATGGTTAGCATACTAAACTACCTCCCCGAAGTAAGCGTGTTCGAACTACAGTAACGCTATTGCATTCACTTTCGGACTAATACCCTTGAGAAATTTATGGAACCACTTATCCTCCTCTGCTATGGGTTAAATAGTATCCCTACGGAGATTACTTTGTCTTTAAATTATTCACAAAGGAGGACATATCATTAAACAAAGATAACAAACGAAGCAAACCATTTGTTTGTACAGAGTTAAATGATTTCAATAGTTTCTATGAAGCATAAATGACTCCCATTCAAGAAAATAGCCTGTAGCTCTCTTACAATGTATAAAGAATCCGCACTCAGAGACATAGTCCCAATTATACTTGAATAACATAAAACTCAACAACCATGTAAATTGGATTCTTCTAGCTTATGATGGACCGACAGTTCAGTTTAAGTTTGGAAAGTAGATCTACTTACAAATGCAGCTTATAGAGGTGAAAGCCTGTGTAGAACTGGCTATCCGTTTTGGAGAAACAGATAAAAGAAGAATGCAACAGCAATGTTGATTTTTTTTTAATGCAAATTCTAAGATAGGTGGGGTTTTTGGTGAATAAAGGAAAGCGATTTCTCCTTAGAATTTAGTCGAAGGTAAGCTTCCTGATGATCCGTTAAGGTGAAACTTTAGTAGAAGATTTTCGACTCGCGATTTAAGTTAATTTTATAATTGGCTCTATTGTATTGTGTTGAGCACTTTAGTAATTATAGCATTGCAGCATTCGTGGAGGGTTTTTTGGTTTTCTTTTGACCACTGACTGCGTACCCCTAGATTTTTTTCAAGGAGTCGGACGAGGTTGGCCTTTTTTTTCTTTTTTACCCAAAAAACTTTTTTCTTTTTCCCCTGGGCGGTGATTCGAGATATTTTTATCTCTTGTTCCTGGCCAGGTTTTTTTTTCTGGTACCGTGAATACTGGTAGATATTAGATTAGTATATATATATATATATATATGTACAAACAGCAGACATGTGTGAGTCTCCGTGACGTAGTCGTTAACGTGTTCGACTGTGAAAACGTTGTAAGCGAGTTCGATCTCAAGTAGCGCTATTAAGTTTACATTCGGAAAATGTATAAAACCCTTATCCTCTCTGCAGCTATTAGTTATATTATACAGCTACTGTTCTTCTGATTCGATAACTGTGAGAATCCGTGATGTTGTAGACCGATTTTTCCGAAAGCCTTCAGATATTTTTTTTCTAATAACTTTCTCTTCTCAATGTCTGATACGATTGAGTAGCAGGTCATTATAAAGCTTAGCAACCATAGAAGTAAGAAGTACACATAAATGTTACGTGCTGCTTTGAATAAATCCTGGAAGCGGTATCCCACAAAACATCAGCAGTGCGGCAACTTACCAACCGTCACACAAACCATCGAAGTAAAACAAAAAAGATATGTGGGACACAGCTGGAGAAGTGAGGGCAAACTCAAAATTCTAGTTATGGCATCCTTAAAATGGTTGCACCAGTGTCGGCCAACCAGCAAGTACTTGGTTACATTAGTTCTGTACGGACACAGGATGACGTCTGGAGGATCTGTGAAGGGCGATAGACTAAAAGGACAGATAACACGAGAGAAGGTCAAGGAACTTCGTGCATTCAGGATGACTTGTTGAAGATCATGATCATGAAAAGGATGATGATTTTTCTTCTGCCAATATGACTTTATCTTTAAAAAAAAAAACCACGAGTTGATATGCTATTAAACAAAGAAACCAAATCAAGCAACAATTATGCAAATATATAATAATTTACGTTACAAAGAGTTTCACTGATTCTTCACCAACCTAATAAAAAATACATTGCATTAATTATAATTATGTCTCAAAGTTAATTTGTGGGATTTTATTTTTTTCAGTTTCACCAAATTGACATTGATTTTAGTTCATTGGTTGATTGATTGATTCATGCATTTTTTAGAATTTACTTTGGGTTGGGTAAAATAGTTTGGTTAACTGGTTTCGTCCGTTGGTAAGGGTCAGTGGCATATCAGTCCTTGAGGATTATTCAATTCCTAATCTTGTTTACACATATCATCTGTAAAATAAAAAAATGTGGTTAACGTTTTAAACAATGCAGATCTCATTTATTTGCACACAGTTAAAAGGTTTCAAATATTGAATTGAACTCTAACAATTCCATTCAACACTACTCACAGGTTTGCCCCTAGTTATACAGTTCTATTTGACCCATAGATACCAACTGGTATCCCCACTCCGGTTCTGGGGTGAGCCGGGAGCAATGATAAAAAAGGAGTACTCCTACTCTTCAAGGCTCCATAGCAGAAGCTTTACTGTCAGATGCTATTTATTGTAATTCCCAGGACACTAGTTGACTCCTACATGGGATCCTTACAGCTGCTACCGCTCCCGATCAGAGTGGACGAGTAAGTAATGGCAATGAAGAAATGCTACACATCCACTGAAGCCTCAGTATCAAAGGGTTTAGTGTCTATCCGGAAACTTGTGGGTATGAGTGGAGGCTGTTACGTCTATGTAGAGATTTAGTTGGCGTTTTGTACTGCTCCAACAAACAGTTGATATGTCGAGAATATGGTGTAGTATCAAGCTGTGAACGAATGTTTGACAAAAATATTCCTGATCTACCACTGTACCCGTACTCTTTGGATATATGCGCTGTTGATGTTTCCTGTTTCCCCAAACCAAAACTCTGCTTCATGGTCACCCCGTGGATACTGTTGAGAACATGCAAGAAGTGGTGACAAACAAAGTTCTCTATCTACTCACTCCCTCCGCCAGGGTTTAACACACGGTCAATTTCTAAGCTTAAGAAAGCTGGTTTTTATTAACAGGTTTCCTTCTCCTTGACTAGTTCCCAACCAAGAGTAAATAATCCAATTTTTCCTAATATTTAACTATTGCTAGGAGGAAGAACAAATGAATTCATACAATTCCAAACTGCATTAACGCTAACTGAATCACAAACCGCCTTGTCTGGGATTTGAACCCGGTTCGCTGATTTTATTTTGCTAAGCGATAACCGTTACGCTAAGTGCGCCTTCAACTTAAGATAGTTTCAGTTGAAAAGTGTTTACAGAAGTTGAATTAACATCTCAATCGACGAGTTGTTTCTCAAGAAGAAGATGAAGTTAATTGGTAGTTGACTTGGTGACAGTGTTTGTCTTTTTATTTCTTCATAATTAGTCTAATTTTTTTTTTGAACAGACTTCATTACTATTTTCAGAATAACAAAAAAAAAATAGTGATTTACTTCCTAGAAACTTTTAAAAGCGCATGCAGCGTAACAATTATCGTCTATGGAAGTGGAATCGTCGACCCAAGGTCAAATCAAAGACACAGCTCTTTGCTTTTCATTTTGGAACAATTTCCCCTAGAAAGGACATAGACCCTTCCTTTCTGTTCAATGTTGCGTAAATAGGGCATAGTGGATACTTTAGTGTTGGTAATGCAACCAGTCAAGGAGAAGGAAAAATCTTAATTCAAACGAACTATCCTCAGCTTTAATAATGACGTTGTGAAACATTCTGTTTGTGATGAAGGGTTTGGTTTCATTTTTTTCTTGTATATGCATACAAGAAACATTAAAATAACCCGTTTTCATTCTTTCTTCTTATTACTCTAAAATAAGAGTAGTGCTTCGCTTTAAACGATTTTTTGGTTAAAGAATATTCCTGCCGAACCACAGTAACCTTCCAATTGAGATCTGAATGCCTGAAACTATTCCGCCTACTCGAAATAAAAAAAAACCAACGTTCTTCTTAGTCTCCACAGGATCATTTTGAGAAATTGAATGACGTCGTGACGAACCAAGTAAAGTCTGTATCAATTGGAGACTGTCTACAGGAGAGGACCCAGTTACGTCAATGACGAGTGGGATCCGAATATAAGTATTTTGAAGGAGATGGCTTAATTGGAAGTTCACTATTAGTCTATTTTACACTCCTAGTGTTAATAAAGTCTTGACAGACCTCGTGTTTTTATTTAAGGAATAACAAAATATTTAAGTGATTTACTCCCAAGAAACTTTAGAAAAACGCCATACTTTCTTTCTTTCTTTCTATATTTCTTTAGTTATTTATATATATATTTTTTTCTTAAGATGTAGCCATAGAAGACGGTTGGTTTATTAGTAATGTCTTTCACAAGATCTTTCTTCTACAGAGAATAACTTATTAGAAGTGTGATATTGAAGGGGGGGGGGCAAAATAAAGGTAGGAGATTGAAGGTTGGGTTTAATGAGTTGGAGGCTGTCCAAAAGAATGAGAATACGAAGGACATCAACAAAAGTAATTTTGATGAGAATATGAAGAAATGACACTGAATCGATACGGCACTTTTAGGCAAGTTTGGTCTGTTTTGGTCAAGCCAGCGCGTTTAGCTTATTACTTTTAAACTCTGCTGACCTTTGTTGAATGCTACTGGCCGTTAAAGACGTTATAGCCCCAGGAGTATGCTTACACGGTTGGCTTTTATAAATATTTCCCATTCTTAAGAGAAAGACAGTTTAATACTGATATAATCTCTCTCTCTGTTCACACACACACACACACACACACACACACACACACACACACACACACAAACACAAACATATATATATACATATATATACGATTTTGGCCCAGTCAGCTGGGGCTGTAGAATACATTGACGACATCTCTGCAGAGGGGTAAGACTCCCCCAACGAGTGTCCAGTATATGATACTAAACAATTAGTTGGTGAGGCTCCAATAATACTGGAGCTTTGGGGAATATGGAGTGCCTCTTCATTCCCATTGCTCCCAAGTCCACTCTGGCCCGGAGTGGTAGCATCTAAATGGGTCCTATCTATGGGTCGAAAATAATTCAACTGTGTACTTATGCTAAACTGAATTGTTTGAACTAGAACTGTTTTAACATTTAAAAATATAGTTCTAATAAACTGAATTGTTTGAAATAAGGAAGTTAATTTGTATAAAAATATATTTGGCGTTAAATAACCTACAATATGCCATGAAACCAAACCAAATCAAACCAAACCAATTCTATAGACAACTTTTTTTGATATGTGACCAAACAGAAGAATTAAATTTAATCGCTTGATTTTGAGGAGCAAGCAGAGGAAAATCACAAGAAAAACTCACTTTTATTTCAATTCAATTATTTAATAAACACACTACACGACCCGGTCAGCTGGGGCAGTAGAATATGCCGACTGCAACTTTACTGAGGGATGACAACCTCAATGAGGTTACCTGTTAGCCGTGGTGGGTAACCCGCAGTACTCGAGGAAGGGGCCCGGGTGGTTAAGCAGTCACGCGAGCAGGAGCATTCCACTTTTACATTTACTGGATCAGATGAACAATCTGAAAGACCCAATACGATTACCCTGTTTGTCATGTCAAGCCCTACCATCTATCTGATTATCCCGACCGTATTCCTTATATTGCTCTTCTAGCAAACAGCCATCTAACCTTATTTTACCTTAGAAGTGTATAATTTAGTGGTTGTAGGTCGATTTTGCAGAGAGAGCAATACTTCAAATCATCCAAACTGTGTGCAAACAAATATATAATACCAAATTGAATAATAAGTATTAGACAGCAATACTTGAAGTCACGAAACTGCGTGCAAACAAAGGAATAATGTTAAACAGAATTATTATTATTCACTCGTTAGAGTTTTTCACATATGCGTTAGCTGATGCTCTTACACTGGAGTTTGAGTGACTGCACGTTTTCTCAGTTATCCAGGACTCTTCTCAGTATTCCGGCCGTTTTCAATGATGCTGTAGTTTGGATGGTCTTCACTCGTCCGTCAGCTTCCAATGTTCCAGTCCCTTTAATAATCCTTTAGTTACTGTACCAAAAACACCAATCACAATTGGTATAATTGTCACCTCCATGTTCCATAGTTTTTTCAATTCCCTAGTAAGGTTGAGGTACTTATCCTTCTTTTCACATTCTTTCAGTTTTATTCTGTGGTAAGCCGGGACAGCGAAGTCGACAATTTTGCAATTTCTTTTTTCTTTTTTGTTGTTGATTATTATTATGTCTGGTCTTCTGGCCAAGATTAGGTGATCCGTCTGTATGTCTAATGAGTAAATAATAATAATTCTGTTTGTAATTATTCCTTTGTTTGCACGCAGTTTCGTGATTTCAAGTATTGCTGTCTAATACTGATTATTCAATTTGGTATTGATTATTTGTTTGTACACAATTTTATTCTGTGGTCAGCCGGGACAGAAAAGTCGACAATTTTGCAGATATTATTATTATTATTATTATTATTATTATTATTATTATTATTATTGGAACCGTTTAACTATGTACAAAAAATGATTACTTTTAAATAACATTGTTATGGTTGGATTACAATATTCGAAACCAGTTTACTGTGTGTTAAACATATTACAATACGTGAAAAAATGTGTCTCAACTAATGTAAAATAAAGTTACAGACAAATCTGATATACATGTGGGAGATGAGTGTGCGTGTGTGTTTGTGTGTGTGTGTGTGTGTAAACTTGATTTAGCTTTAAATAACTTACAAGGGTTGATATACCGTTAAACCAAATAATCAAACAAAAGGAAACCAAATCTGAAAATACACGCACGTATTCACAGACATACACACATACACACACACATATATATCATCATCATCATCATGACGTGCCGCTTGCACGGTTTTCCCTGACCCTCTCTCACCATTCGTCTCTATTGTCCATCGCTCCCAGCAGGTCTTCCAGGCTATATCATGTATTAGTTCAGAGCTGTTGTAGATAGGTTCTTGCAGGTCGCCCAACACTTGGTCGTCTGTGTTCAGTGGTCCATAGGAATAAATCGCCTATAAGTTCGTCCTTACTTCTCCAGCATGTCTTGCTCGTCTAATTTGGATGGTCTTCGAAATGGGTTGTGGGTGGCCGAACAGCTGTTGTTTTGCGGGATATGGCATCCAGGATTTGTTCAATACAGCTCATAGCATTCTTGTGCAATCGCTGTCAAGCTTTCTATATTAGTCAGCGTCCATGTGGTGCATCCATACAGAAGTATTGACGCGACCGCTACTTGTAAAAAAAAAAACTGCATTTTATTTTATCTGATAGGTATGACGTCTCTATGACCGATAGCCGATCGATAGCTGTCCATGTCTTCACTAGTTGCGTATTGATATCATTTTCGGTAGATGAGGCGCTGTTTTACTTATCTTTGAATGTGAGAAAATAGGAATATTACTTCTAATTACGAGATTTTCAGATTCAAGCAGAAGAAAATTACGCAATAAAAAGCCACACCTATTGCTTTCAATTGATTTAATTTGTTAAATATACTTACACGCATACATAAACACTACATAAATGTTCGCCCAAGTATAAACACTCACTATATATATATATATATATATATATATATATATATATATATATATATATATATATATATATATATCTGAGTGAGTTGCTGTGTATGTGAGTAAGAAAGGAAAAGCTTGGAAAAAGAGATAAAAAATATTGACAACTTTCAGTCGAAGTCGAGCGCTATCAGAATAAACATGAAACAATTGATATATGATATGCATTAGTTTTTCTATTTTTATAAGAAAGGATAGTGTGTTGCAATAACAAAAATTTTCGTTTTTTTTTCAAGGTGAGGCAGAGAATTTTTTAACCGACCATCCTAAATTCCAATATATATATAATGGTATAATATATATATATATATATATATATATATATATATATGAATGTATTTGTGTATGTGTGCGTGTGTGTAATAATGTAATAATAAGCATCTCAATATATATATATATATATATATATATATATATATATATATATATATTTCGATGTAATAATATATGTGTATGTATAGGAAGATATGAACTCCTTTATTTATCTGGCTAGTATTTAAAGAGTACCATTACAAATCTTCTTCATGGATATTTTTTCGACATTAAATAACCCACGAAATTGGATATGCCATTAAACAAAGGAAATTAAATCTAGTACATATGGTAATATATATATTAGTTTACT
Source organism: Sepioteuthis lessoniana (assembly GCA_963585895.1). Lineage (NCBI taxonomy): Eukaryota > Metazoa > Mollusca > Cephalopoda > Myopsida > Loliginidae > Sepioteuthis > Sepioteuthis lessoniana. The sequence continues at coordinate 44,902,161 of OY757912.1, read as the reverse complement.
TTGGAGTTTCTTGTAAGTATGTATATATTGCAGTTGTCCTATATATATTTTAATATATGTTATAATTCAATATGTTTTTTACGATGTATGTATTAGTATATATATATTGTTATATGTGTCAATATAATATGTAATCTAATATATGTGTGATAATAAAAAAATATTAATTACCAATAAATCTGCCTAAAAGTGAGATACTTTTGATGATTTACACAAATCGTGTGAACATTTGATTTTAAAATTTAATTCATTTTCAATTGTTCCGCATTCTATGAGAATTGATTTAGTGTGGAACCAATATAGTAAATATAGTTTATAATAATTGATATATAATAATAATGTACAATTATATATAATAAATATGTATATTATGTAATATATAATAAATATATATATATAATGATACATAATAATAATAATAATTGATATATAACGTTATTAATAATTATTAAAAAGTTCTTATCGATTTTCTTAGACACTTGGCGTGGCGTATTAGCAAGATAGATAATTATAATAAAAAATATTGTATGTCCTGTTTTTGCTGCGTGTTCCATACTTCGGCCTTTTATTAGCTCAGCTTCTCAGCTTATTAGTGGATGCTCAGCTTCTCAGTTTATTAGTGGATGCTTTCGTGGTAAAATGGTTAAATTGCTGAACTTCGGCCTCAAAGTGTGCAAGTTCGTACTCCATTTGAGTTATTACATTCACTTGCAGACTCTTAGTAAAGTTATAAACACACATATTTTTCCGGCAATCAGATAAATACTATCACTGATATTCTTCTTCAAGGATTGATTTGGCTGATATTAAGCTTTAAACACAGAAACCAAACTATATAAAGATATAAGCTAAACTACTCGAGGCAATACTTAAATCGTGAACAATAATATCCAATTCCTTTAATTTATCAGTGTGATTCTACTGTGAAGTAAATTACTTAGAGTCATAGAGATTTTGGATGTTTCACAATCAGGCATTCAACCTTCTATGTGATCCAATCAGGGTTGATCGGATTCTGACTCGTGTCCTGTTACAAAAGCCTACGTTTCTTTATCTGAATTTTCATTAAGCTGTTGTTGTACCTGTGTATCCTTCTTTAATATTTCAACGAACAGGCAACCGGATTGTCGTGGTCAAACACATGACTCTAGATGTGTTGATGTGAGCCACTGTTCAGTTCGACCATAAGAATAGAGCATGGGATTAGATTTGTGACACGATTGAAGACAACGTGAAGCCAAGCACAACGAGGTTAAAGTATACCGTCGTTAGATAAGCAAAAGAAAAATAGCCCGCTGTGGAGTTTGAACTAATATTATCATCCAAGGCATTCAATTTTGAGTTGAATTCTGAACGAAGAGACCCTGCAATTATAGTCATTTATTGACAAGGCCTTTATTTACTGGGTCATTAATTTTAATTTTTAGATGTTAAACGAAGGAACTCTTAAGAACTAGTTAAAAAATCATTTTCATTGACTGTTTGTGTAACTTACCAGTCTCTGTCGGCTGAAGATGTAGAATTCACCGACTGTAACTCTGTTGAGGGGTAGAACTCCCTCTCCAACAAGGCTATCTCTTGGCCGTGGTTGGTGACCTGTAATGCTTAAGGACGAGATCGTGGTGGCTGGTTAGTACGTGTTCCGACAATAGATGTGGTCTTGTGAATTTTCACACTCCGCTTTGTCATTGTTTTTGATGGGTAGACGGAGAGGCACCACCGACACTTCGGCTAATGGAGCGCCAATATAATTGTCTTGGCCTTATTCAAAATTCTATGTACCTAAATGTATTTTATCTTAAATGTGCTTGGTGGTGGTAACTGAGAGTCATTTTGCTGAGATAGCAACACCTAAAGCCATTTCAACTGCGTGCAAAATAATAATTATAATCCAATAGAATTATTAGTGATTAAATAGCAATATCAAAATCATTAAACTGTGCGCAAGCAAATATTTGATACTAAATAGAAATAGTGATCCATTTTTTGGGTAAAATATACCATTTCAACCATTTACTGAGGATTATTATAATTAGTTATTTGAAACCATACAGCTGTGTGCAAATTGTCGGTATTAGTAAGAATACTGGACTGATGAAATTGCTCATGTTAAGTAGAAATACTTGAAACCATTTAACTGTGTGTTAACAAATGATTAGTAGTTCATATAATTATAAGAGATAGAATTGCTTGAAACCATTTAACTGGGCGTAAACAAAGTATATATATATATATATATATAGAGAAAGAGAGAGAGAGAGATGTAACATAGGAAAAAAATACGTTATGTCTGAAAGAAAGGAATCTCAGGAAAGAAACACTCAAAACTCGAAATTTAAGGAAGAAAATAGCAGTCACTTTTATTCGTGGGGACTACAGCAGGAGGTAGTTAAAAAAAAAGATTGTTCGATAGTGATTTTCTTCTTTCCCCTTCTTGGGTTGACAGCAGCGTCGTTATAGCACCCTTGTTGATACGTTCATATCAGTTGTATTGTTGACAGGCTGGGTATGGCACGGGTTGGGGTGTCCTGAACCTCTGTCGAAACTGTTTAGAAACTTGAACTCCCAAAATCTCGTTTCTTGATTTCTTGTATAGAGATTTGATGGATCAATTCGAAGGCTCTGTGACACCAGTGAAAACAATAGTGTAGCACGTGAAAGTTCATGCGTGATTATCTTAAAATCACTCATGAACTCTACAGGTCATTCTGCCCGCACGTGCTAGGTTCGTGACATTTTTCAATGATTGATGACAGCCGATGTGCTCGCGCGTTCTCAACGAGAGCGCCAGTCCTTAATATTACACACAGAGAGAGAGAGAGAGAGAGAGAGAGAGAGAGGGTGTTTGCCGACGGTCCGGGACACCGTGTTTCAATCCCAAGTCGATTCATCTAAAAGACTAAAAATGGTGCTTGATGCCGCATTGCTTAACGCTCAGCATTATAAGGGGATGATCAAGGGTAAAGTGGAGCAATCCTATGAATGGAGTAGTGCCCTCCTCTACAACTCGGTGTGGTACTATTTACCAACCCCTCCGCTCGGGCAGGATATGACACAAGGTCAATTTTTTAAGCGGAGTTTAACAGGTTTGAATTCAGAGTTTTCCTTCTCCTAGACTAGTTGCCTCACCAAGGCTGAAGAACCTAGTCCGTCCTACTATTTACCCATAGCTGGAGGGAGAATAAGGGGGTTCATACCTTTCCCAAGGGTATTTGCCCGAAAGTGAACGTAATAGCGCGACTGGAGTACGAACTCGCGTACTACGAATCCGCAGTTCATCGCTTTAACCATTACACCACGAGGACACCCACCTACAACTCGGTGTAGTAGCTATTGAAAAGGGAGCCTTTGAGTCACCCTCGACTTTACTTTTACTAATATATATAAACAGGATTTATCATTGAATATCCACAAGAGTTATTATACCATTTAACCAAAAGGCTGAAGAAACTATCCTGTAATCAGCTATAATATTTTCGCCTCTTTACTGTTGTTTACTACTTGAAATAAAATAGCAATAAATCTACAACAAAAAAGATGATTTAATAATTATTTTAAAAGGGTGTACATATTTATTTAGGATGGGTTGGGTTTAACGACATATCAACCTTGGTAGGTTATTTAATGCCGAATCCTCTTTATATGTATACCTTAAATATAAATGATTTGTAAACACATATTGTTAATAACGTTTTTAAACGAGCCTATACATATGAGAAAGTTAGATATTTTCAATTATATAACAGTCACAATTTAATATCAGTCATCTGTTTTCACGCGCAGGTTGTAAGTAATTTCATTTTTAAATGAGTTGGTTGGTACACTAGTAGTATTGCTATTGCTTCTAAACCGTTAAATGGTTTCAAGTATTGCCATCTAACACTAATTAGTCTATTTAGGATAATCATTTGTTTGTAGACAATGAAGTGGTTACAAGTATTCCTATTTAACTCTAATCATTCTATTTAAAATTATTCATTTATTTAAAAACAGTTAAAAGGTTCCAAGTATTGCTATGTAATAGCAATGATTTAATTTAGTCATTTCGCCGGAAAAATGTCAAAAGAACTAATAGACAAAAGAAAC
>OY757912.1:44878075-44893075 GCA_963585895.1 Sepioteuthis lessoniana | reverse complement strand
AAGCACAAATTGCATCTACCGTCAAAACTATTTGGAGTATTTTATTTTTTAGAAATACGAGGAGATAACTCTTTTGATCTCTTCTCCCTTCCCCTTCCCCCACGTGTCTATTCTGTCTTATTTATCCATTGGATCTGAAGTCCTGTTATATTTTTCATCGTGTTTTTGGTTCACACCAGAAACTGAAAAACAGGATGGAAATGAATTTATAATCCTAAAATAACCGGTCTTTGGTTTTTTCTTTAAAGAAATATATATATATATATATATATATATATATATAAACTCATTGGAATGAAACGAGATAATTTTTATCATTGAGGTGTTTTCATAATAGCATAAAATATTAATGTCCCCGTATTTTAAATGTAGTAAATATATTCTGTAGTGTTCATCAACGTAAGAAAATAGTTCTGTCTATTTGTTTTACTTTGCAAAAACATTCTAGGAAAAATCATGGGTGTCTACTTCCTTTAAATCCCTGCTATTCCAGTAGACTACAGCGAGATCCTTTCTTTTTTTTTTCATCTTCTGAAAGAAAATGTCTGGGGGTGTCCTCGTGGTGTAATGGTTAAAGCGATGGACTGTGCAATCGTAGTAAGCGCCTTCGTACTCCAGTCGCGCTATTACGTTCACTTTCGGGCAAATACCCTTGGAAAAGGTATGAACCCCCTTATCCTCCCAACTATGGGTTAAATAGTACCACTACAGTTCTAAGAGAATGATCCTAGCATTAAATAACCTACAAAGGTTGATATGCCATTAAAACAAAGAAAGCAAACCAAACCAAGAAAATATCCTTATTCAAGCAAGAAGTAAGTTTATTTGCTTATACTCGAGATTCGTTCAAAAAGTTCTTAGCATCAACCAGATTTTTTGATTTGTTGTACGATTCGCACCTGCTCTGAAATTTAACCAGAAATCAGGATTAGTTTTTTCATGTTTTATATGTAATTTTTTTGCTAAATTTCTTCTTTCTAGTTGAGTCATAGATCGTTTACAACAACTCTTTATAAGTTTATAATTTTTCTCATAAGTTCTCGGTCTGTCTTTGTTTAAATTCTCCAACACTACTTATATAAAACTATTTACTTGTTAATTAATTCCCATAGAAATAATTCGCGCACATTTATATGTTTTCAAGTATACCAATCTCTGCTGCATAGCCTGGAGCAAATGTCTAGAGGCATTGATCGATACGTAAATTCAAACAATATAGAGTTCATGAGCTTAAATCAAGGTGGTTTGATCTAATTAAATGACAAGCCACTGAAATTAGTAGACCAGTTCATATACTTTGTTAGCAATATCTCATCTACTGAAAGTGAGAGTGGCATAAGCATTATTAAAGTACGTTTTAATCACTTGGACCAAAGACTTGGAGAAAAAGCTGAGTGTAAATTATACTAGGTCTCTGTGTGCTATTTTGACTAAATCTTGGAAGCAGCACCCTACAAAATAACAATTTTACGGTCGCTTAACTCCCATCTCACAAACTCTCCTAGAATAATGAACTAGATATACTAGGGACTGCTGGAGAAGGAAAGACACACTCAGAAACATCGTTCTTTTATTGACTTCTATACATGAAGATATCAATGTTGGCTGACCAGTAAAAACCTATATTGACCAGATCTGTGCACACCCTGGTTGCTTTCATGACGACTTTTCAAAAGCATTCGTTAATAGGGGCGGATGGCGAGAGAGAGAGAGAGAGAGAGAGAGAGAGAGAGAGAGAGAGAGAGAGAGAGAGAGAATGGCATCCACGCTGTCAAGCAAGACTTGATGATGATGATGATGATGATGTATTTTAAGAATTACTATCAAATAGAAATAAGATTAAATCAGATTCATTTAGCTCATAAAAGGATTCTCTCAGATTCTTCAACAATGGTTCAGAGTGGACCTGGAAGTAATGGCAACAAAAGTATATTCTTAAGACCCCAGAGCATTAGAAATAGAGTCTTAACACTGGATGCCATTTAAAGTCACCCCGTAACACAGGAAGAAGAAATAAACGGCTGAGATAGATAGATAGATAGATAGATAGATAGATAGATAGATAGCAGTAAAGTGGGTAGGGGCAGTAAATAACGTTGACTTCATCTCTGCAGACTGTTAAGACTCCACCCTCAACCAGCATCCAGGGTATGACACTAAACTGAATCTGATGGTGGGGCAACAGTGTTGGGAAATGGTCAGTGACATTTCATTGCCTTACACGTTCCTATTGAACTAGGTTTTTAGGGCCCCATCTATGGGTCAAATAGAAATATTTAATCATTTACCACACATGAAACCATTTAACTGTGTGAGAACAAATGATTAATTTTAGAAAGAAGTATTAGTATTGGATAACAATACTTGAAACCATTAAATAGTGTTGCAAAAAAATTCGTTTAAAAATGATGTTACCAATAAACTATTCATTTAGAAACATATATATATAATGTATATGTATAAATAAAATTTTGCATTAAATAACCCAGTAGAATCGATATGCAATAAAACACAACCAAACTAAATAGATGGATTGATATGAACAGACTGATATATATATTCGTATTTGAATTGAGATCTCGGCGGCTGTTTGAACAGATGTATGTTAGCAATAGTAATTGTGATTCATAACCGTTTAAAAATGTACTTCGTAGCTAATATCTCCTCGTAGCTAAATGGTTAGAAGCTTTGGCTTGGTGTTTGAGTCAACCGGGTTTCGATCCCAGCTTCGGGGAGATACTGTCAAGCCACACAGATGAGCTCTGATAGAACGAAGCAGATCTGTCTATGGATGACTATATATATATATATATATATAAACAGACTGACATTGAAAGATAAAAACATAATCAGAGATATGGACATATACTGAGATAGATAGATATATTGTATATAGCGTCAATTAATTATTTAAAGGAATTCTAAAGAATGTTGTAAGGGAAGTTAAAGTTAAGAATTAAAGGAGAATATGACGAAAAAATTGAACCGAGGATAATATAGGTTTCTCACAATAGTTTCTTATCTGATTCAGTAAATAGAAACAAAAAAACTTTCACTTTCACTTTAAACCTAAATAAATACAAAGGATGTAATTCATTTTACCAACTGATATATAATTGAAATGCTTACGGATTTTAATTTTTATCGGGTTTCAGCAACCACTACCTAGTATAAATCACAGAAGACAATGTATATAAAACTGTATTAATCCCCAGAGTTAGTAAAAAAAAAAAAATGAAAAAAAAAGAAGAAATTCCGGCAGAATCAATTAAGCTAAACGTAGAAAGCGCTCTAAAGCACAAAACAGAGCGAATTTAAAGTAGTAGTCAGATTTTTCCTGATGATCCAGTTGGTAAAACCTAGGTAGATTGTTCTAATTCTTAGGCTTTATATATATATACATATATATACATGCATTTAGCAAATCCCTCCGCGCAAACGGGATTTTAAAAACGGAGTTTAACGGGTTTGAATTAAAAATCTTCCTTCTCATAGACAGGTTGCCACACTAAGTTAAGAGTTCTTCTATTTTCCTAAAGCAAGAGGGAGAATGAAAGAACTCACACCTTTCGGAAATTTATTACCAAAATAAGAAAAAAAAAGCCTCGTCCAGCATTTGGACTCTGGTAACCATGTCTATTTTCTCCAGTTATAATTTTACCCTACTAGCGCTTGCAGTATATATATATATATATATATATATATATATATATATATATATATGCGCGTGTGTGTGTGTGTGTGTGTGTGTGTGTGTAGAGGCTGGTAGGAAGTTCAAAAGAAGTGAAAGGAGAAAAAGAATGAGCGCAAAAAAAAAAAAAAAATAAATAACTGATAGCATCATTAATATCAGCCGGAATACTGAGAATTGTCTTGGAGACTTGAGAAGACTAGTTGTCACTCAAACCCCTTGAGAAACCATTAAGTAACGCTGGTGTAAAAATATCTCAAAAAATTAAAATAATAATAATGATAATAATAATTATTTCAAAGTAAAAATAGATCCTATTTACCAACCCCTCCGCTCGGGCAGGATATGACACCAGGTCAATTTTTAAGTGGAGTTTTACAGGTTTGAATTCAGAGTTTTCCTTCTCCTAGACTAGTTGCCTGACCAAGGCTGAAGAACCTAGTCTGTCCTACTATTTACCCATAGCTGGAGGGAGAATAATTGGATTCATACCTTTCCCAAGGGTATTAGTGCTATGTGAAATGCAATGAGTTTCGTCCAGGATTTGAACTCGTGTCGCCGTGTTCATTTCCGACGACGATAACAATTACACCACGGGCACCTCCAAAGTAAAAATAGATAGGACGCAATAAATAAGCAGATGTACATTATGTGTTGATAGAGACGAAACGGTCAATCATCTCATAAAGTTTAAATTTAACCATACGAGCAAATAGGATATGCATAACTCAGAATCTGCACAAATATATACAAAAATTTCTGACGCAAAACGTATCACCAGATCTCGACTAGATGACCAGACCTAGCGATAATAAACAAAAATGAATAAATAAAAAAACCTGACAAAAATGAATAAATAAAATAACCTGACAAAAATGAATAAATAAAAAAACCTGACAAAAATGAATAAATAAAAAAACCTGACAAAAATGAATAAATAAAAAAACCTGACAAAAATGAATAAATAAAATAACCTGACAAAAATGAATAAATAAAATAACCTGACAAAAATGAATAAATAAAATAACCTGACGAATAGTGGAATTTTGCCTTTCCGGCTGACCACAGGGTAAAATTGAAAGAAAGCAAAAAGAGAGACAAGACACTATACCTCGCAAGAGAACTAAAAAAAAAACCAAACAAACTGTGGAACATGAAAGTGACGGTGACAACCAGTTGTAAGTGGAGCGCTCACTATACTCGCCAAAGGATTCGTACAGTGACTGAAGGACTTGAAAATAAGAGGACGCAATTTACTGCGTTGATAAGAGCAGCCAAAATGCTGAGAAGAGTCCAAGGGACTTGAGAAAATTTGCTGTCACTCGAACTCCCGTAGAAAACCATTAGCTAACGTTGGTGGGGAAAACTCTCAAAAGAGTAAAATAATAATGATAATAACTCTTAGTTTGAAAATGTTCGTTGGTTAATGTTTGCTTATTATCATTGATGGGTTATTCTATGAAAAATCTGGTCTTTTTATGTATAAAAATCGTAGGTTGCCACAAGAGCAGTTTGAAGAATACGATTTGAACTTAATCATATAGGTGTTTGGGCTTATCATGGCAAACCTAATGATCGAATTGGGCCTTTCCGGTCACCTATTTTGCACAGGTGGCCCAGGTTAGAGCCTAAGGAGATTACTACAAGTCACATGACCACTTGGATCAGACCACTCTGCCAATAGGTTTCTGTCTTCAAGCATCACGGGTTACCACTTATGGCCAACAGTTGGCGCAACTAGGAGACTTATCGCTTTTTGTTGATGGAGGTGTTGTGCTTTATAGCCCTTGCAGACAGTGCGAGTAGATACAAGAGAAGATATAGGAAAGAAACACGTTGACACATTGCCTGATTGATTGAAAACACCTGTGAAAAGTTTAATATCCCGTTAATAAAGCAAACCACCCAACAATCGTTTCTTCATATATATATATATATATATATATGTGTGTGTGTGTGAGAGAGAGAGTGTTTCCATCTTGTATTATATGTTAATCTATCGGTCTGGGCATCTCGCGTTGTGTTATAGTTTGCAAGCTAATCTAATAGATCATGATTTAGCCTTTTGCTAAAATTAGTTAAGCTTAGATCACTAACTGAACATTTTGGCCTGCTAACCAAAGTAAATAATTATGTATATGTGCTAAATAACAGTTTAGCCCAAACATTTATTTGAACTGTACTGTAGAAAGCGTTGTCGATGAGATTAGAATACATTTTTCGGTGTGGGGAGAACAAAGTGGGGTATTTTTGCCGGTATATGGTTCCGAGGCACGAGTAAGTCTGCGCATTAAAAGTAAAATAGGTGAATTGATTTAATTACAGACAATTTAATTTGAATGTCTTAAATTTGGTACAAGTAATGGAATTTGAAATGTAATAAGATATGTAAACCCATTGTGTGAAAAGTATTAATGAAAAATTTTTAAATCGACAGCAGAATGGAAATTGTATAGAATTTTTCTAATTTTCGATTTAGAAGCTGCAATAACACGATTAATCTGTGAATAGTTTCGTTTGGTGTCTTGGCACATCAACCTCCATGGGTTATATAATAGCAAAGTCATCCTTGTAGAAGAACAGTAGTGGAAATATTTTATACTTTGCCCGAGGGATAAAAAGGATTCCTAACTTTCCAAAGGGTCCGAAAGTGAACGTTATAGAGCGACTGGAGTTGGAACTCGCTTACTTCGAGTCTGCAATCCACCACTTTAGCCCCAACGTCAAATGCAATATAATTCATTCCAAAACGTCTGTTTTAATTCGTTTTAAAATTATTTATATATTTCTTCCCGGATAATCAAGATTTAGAATCTATAAGATTTTACACTCCGTGGTGCAATGGCTAAAGTACTCGATTGCAACCTTGAAGTAAACGAGTTCAAACCCAGCCATGCAATTACGTTCACTTTCGGACTAATACCATTGGGAAAAGTATAAACCTCTTAATCATCCCAGTTATGGGATAAATAATATTACTGTTGTTAATCTTCAGGATTTGCTATGACCTTAAATAACCCATGAAGGTTTATGAACTATTGATAAAAAAACAAACAAACAAAAAAACAACTAAAATATACAGATTATCGAATGATTACAGGAATAGTTTCTTAGTTATATATACATACATACATATATATATATATATATATATATATATATATACATATATACTTATTTCCAACGACGGTAACCATAACACCACGGGAGGCTTCAGCGGCAAGAATATCTTAGATCTGTTCTCTTTGATTGCTAGACTTCTACTGCCTCGGGAAGGGGATTACTGACATTCAGACTGATCAGATTTTATCAGATAAATAATGAAAAATTATATTTTGGTATTTCATGAAATACTTAGATTAGGGACCATCTTAATACAATTTAGTTACGGACGTGGGACATTCGCTATTGATTCATACCGTATAAAAATGCGACTTCCAATGTAACTGCTCAGGAGCTCTTCGAAATTACTGATAACAATCTATTTCAACTAAAGCCTTCATACAGTCATATTGACAAAAACAGATATTTTAAAATATAAAAGCCTCTAATTATATAGCCAAGAATATATTGTATTGAGTGAATAATCTGTGAAGATAGCTCATTAGTTGAATGTAAATTTGAGTTGTTGTACAGTCGTATTTTTCTCTCGGCCTGTATTTGCTACTCGGCGTCATCTTATCTTCTCAGCCGGTTGTTGTCGTCTTCTTTCGTCGTCTCACGCTGTCCTGGGGTCTCTACTACAGTGAGGAATGACAATGGGTTTTTTTCCGTGTACACACATACTTTATTTTAGACGACTCTTCGCCTACATCTAACCAAGTCCGTACAAATGTTGGGAATCGGGTCATTGGATCATATAACTTCAGAACTACCAGAATTTTAGTGACCTGGTTTTAACTGCTCCAATGGAAACCAAACTTTCAAATGAAATTAGACTGTTAATTATGCAAATTTTACAATACATTTTAGAACCTTTATACACCATCTATGCTTTCATTTGAATAATATATACTGTTAAAATCTATAATTTATCATTATTTTCAAATTGTTAAATTATCGAATCCTTGAACAGGTTGGTTGCTTAGTTAGGTTTATGGCATATTAACATGTGTAGGCTATTTAATGCCAAATCCAGTTTATATACCAGGTGTTTTAAACTAGATGCAAACCATAAATATGATAATTCATATTGCATCAAGTCATCTTTCATCTGAGTATTAAAAATCAATCATATCACTTCAGAAAGGTCTAATCAAATGACAAGGGTAGAAATTGATTGACTTTATTCTACAGTGCACGTGAAAGACCAAGTTTTGGGGAACGTCTTCGGAGGGACTGTTTGGGACTCCTTCCAACAGAATCTTTCTCAGCATCCACATTGTAAGGACATCATGCAGTCAGCTTCTTGCCAGGTCTGGGATTTTCTGTCTTCATTTTAAGGTTGCTTATTGACCCTATGGCTTAAAATTTGTATACCCAACGATAAATTTGGCTTTTCTGGGGATAATTGTTAAACTTCCTGCAAAATTTTGCTTGCACAATTTTGAATGATTTTGTCTCCAAATAAGTAGTGACGGAAAATAGTTTTCCTCTCTTGTCGAAGGCACTATGAACAAGGATTCATATTTGTTATAATACATTATTTTCGAATCTAAAACAAAAAAAAAAAAAAGAATACACCATCATTATTAGTAGAGAGTTATTAGTAGTCACATGGGTACCATGTATTTTGAGACACCCAATATATATATATATATATATATATGTATGTGTGTGTGTGTGTGTGTGTGTGCCTGCAGAGTTAGAAAAAATCTACCGACACAGATCACAAGGATATTTCTGACTAAAAAAAACCGTACACGAAGAATTAAATCTGGCTAAGGAGTATATACTGATTTCAGAGGATAATATTAATATCATTAAGCATTGTCGTAAATCAATACTGTTCCATGATGAGGAATTATGGCTTAAAAGGGGCATTAGGGGAAACTTTGATAATCCTATGGGTTCATTCGACTGGGTCAAGCTGACTGATTTTATAAGGTGCTTATTGTTATGTAACCTCAAAAGCATCATTGACCCCCGTAACAATGGGCTTGATAGGAATAATGGACAAATTATTGTGGATAACTCTGCGCGTAGAAAAGGTGTTATAATTAGAAAGAAATTACATCGGTTGTTCAATTAGTTTAGATCCAAGTTGGACATCCAAAATAATTCTAAAATCACCAATTATTTTGACGTTTCATTTAATTTTTATTACGATACCGTTGCCTCATTTAGAAAACACAACCAAGTCCTATTTTACATGATAGAACATCAATGAACAGCACTCACCTTCACAAGCCAAAAGTAATATGGATGCCTCCTTGGAAAAGCTAGCCTGATAAAGCTCACCTCTTTTACTGAAGAGTGCATGAGCAGCATGTGGAGCAGCAGGTAGATTGGCTCACTTTACAGGAATGGACCCATCCAACACATTTGCATGAGTGGGATCCATTAATCTACTTATTCTCAACCAAATTACTCATAGGTAATTTTGCCAGTCTACTCGAGTCAACAAATATTCTACATACATAAACACCGGCTCCAACCATCCTAAACAGTTTTTAAATCCATACATATTGGTATTATGGTTAAATTATTCACTATTTTACTAACCGTAATATCTTTATTCGGAATAAACTCGAATACGAGGTGGTGTTAAAAATCAGTGGATATAAAACCAAACATGTTTATAAATCTAGGGATGAAGAAGTAGATCTACGTATTAGGAATAACAGAGCAAGGAAATCTTTATTGTTTACGCCACCTTACAAAATGGATGTAGCTAATGAGAAAGGAAAATAAGTTTTGGACTATTAAAGAAAAAACTTCCATCTCTCGTACAGTTTATGCAAATTATTCAAGAGGAACACCTTTAAATTGAGTTATAGTACCATGCCTAATGTGGCTTGTTTAATTAATAAAAGAAACATTAAAAAACATACTGAGCCCTCTAAATGCAATTGTACTGATAAAACTAATTTCTCCTCTCAGAGGGAAATGTCAATTTGAATTTATTGTGTATGAGGTGGAAGTATATGGTTGTAGACCTAACGATGATAATGTTCACTGAAATGGTAAAAAGTTATATGTAGGTTCCTCGCGGGCTCCTTTAAGAAATGATATTACAAGCATAGAATAAGCTTTACACACAAAGTGTACAGACATAGAACTAGTTTATCCGTGGGAAATCAAGAAAAATCTAGCGACAGATCCCATGTTAAAATGGAAGACAGTAAAAAAGACCCTAAGCATAAAGCATGGAAAAATATTGCAATCTATGTATGAAGGAGAACGTTGCCATAGCTTCCTACAATAATCGTAACGAATTATTTAATCAAAAGTCGAAAATACTTAATGCTTGTAGGCTCAAGAAAAGTTGACTTCTCGGTAGGTAAGTAACAACTTGATCTTTTCTTATTTTTTACGTTTTTATTTTTCATAAATATTTTTTCAATTGTTCACTTATATATATATATATATATATATATATATATATATATATAATGTATTCTTCAATCAAGTAAATCCTGAGTAGGGAGCAATTCCGTCCGGACAAATATATTATTCTAATTTCGAATATTTAGATATCCTTGGTAGAGAGGTCAATGTAAATAAATTTACAGAGCAAATAGCATTATTTCAAGAAAAAAACAATATTTGGTCACATTAGGATAATAAATTTATTTCAATCCTTTTAAGAGCATTGATAATATAATATATATAATTTTTATAATATAATAATATAATCTTTAACAGGACTTCATCAGATCCAATCGGAAAATAAAAAGATATATTTTTACATTTTTTATTAGATCTGATGAAGTCCTGTTTAAAATTATTTGATTCATATCAATGCTCTTAACAGGATTGAAATATATTTATTATCCTAATATAATCGAATTTTTTTTTAGATAATATATATATATATATATATATATATATATATATAAACACACACACACACACACACACACACACACACACACATATATATATATATATATATATATATATATATATATATATATATATATATATATATATATCAGGCTAATTTTATTCTTCCTGACGATTATTTTAATCAATAAAATGTAGTTTGGTCCAACCCTCGTTCGGTCAGATTTATCCTGATGATCCATTTTGGTAAAATCTTGGTAGATGTTTCTCTGACTCGGTAGGTATTCATATGACCCTCTACTTATCGTATTGGGCACTCTTAGGTTTAACTTAAGAATTTCCATCTATGTTTTTTCCTTTGACTAGGCATGCATTAGAGGTTGATTTTTTTCAAGTGGTACGTATACTTTTAGTATTTTCTATTTTATGGAAATTTTCCGATATACCAGTTTGTGTAATATTCTTTATTTGCAACTTGAACAATCCGGGCTTTTTCATACCATCAGAATTATAGAATGGTTTATAAAGAATTAATTACTCACACACACACACACACACACACACACACACACACACACACACACACACACACACATATATATATATATATATATATATATATATATATATATAACATTAATAAATAAATATATATTAGTTTTTATACATGTAAAATAGCATGGATGCGTATCTGCAACCACTGGTTTCATGCCGTCTTTATACGTCTATCATCCGGCAGAGAAAGAAAGATCTTATAGAAATCGAAAAATTCGAAAAATACTGTCAAAAAATTTTACGTAAGAGTAGCGTTTAATTATTTTTTGTTGTGTGTGCGTGTGTATGTGTGTGTCTGTGTTGATTGAATTGGTGTATTGTTGTGGGGGATCGTACGACTGTGAGTAGATGTGGGTGTATGATGATATATGCACCGTGTGGCAGATTTGAGGTTTTCTCCTATGTATATGTGTAGCGATGTGTAGCGGAAGACGCGATACAGTTGGGGATTTGACCGATAAAAAAATGTGTGTTATGATGATTTTAATTAAGGAACAGATTTATCATCATTATTGCATTATGAAGAAAATGGATTTTTGATTTGATGTGAAAATATAGTAAAAAGTAAGTAAAGTTGGTGGCCGTAGTCGAGGGGTACCTGAAGGCTCACTTCTCGATAGCTACTACACCAATGATATTGGGGAAGGGCGCTACTCCTTTCCTTTCATTGATCCACTTTACCCTTACCTTATAATTCTGAGTGTTAAGAAAGGTAGCATCAAATACCATTTTTTGAGTATTTGGTTATAGATTCGACCTGGGATTGAACCCAGGTCTCCCGGGCCAAGGGCGTACACTCTAACCATTAAGCCGGTTACATGTAAGAATAATAGAAAAAAATGGATGCTGGATCTAAAACGCAAGAATAATAGGTGAGTTAGAAATATTATGATGTTTAGAGATATGGTATATTTTTATATACTATGGAGCATTATGCAATACTAGTATTTGTATGTTGGAATATATTCTGTGTTGAATTTATATTAGTTGCCTATGTTATGTAAATGTTAAATTACGTATAGGTTATAGTAATCTATGATGGTATGTACAATAGGAATCAGATAAATATTCTGTATTAAAACTTACTTGTAACAATCATGAAATTATGGCGAACATTATATCCACAGGTTGTGAGGGTGTTTGGAGATAGATATACAGGTTCAGTGGGGGAAAATGATACTTACGGTGCGTCAAGTGTGTTATGGGGTTATTCGTGAAGGAGTATGGGTTATTTAGTGATGGAAGTGGTATTAGCATGGTGGGTGGTGGTTGTGGGGGTAGATTATCTACATAAACATACGTACTCCCACACACACATACACACACAAAGAGTTGTACGCAATACTTACCTAATATTTTTACAGTAATTTTCGAATTTTCTGATTTCTATAAGATCTTTCTTTCTCTGCCTGATGATTATCGTATAAAGACGGCATGAAACCAGGGGTTGCAGATAAGCAACCATGCAATTAAATATAAAAACTAATATTATATTGTAACAGTGTTGGTTGTCACTAAATCACTATGTGAGTTTGTGTCGAACTAAGTGCAATATAATATGGAGAGTGCTCAATATCTCGGCTAGAGCTATTATATAATAATAAAAAATAAATATTATTTAATATAAATATATTAGATTACAAATGAAATCTTTATTCATTCCTCTCGACATGCAATAATGATGTTTTGTTCCTTAGCTAGAGTCACCTACACAGGTAGAAATAAAATAATGTTGCAAAAAAAAAAGATACACCGACGAATTTATATCCGGTTAAAACAACCAGCTGTTTTTGTGCCTTCACATACACTATATGCCACCCACACATACACACAATAATACGCAACTATACTCCACTCAAAGACACGCCCATACCCACGCACATTCACACACTTATAATCACACGTAAAGATTCCTACAAATTCCTCTCAACGGTTTTTTGACAGTATTTTTTTTTTTCGATTTTCGATTCATTTCATTTTGTTAACTGCCTGATGATTGTTGTTTAGCCCAAAAAAACCCATGAAACCCTGGGGTCGCAGTCTAAATTCCATGAATTAAAAAATATATCTATATAATATATATTCATTTATTATTATTATCATATAAAAATTAATTTATACTTATTCATTATTATATACTAGCTCTATCACCGATCTTGAGCACTCTCCAAATTATACCGTATTTGGTCTGCCACAACCCTATTAAGTCAGATAGTGACAAGCATTCGCTGTTGTATAATATATATAACCCATTAAGTCAGATAGTGACATGCATTCGCTGTTGTATAATATATATAACCCATTAAGTCAGATAGTGACATGCATTCGCTGTTGTATAATATATATAACCCATTAAGTCAGATAGTGACAAGCATTCGCTGTTGTATAATATATATAACCCATTAAGTCAGATAGTGACATGCATTCGCTGTTGTATAATATATATAACCCATTAAGTCAGATAGTGGCATGCATTCGCTGTTGTATAATATATATAACCCATTAAGTCAGATAGTGACATGCATTCGCTGTTGTATAATATATATAACCCATTAAGTCAAATAGTGACATGCATTCGCTGTTGTATAATATATATATATATGTATATATATGAGTGTGTGTGTGTGTGTTTTTTTTTGTGTGTGTGTGTGTGTGTGTGTTTGTGTGTGTGTGTGTGTGTGTATGTTTTGTAAATGATTAGTTTGTAGATGACATTTTTAAACGAGACTGGGGTCATGGAATTATTTCTATATATCACAAACAGTTTGGTTTAATAATAGATTTTTCACATTGTTAAACGGTTAAAGAATTTTGTTTGATCCATCGATGAAAACCTAACATTTTCTGCTACTCGAGTACTCACAACGAAGGGGTACTCTACGTTCCTCAAAGCTTCAGTAGTGGACATTCGCCATCAGATGGTTTCGTGTCATAACCTGGACACTCGTCGGTGAGGTATAACGGGTTTGCAGATATGCAGTCTGTGGATTCTACAGCCCAAGACAAGTGGACGCTCAGTTTACAGATGAATGGGTTATACACACACGCACAGACAGACAGACAGACACACACACACATATATATATATATATATATTTATATATATATATATATATATATATGTGTGTGTGTGTGTGTGTGTGTGTGTGTGTGTGTGTGTGTGTGCGTCTAGATAGATAAATAGATAGATGGGTAGAAACCTGAAAATTGGAGGACGAGAAGACATCATCCCAACTACTGTATTGCTAATATCGGCCAGAATACCGAGTAGAGACCCAATGAGACCTGCTGTCACTAAAACTCAAGTGAAAGATATTCAGGTAAAGCTCATGTGAAAAGGTTTCAAGAAGTAATACAAAATGTAATTCTTTATTATATCTAACCGTTGGTTGTTATTATTTAACACGCTTTGCTTAGTCTTGCTTACAGGCTTAAGATTCTTTAGAGTTCCTTCGTGGAAGAATCAGGGCTTGATTTATTTTGGATGCAACCAGTGAGAGTTATCCTCATTTACTTGTCTAATCTTCTTTTCCTATACCACTCTAAGATACATCTCCGAAGTATCTACTTGCAAATCTATTATATCTCATTTTATAGATGTTGAGGAAATGTTTGTGTTTTGTTGGTTATTCCATGTTTCTTTTCTTTTTCATAATTTGATGATTCCATAATTTGCTCCTCTGCTTTATGTCGAAAGAAAGCTCGATTATTAATTATTTTGATTAAATTAGAGTGACAAAAAGCCAGAAAGTCTAGCTATTAATTTAAAGAGGATTTGTCTCAGAGTTGTGCTTTGTTTATTTTTC
>OY757912.1:44625575-44868075 GCA_963585895.1 Sepioteuthis lessoniana | reverse complement strand
ATTTTTCTTTTAAGAAAGTATTGCTCTGTAAAATTAATTACATTGAGCTCTCGACCAGGAAAATTTAAATGTTCAGCTCTTGAATGATTTTCTTGTCCTGAAGGAATCACTCCCAACTCTAGTTTAACTGGACCGAATAATACTATATATATATATATATATATATATACACGAATCACTCCGCTAGAGCAGGTTGTGACAAAAAGTCATTATTTTAAACTGAGGTTAACAGATTTGAATTCAAAGTTTTCCTTTTCCTTGACTGGTTGTTATAACAAGGTTAAAGATCTCAATCTTCTTTACTATTTGCCCTTAGCTGGAGGGAGAAAAGTTTGATTCATACTTTTTTCTCTGGTATTAGCTCTGTGTGAAATGCAAACATATCCATCTGAAAATTGAACTCGAGTCATCATGTCAATTTCCAACGACGCTAACAATTACAATTTCACTTTTTGTCATTTTATGAATGTATATATTTTGCACCTATACACACATATTCTCTTGTCACGAGGGTAGCATGAATTTAGCGAATCAGCGTAACGACTTTATAACAAAATGTCGCTTACTATAGTATCAGATGGGTCTACCGGGCACTACGATAAAAGGTGAAAGCTGAAACAAATAGGGAAAAAAAACAAGCTTATGCACTATAGCAGTTCTAAAGTTACTTTAGACCTCAGTGGTGACCTCGCTGTGGTTGCAAAGTTCATGAACGTGGAACTGTTAGACACACAACAAATGTTTATTTACTACTAGGCATGAAGTAGCCGTCGTGAGAGAGAAAGGAATATCAAAACATGAGACGACTGTCAACTCGACAAAATGAAGTAACATGTGCAAGTGAGAAAAAGATGAGCAGACACAGACCTTGATTTTTTTTCTGGTTCTATCATGCTTGTCCGTTTCGTCTGACATTCCCCTCCTTTTGAGCGCCCTAGAATTTGAGGCTTATAAACTTCCGTCCCATACATATATTTGACTGGTGTTCTACTGACGTCTTCGCTTTCTTGCATCTTGCTGTCAACTCTCGAAAGAACACAAATTGTCCCTCTACTTCTGTCAGTCTTGTCGTGAGCAGAAAGGTATCCGTTTTCGATGCACAAGCGCACGAGATTGCATACCTCCAGTTTTCCTTAGTCATTTCACTACAACGAGTGCCTCTGCTTTATTATTCGGCGACTATTGTCTGCTTTATTTTTTTTTGTATTTATTTTTATATCTATTCATTTAATTTCCTATGAGCCGTTCAATTACGTTACACTTACAGGAAAAAAAACAACAACAAATAACAAGATGTTGTATCATATAGACGATTTCTACCTATTAATCTATTAATAAGCAATAACTTCCAAAACGTTTTTTAATAGTGTCGATACTACTATATGGATGTTTACTAAACGGATGGAGAAAAAGCTTGACGGCACCTACACAAGAATGCTGCGAGCAATATTGAACAGGTCCTGGAAGCAACACCCTACAAAGCACCCGCTATACGGCCACCTGCCTCCTATCACGAAGACTATCCAAATTAGACGAACCAGGGACGAGCTCATAAGTGATGTACTCCTATGGACCCCCTCACATGACCGAGCAAAAGCAGGGCGACTAGGTCGAACCTACATACAACAGTTCTGTGAGGATACGGGGTGTAGCCCTGAGGACTTGCAGGAAGCAATAAACGATAGGGAGAGGTGGTGAGAGAAGGTCAGGGATATCCGTGCTGATAACAGTGTACGCAAATAACTTAAAATTCCTTTATAATTACTTACTTGCGTGTCAGTATAAAATTACTTAGTAGATACAACTGGGCTATCGTCGTAAAATTCAGTGTCTGGAATTTTTGACCATTGGATGTATATTGCTTAGGACGACGGATAGCTGGTATTTAGACCCACTAGATTTTAGCGATGAACTAAGGAAATATTACGTTTGGAAATGTAGTCACTTGACGGAAAGGGTAATTCGATTTTTAGATATGATTTTTAGGGCCATTAGACCTTATTATAGATGCTATTTTTTTTATGTAAGACGAGTACTTTTGATTGTGAATTCACTTGTTACTGCATGCTTCATATTTCTAGTTTTGTACCAAGCTAACATTTTTTTATAGAAGGTCTGTCTCCGGCTATGATAAAATAAAAAGGATGGGTTTGGATGGGTTTTCGGAAAAATAAAAGATAACAAGAGATACCTTGTATCCATAGCAGAAAATCCGTATATGTCTAATATGACCAGAAACTTGATGAATCCCATCAGGGACGCAGAGTAATTTTTGGGAAGGTCACGTTTTGAAAAGTCTTATCTGCAGAAAGATAGTGAGTATTTCAATAAGAATGATCATGGCCTAATCCATCTTCCAACAGAGTCAACATAATCTGATGAGACATATTACCCGAAGGGTATACGAAGTTCTTTGCTCTTGACACAAGTCATACGAAAAATCCGTGATGTTATCATATTTAATTTCCTTCTTTTCCTTCTGCTATGGTAAGGCAAAATACGATAAATAACTAAATGTTCATGAATGATGATTCCAAAAAAATGGACTTGAGTAATGTATTATTCCATCTCAACCAATTTAAACATTAGTGAATAGGTTGGTGTTTGAGAGCATATCAACTTTCAAACGTTATTTAATGTCAATTCCTTTTAATATAGATAGTAAGTTGGGCGACCGAAGGCTCACTTTTCAATAGCTACTACACCGTAGTAATGCTCCACTTACCCTTGATCTATACCTTTTGATGCTGAGATTTAGACAAGAAGGCATCAAGTACCATTTATCGAGTGTTTAGTATGACTTGATCAAAGATCGAAACCTGGTTTCCCACACACTTGGCGAACACTTTGACGATTATGCCAATGGACCGGTTAAAAGATCATTCCTGGTTACAAATGAACATATCTTAATTTATTTATTTTTTATGACTTTCAGTTTAGATCTTCAAATCCAATAAAGGAACTTAAACATTTTTAGCAACTTGATGATTTAAATATAATCGTGTTTGTTTTTTTTTTTCTATTTTCATTAATAGTCGCTAAGATCAAAATACTATCGCAAGATATTTGTTCTTCAAATGTTAGAATAGAATCTGTAGTTCATGCATTTCTGTTCAAAACTTAACCTTTATATATATATATATATATATATATATATATGTATATATATATATATATATATATACATATATATGTATATATATATATATATACATATATATATATATGTGTATATATATATATATATATATATATATATATATATATATATATTGTTTAAAATAGAATAGTTTTAGGTAACTTAACTTTTAAAGCGTGCTCATTTCCTTGAAAAAAGTTAAACGATTAAAACTCTTCCCATTTAACGCAAATAGATCTATTAGATATTAATCATTTACTTAAAAACATTTAAATTGTTTCATGTGTTTCTATTTAACCTGAGTAATATCATTAATCAACTATTCTGATGTAATATAAATAATGTAGGGACAGTTGCATTATTTCAACTTACTAATAATAACCCTTAGTATCTTATTGAACAGTATAGTAGGTACTACCACTCCAGGAGATAATAAATCAATGCATATATATATATATATATATATATATATATATATATTGATATACACATATGTGTGTGTGTGTGTATGTGTGTGTGTGTGTGTGTGTGTGTAGTTAGGCATCAGTCGATCATTTAAGCATGTTTCGTTAAATAATAAAGACAAATTCAAATTTTGTCTATCTAATTTATTTAAGATCCTTTCAGGTTTTCGGATAAGTGTCATAGTTTCTGGTTGGAGTTGGTTGATGAATTTGCAAGGTCGTCCTGCTTCTGCTCGACCATATGTGGGAGTCCATAGGAGTACATCACTTATGAGCTCGTCCCTACTTCTCCAGCAGTATCCTGCATGTCTGCTTCGTCTAACTTGGATAGTTTTCGTGATGGGAGGTCGGTGGCCGTATAGTTGGTGTCTTGTGGGGTGTTGCCTCCAGGACCTGTTCAATATTACTCGAGGCATTCTTATGTAATTGCCGTCTAACTTTTTCTTTAGCAGTTTTGTTAGGTTAGGGTTAGGGTTACTATGTTGAGGTTTTAAGGGAGTTCAGGAAGAGATTCCGTTGGAAGAGGCCAGCAAACTTCAAATCGGGTCGGTGGCATTTCAACCGGGAGAATGCACCAGTCCACAACTCCATCCTTGTCATAGATTATTTGACCAAGATGAGCATCGAGACAGTTCCTCAACCTTCCTATAGCCCAGACCTTGCTCCGAGTGATTTTCGGTTATTCCCTAAGCTCAGAGGCTGTCCTTATGAGACAATTGAGGTGATGGTAGAGGCTGTGACGAAGGTCATTGACACGTTGACACAAGGGGATATCTATGGGGCCTTCGAGAAGTTGTTGTAACGGTGCAACAAGTTCATTGGAGCCGGAGGAGCTTACTTCGAAAGGGACTATAGTTTCATGTGTGTACTATCACTAAAAGTGCCCATACGAAAAAAGTCTGGAAACTTATTTAATGATCCTCGTATATATATATATATATATATATATATATATATATATATATATATATATATAAGAATAGGGATTAGTTACAATCAGGACAAATAAAATATTCAAAACTAGAATATTAAATCTAAATAATCCTAGTAAAGAGCTCGATGTAAATAAAATTTACAGAAAAATTAAAAAAACAAAAAACAACAATCGGTCACATAACGATAATCAATAGTTTCAAGTGTTGTTATTTAACATGAGTAATATTATTTATCAAGTATTCTTATATAATATAAATAATGTACGCTCAGGAGTATTATTCATTTATCTAATCCTTTAATTTCCTATGAGCCATTTAATTACGTTACACTTGCAGACAAAACCAAATAACAAGATGTCTCATTATCTATCTATCTATCTATCTATCTATATATATATATATATATATATATATATATATATATGATTTTTAACCTAATATGTTTTAGGTAACTTTTTAAAAACGAATTGTTTTACCTCATTTAATTGCACACAATTAAAGGATTACAGGTATTCCTATCTGACCATAATAACGACAGATATTAACAGTGTTTTAATCTTTCGTCATCTGTTGATATTAGTAGTATAGTCTTTTATCAACCAACTGTAATGACTGGTTATAATTCTGCATTTTGACTTATTTATGAAGCTCCAGCAAAATAACTATTTTTTGATTCAATGAAGTTTACATTATTGATAGATTAAATACGGAAGTCTACCTCCTTTAATTTCAGCCTAGTAGGCTGTGGCTGTAGAATACACTGACTGCATCTTCGCAGATGACTAAATTCCTTCCCTCACAACGAGAGTTCTGGATATGACACTAAACCATGTGATAGTGAAGTTCCAGAAATGCTAGAGCATTGGAGAATGTAGAATCCCCCTTTATTGCTATCGTTCTCTGGTCACTCTGTCCCGGAGTGGTAGCACCTGACAGAGTTTTATCAATAGGTCAAATAGAACTGTTTGACATTTAAACTGAATGAAAACAAGACTTACGCCTGATTGAATTGTTAGAAATAAAACTGTTAGATCATTTAACTGTGAATAAACAAATGACTGATATGTAATCTAATTGTTAGTGATACATAATAATATCTGGAACCATTTAACTGTGCACAAGCAAATGAGTAATGTTGAATAAAATAATAAGTATTAGAATAGCAATACTTGAAACTCTTTAACTGTGAGCAAAAAAGAGCTCAAGGTTGTTAAATATGTTATCAACAAAAACCGTTTACAAATCATATATATATTTATATATGAATAAGCAGGGGTTGGTATTAAATAACCAACAATCGTTTATCTGCGATAAAACCAAACCAAACCAAACCAAACCATTCCTCCAAATTCTACATGCCTGCAAACTATATTCAAATCATAGGTATCAGTTTAGTTTGCTTTATTTAATAGCAAATCAAATCCTTATGATTGCCTTGTCTGTTGGGGCTATAAAATACAACGACTGCAGCTCTGCAGAGGAGAAATACCTCTTAATGAGTGTCCTAAATATGACACTAAATAATCTCATGTTGAAGTTCTAGCAATGCTGGAGTTTTGGGGAATACAGAGCATCCCGTCATTATCATCGTTCCCAGGTCCACTCTGGTTCGGAGTGGTTGTATCTGATAGGGTCCAATATATATATGGATCAAATAGAACTAAAATGCGTACTTATGCTAGACTGAATTACTTGAAAAAGAACTGTTATGATATTTAAACTGCGTACTTACGCTAAACTGAATTGTTAGAAAGAGAAAAGTCTTGGATAAAAATGTATACGGTATTAAATAACCTACAAAGGTTGATAAACCATAAACCTAAACAACCAACCAACCAAATCCTCATGGGTTATTTAATGCTGAAATTGATTCTTTTATATTTCTAGCACTGCAATCTTAATTATTTTCAGTATAGCATCATATTGGTTAATTAGACTTTAAAAAAAATAATTTAGCTTAGATACTTTGTTTATTCTGGTTTGTTACGATTTTTCCCATTGTTTCATTTATATTATTGTTTCAATGATTTGATAGCTATTATGTTCTTATTTTTCAATATGTATTATTCTTCTATTATTTAATATGTATATTTTTTCATTCATTGGCCTAATGTGTAGAGTGATTGCCAATGGTCGGAAAGACCTAGGTTCAATCCCAGGTCGAGTCATACCAAAGACTCAAAATATGGTACTTGATGCCTCCTTGCTTAATACTCAGCATTATAAGTTATGGATCAAGGGTAAAGTGGAGCAATCCATAGAACAGAGTTTACGCCTACTCCTACACCTTGGTGTAGTAGCTATTGAGAAAAGGAGCTTTCGGGTCACCCTCTACAAAGGTCGCCAACTTTTCATTATTTTATATATATATTTTTTTTCTATGATTTGATATAAATCAATTTTTCTTTGAATGTTTTTTTTTATTATTCGATATATATATATATATATATATATATATATATATATATATATATATATATATATATATATTTGCTTATTTCTTATACATGATTTTTCTTCTTTTTTTTATTGACATTATTTTTTCCATTATTTGAAATAAATAATTTTCCATTATTTAATATGTATTTTTTTTTTTTCAGTTTTGATATGTAATATATTTTTCATTATTTACTGCAAATATTTTTCCATGATTTGATAAACGTCATTTTTGATTATTAGAAATGCATAATGATTTCCCATTATTCATTATTTATCATTTTTTGATTATTTGTTATATATCATTTTTCCATTATTTAGCATACAGTCTTAATTCCATTATTTTATATATACTATTTTTCCTTTCTGTTATCCATAAGATTTTAATATTATTTGATTTATATATTTTTTCATTATTTGATATATATGATTTGTCTATAATTTAAAATATTTGAAATTTAGTATATATTACTATTTTTTATTTCTTATACATATTATTTTTCCATTATTTAAATGCTTTATTTTTTCCATTGTTCAATGTATATTATTTTTCATCTTTTAATATATGTAATTTTTCCATTATTTGAGATACATAAATTTTCTATAAATGTATGTTTTTCCATTATTTTACATATATTATTTTCCCAATATTTGATATATTTCAACTTTCCTATTTTTAATATGTAATATTTTTCCTTTATTTGTTACATTATTTTTTCTGCTTTCAATATATATTATTTTCTTTATTGTTTCATAGGTATTATTTTTCTGTTATTTGATTTATATTCTTTTTCCGTCATTTGATTCATATTGTTTTATCCGTTATATAATTTGTATTATTTTCCCATTATTTGGTATATATTTTTCTGTTTTTTATCCCATTTCTGCATTCATACCATAGACTTTTAAAACGGTACTTGATATCTCCTTGGTTAACACTCAGCAATATAAGGTACGTATCAAGCGTAAAGGGGGGAATCCAAGGAAAGGGTGTATCGTCTTCCCCTACAACTCAGTGAAGTAGTTATTGAAAAGGGAGCCTTCTGGTCACCCTCGACTACGGTCGACAACTTTACTAACTTACTGCTCTACAAGAACGGCTTTAAATAACCCATGATATGCCATTAAACGAAGAAACCAAACAGGAACCGACCCGTTTCTTTCACACACACACACACACACACACATATATATATATATATATATAACGTTAAACTATTAATCAAAGAGTGAGTCTCCGCGGGTTAATCTCCGCGTCCTCTAACTACACTCACCCTATTACATTTACTTTCGGGCTAATATCCCTTGAGAAAGGTTTGAACCCCTTCATCCCCACAGCTCTGTATTAAATAGTATTAGTGCTGTTATTTATTCTACAGAGATAACACACGAAATTTGATATGCCATAAACAAAGGAAGCAAAATATTGATAATGTAGTTTTCTATATTAATGAAATAAAGAGTATTCGATATTGGTGACCCAGCTAATATATCTAATTCACGAACAAGACAGTGTCACCGTCACTTAGTGACACTATCTCTACGGAATCGTAAATTATATACATACGCATCCATTCAAATAGGTGGAGAACAGTACGTAAGATTCTTGTTACGTCCCATAAAGTATTTTTCCTATGCATTTCGTAAAAGTCCGGGTGAGGCATCCATAAATTAGTACTGGTACAGCTTGAAAGAAATTCTGTTCTATTTTGATGGATCAAATTTCCATATGATTGATAACCCGTCAATAACAGTTTATGCCAGTTTATGCGTATGTGGACATCCCTTTCAGTTGATGAGATATTGCAGTCAAGGTATGTGAATTGTTCTTCGAATTTTTGAGAGTCGCTCCTTAAAGAGGAGATGAGTGTTTCTTGATTTATTTGCGTTCACTTAGAGGCCACTGCTTCCTGCTGCTTGCCCCCAGGCTATGCAGCAGAGATTCGGCTTGAGAAGGCGGATTTGCGAGAAACGCTTGATTATGTCATTGTTTCTGTTGAATATCGTCTTCCAACCTTTTTTTTAAATTTGAAACTATTTTTTTTTATTCGATCTCTTGGCAGATTATAAACTGATATGACGCAAATGAATCTTCTTGCAAGACAGAAGCGATAATTCCAAGGAAGTCTTTGTCACCATTTGTTGAGAGAACTTTGCTTTTGCGTTTTTTTTTTGTAAAGCAACATTACAGCAGTAACAGTTTCTTTGGGGGTAACATATTATAGTAGCATTTGTTCCATCTGTCCTCTGTCTACGTATTCAAATATTTTGGAGAAATCTATGGACAATAATGTTGACTCAAGATTTTTGCACATATTTTTTTCCATGATTCGACTGCTTGGAAACAGCAGCCAAGAAAAGATTTACTGTACGGATTCTGACCTCCTATCGCACAATGTATCTAAGTAAGACAAACAAGCCATAATGGCCATTGGTGATAAAGTAAGGACAAACCATAAACAAGCTTCAATTATGGACTCCTACTGATAAACGCACGAGAAATGACTTATATAAATCAGCGGACACTGGATATAGCTTTGAGGACTTGTCAGGAGTGATGGCTGATTAGAAAGAGCAAGGGACTCCTTGCTATCAGAAAGATTTGTTAATTGATATATATATATATATATATATATATATATATATATATGCTCAATATTATTTCACACTTATTACGGGAAGAATTGTGAAAGTTTATATTTCCGAATACTTAATTTTAGTAAACGAGATTGTTTTCGCAGATTGAGGTATTTTACATTTTCTTTACTTTAATTTTTTTATCCGTGTCTTTTGAATATATATATATATATATATATATATAACTCAAAATTATATACCCTGCAACATAGAGTCCCGCGCATAAAACTAATAGTCACCATATGAAGATTTTATGAGCTTATATTTCATTTATATTCAGACCATCGTTCTAATGTAATTGTATTTGCTTTCACACACACACACACACACACACACACACACACACACACACACATATATATATATATATATATATATATATATATATATATATATATATATATATATATATTTACATATATAATAAGACAATACTAAGAAAATCGTAGCAGTAAAAAAAGATTAAGCAAAAGTTCCTAATCTGTAAAAACAGTTTCGTAATAACAGCCACACACACACACACACACACATATATATATATATATATATATATATATATATATATATATATGTGTGTGTGTGTGTGTGTGTGAGTCAGTGTGTGCGTGTGCCTGCTTGTGTGTGTAAACGACTGAGTCAAATTCCATTAAATAATGATTTCCTATAAGTGTTTGAAACGGATCATAGCAAATCTTGCCGCTGGGATTCGTAGGTTACACTCGAAACAACCAACCAACATCAATATTTCTTTGGCTACAGGTGTGGGTCAGTGTCTTATGCAGAGTTTAGGCGGTAACGACCCTTTAGGCGTGATTGATGACTTACTGTGACCTGTAAAGTTCACCGTTCAGCGAATATCATTTCCCACTATCAATGGCCGTCGTGATATTACTTCATTGGAACAGTAGTACAACCTTTAAGAATCGTTATATTGCTCCTAAGCTTTCTCCGTCGATATTTGCGCAGATCGGCTTCTTTTTATATTTCTAATCCTTCTTTTCTTCAGTTAGCTTATATTTTTTTCCTTTTAGTCTTTAAAGTTTTACCGATGCTTTACTTGCATTTTTCCCGAATCGTCTCCCTTGGCAAATCTCGCAACGTACGCTTATATTCTCGTTGCTCGTTTTCTTAAATTTCTTTAAAGGTTTATCATTTATTTTTTTGCAATACTTTCGCCATAACTAATACTACTTGTTTTTTTGTTTTTTTAAGTCTTTTGTTGTTGTTGTTTTTATCGTCTTTCCCCTTTTACCTTCCATGATTGATCGTCTTCGTTTCATTAAACATCCATTAGGAACCTTCATTTTCCTTTGTTCAACTTCTCAGCAACATTCTCCTTTTCTCCTTAATTTGTAGCTTTTATATCTTAATCTTACTGGCTATTCTTTAATTCTTTCCTAACTATATATATAATTTGGAATTCCCTTTAATGATTAATAGGCGACAATTCTATATATCTGTCTATCTATCTAACGGCTGGTGAGAATACAGCCAACAATAGTGCAATATTCGAACCGGGTGTCTCACAAACCATGATACAAACCTTATTCTATATCTTTCTCTAACGGCTAATATAATTCTAGAAAATACAAGAATAATCTTGCATTTTCTCCCCTCCTCTTTCACCCACTTCTTAATTTTGCTGCTTTCCGTTCTATTAATTCTCATCCCCTTTTGTTTTTCGCTCTTTCTTTCTCTTGCCTTTCTTCTTCTTCTTCTTCTTCTTCTTCTTCTTCTTCTTCTTCTTCTTGTCTTTTCCTAACATTTATTCAAGCTCTAACACACTCCTCTCCCAGCTGACTTTTTTCTATCACTTAATCTTTTCTAAACCAAATTAAATGAAACATAAGGAAAAAAAAATAGAGAAAGAAAGAAATGAAAAAAAAAAATAAAGAAGATTTAATCCCTTAATCTTAATTTCTTTACAAGTGCCCGACAGCAAGTGAATGTCATTATTCCCGCCGTTAAGCAGAAAATTCCCGCCAATATCATGACATAACAATATGTCAACCCGTCACATAATATTAGGCCGTTAGAAGCCTTTGGAAACGAACATGCATTCTAATATCTTTTCTTTTAGTACCTCCCGTGCAAAAGAACGACATCATTTTGCCGTGCAGTCCGCTGCGGTTTCTATGCCTAACCGCTTTACAGGGTTATCAATGTTTTTCTTTATAGCTGTTGGCTCGCTCGAAGAACAATGAATAGCTTCGAGTGAAATGGTTGAACAACAATAGCTGGAATGGTGCAGCGAAATCCGATGCTCTTTTTGTTATTGTTGCGAGGGAGAGATAGAGAGTTTCCTAACGGCATGGCCGCTTATTTAACACTTAACTTGATTCTATAAGAAGGCAAGAAAAGCTGTGTGGACAGGGAATTCTTACAGGCAGCCCTGAGTCAAGCCTAAGTCAAGCAAGGTACTCATGGTCTCCAAAATGTCAAAAAAGGCGGGAGAAGTTTCTACCTGAATTGCGAACATAAATTTATGTATACAAAGTCACAGAGGTGATACTCTTGGGAAAGGTATGAATCCTGTTATTCTTCTACTCCCCCCCCAGCTATGGGTTAATTGTAGGGAAAACTGGGCACTTTAGCCTTGATATTGATACCAGTCTAGGAGAAGAAAATCTGTAAATTCAAATCTCTATCAATACTGCTTTAAAATTAACCTTGAGTTCTGCTCGTTCGTAGAGATTGGTGAAATACACACTTAGTATCCCTTGTTTGTTATACGATGTATTGATTGATTATACCGGTATGTCAACCTGTTTAAGGCTAGTTTATTCCTTAAAGATTTGGGAATTGCATACATTGCGTGTTTGTATTTCTATTATTTCTGTAGTTGTTTCTTAGCTTTTTGCAGGGAGTCCATATTGAGTAGTGGTTAAAATTCTGGAGTGTGTCCTTGTAGTAAGCGAGTTCGAACTTTAGTTATGTTATTACGTTCATTTCAGACAAATACACATGGATAAAGTATTGATTATCCTTATCCCGCAGCTTGGACTTAAATAATATGGTAACGGAAATGAATGGTTCCTTAATGCTTTTCACAAAAGTGTATTTTATTAAATTGTCTGTGAAAAAGTAAAAATTAAATGAGTACTTAGAAAAAATACGAATCATGACTCTACAATTGATATCAAAGGCTGATCAGAGCTTAATGTTTTTGTCCCTGTTGAAAAGCGGAAATGGCCTTTGAACCCAAACAGGATAGTGTTCACATTTGGGGTTTAATCTTTGAATTACGTTTATTTATTTATTCATTTTTTATTTTTTGGTGGGGGTCGGCCGTTGGATTACGTCTCCATTGCGAGAGAGAAACGATGAAACTGCTTTTTGAGGGTGAGTGGACTCTGGCCAAAATTCCGGAGAAGAACGCATTCGTGTACCTTTATGGACCACCCGCATGCATGCATCTAAAACACCGACTGGGTGCAAAACTAAAGCAGTCTCTAAATTGTCATTACCTTGTATTCTTATTTGAATATTTTGGCCACATTTATTAAATATACCATATATTTTGGCTAAATGTATTAAGTATACCAGATATTTTGGCCACTTATATTAAATATACCAGATTTTTTGGCCACATATATTAAATATACCAGATAGTTTGGCCAAATGTATTAAGTGTACCTGATATTTTGGTCACATGTATTAAATATACCATATCTTGAAGTTCTTCCATGTAAGATTTAGCCAGTGTTGAAACGTAAAGCTCCGTAGCTACGGTTATCACCACGAAGAAAAATAGGAAACCAAGAAGAACAGTTGACTACCTGCATCTAAATTTCCAATGCAAACGAGAAACACACCCCACTGACTCACCACTTCTACTGGCATTACAGGTACCGCCAAACAAAAAGACAGTCCTGGATACCGTGGATGGCTACCACTCCCTTCATCTCGACGAAGAATCATCTTACCAAAATCCCTCATAGAAAAATTCCAATTCTGCTAGCTAGACGCTAGCTGGGGCCGCCGAGCCGGTAAGTGTTGTTATTATTGTTATTTATTTGGCACGTTAGGGCAGTGGTTTCCACACCATATATCGATCCAGACTGGTGTTCTAAATTTCTTCTGGTGTGAATACGAAAAATTTCTTCTTAACTGGTTATCAAGTCAAATACTTTATACTACGGCTTACGGACAAAAGAATAAAAAACTGACTTTCTTTGTTCGTAAGAAACATAAAACTAGATGATTACCGACTGGGTCAGCGGCTGTATAACTCGTCTGATCCTTAGCTAACAGAAAAGTTCGGAATATCAGGACGACCATAGATCTGAACCAAGTAGCATACGTTTAGACAACAGCAAAGCTATACCAGAGAGGTCAAAAAGATGTGTAAAAACGGATTACAGTTATAGCATCATTACTATTCTTCTACATGGGCATTTGATAACCCACGAATATTGATATGCGATTAAATAAAGAAACCAAATCTGAATATTTTTTGAACACGGTTCCATCGTATAGGACTATTTTTTATTAATGGATCTATTTAACTCGAGATAAGACTCTAACAAGTAATAGCAGTCCCAGTCAGAGTGAATTTAGAATTAATGGTAGAATGTTGGACTTAGTACTCCCCAAAGATTCAGCTTAAGAGCTTCACTAGTGTATAAAGTTAAGCATAATACCCAAGACACCATTTTTGTTTGGAATGACCCCTCTGCAGAGTGTATAATCAGCAAAGTCTTAGCCCCACTGTCATCATTAAGTTCTTCTTATTGTACCCCCCCCCAAAAAAAAAGGAAAAGAAAAAGTCCATTCCGATATGTTTCAAACATCTTTCCGAAGAGAATAAAAAGAAATTCCACATTGAAGCATTTACGTTTGAAACTCAGAATTTCCCAAATCTTCTTATCTTTAGTGAGACGCTATAAGCTCCTCTGGCCCAACCATCACATAGGTGCAATAATGCATATAAGTGTGAGTGTGTCAGAATTTACCCGCTCCTCCGCACGTGCAGAGTTCGATACAAAGTCAGTTTTGTAGCTGAGTTGAGCAGGTTTGAATTCAAAGTTTTCCTTCTCCCAGAGCGTTTGCTATACTACTGTTAAAGAGCCTAGTCTGGCCTATTAATTACTCATAATCTTTGGATGCATATCTTTCCCAAGGGTATTAGCCTGATATAAAATGCAAGCTACCTTATCCAGGACTTGAAAGCGAATCTCCGTGCCAATTTCCTATGACCGTAATCTTAATACCACGAACGTCTATATAAATATACGTCCCTCCAGCTATGGGTAAATAGTAGGACATACTAGGTTCTTCAGCCTTGGTGAGGCAACTAGTCTAGGAAAAGGAAACCTCTGAATTCAAACCTGTTAAATTCCGCTTAAAAATTGACCTTGTGTCATATCCTGCCTGAGCGGAGGGGTTGGTAAATATATATATATATATATAAATATGCATCTGTATAAACATGTCGTGCATGTATATATGCTTGTAACTTGGAACATATCTGCATGGGTTTGTGCGGGCTTTGTTAGCTTGTGTGTAAGTATGTTCATAAATGTGAGTTAACAGGATTTATTTACTGAACTCCACGGGAAGGTCATGATACAAAGTCAATTTTTAAAGCAAAGTACAGCTGGTTTGAATAAGACCTTTTCATTTTTCTAGACTGTTTGCTTAAAGAATCCACTCTCTGGTTAAATTGACTGAAGAGAGAAGAAATGGAAAGAGCATTAGTACGAAATTAAGCTTTAACAGGTTTTGAGCTCGGGTTATTTTCTCATTTCTTAGGACGATTACTGTTATGCTAAACACCTCTATATGAGTGTATAAAGTAATAGGGCAGTAAATAACAATTCAACTCAAGAATGACTAGCTTACTGACCTCTACACTACGTGGAAGTTTTTAATTTTTTTATTGAATTGTACAATATTCAACAAATCTCAAGAACAGATTCAGGAAGTTAAAAGATCAAATTATAATGAAAAAATGAATTGTTGTTGAATAATGAAGATTTATTTAAAATTGACAGCTTACCGGAAATATGATTGTAAAGTAGTCAAAGAGGTGCCCGTGGTGTAATGGTTATCGTCGTAGGAAATGAACACGGCGACACGAGTTCAAATCCTGGACGAGACTGGTTGCTTTTCACATAGCGCTAATACCCTTGGGAAAGCTATGAATCCAATTATTCTCCCTCCAGCTATGGGTAAATAGTAGGGCAGACTAGGTTCTTCAGCCTTGGTGAGGCAACTAGTCTAGGAGAAGGAAAACTCTGAATTCAAACCTGTTAAACTCCG
The DNA here is from genome assembly GCA_963585895.1 of Sepioteuthis lessoniana. Classification (NCBI taxonomy): domain Eukaryota; kingdom Metazoa; phylum Mollusca; class Cephalopoda; order Myopsida; family Loliginidae; genus Sepioteuthis; species Sepioteuthis lessoniana. The sequence continues at coordinate 44,852,200 of OY757912.1, read as the reverse complement.
CTAAAAAATTGACCTTGTGTCATATCCTGCCCGAGCGGAGGGGTTGGTAAATATGGGTAAAGTAGTCACAGGGACAATCGAACATCATGAATTTACAGTGGGGACATTAATTGACATTGAAGAGATTTCAGTCATCATTAGAGGTTGATGGTATTGTCAGCAGTTTCTTGATTTAAAAATCAAGGCTATGAAACATCGGACCCTGATTATTTTTTACTTTTATTCATTGTTTTAGAATTCCTTTCAAGGTTTGTTTATTTTTTTCGTTTAAGGAAGGTGTCTGACTCCTCTACAAGTCACAATATCATAAAGCTTACGAAAAGGGCTACTGAAGTCTGAGAGACAGCAATGTCCGCATATTTTCAGAACTCTTCTAAGTATTCTTGGTGTAAGAGTGCTGTGGTCTGAATGGTCACCATTCTTTCTCTGACCTCAAAGTAGAAGCAGAATCACTTCCTATAACGGTATAAATTTCTTTTGCATTTCATTTCCTACTATCTCGGTTTCTTTATAAAATTTTTGATGGACTGGTTTGAATTCAAAGTTTTCTTTTTCCTAGAATGGTTGCCCAGCCAAGGCTACATAACCCAGCCTGTCCTAAATAGAAAGAGGGTGTGTAGAAATGACATTAAGTGGTATAATCTACCTAGTTATTTTCTCTGTCTGTCTGTCTGTCTGTTTCTCTCTCTCGGGGATATTCTTTATGACTCTGTGGTTAACGTGCTATACTGCAACATCATCGTAAGCAAGTTCGAATTCTAGTCGTACTTTTACTTTCATTTTCGGATTAATAGCCCAGGGAAAGTTATGAACCCACTTATCGTCTGTTAAGTCTCCTTCAGAGCCCTTTACTGGGGCTTTTTCCCTTTATATGTTGTATGTTATTAGTTAGCCTTGCTCAGACGATCGGTCAGCTCCCATCTCTTCTCTTAACTTCCGTTCTTTCTTTACTTCTCTTTGTCTCTTCTCCTGTTCGTCGTCTTGTCACCTCAATTACGGTGATGTCTCTTTCAAGTCGCTGTCTTTATTCTTATACATGAAAAAGAATTTTAACGCCACTACCACTTCTTGTGTACATTCTACTTTTTTAAAAATTTCTTTACGACTTTTCCCTTCATTACCCGATCGACCCAAACTTTCTTTCGGTAAGAACAAGATGGAGCGTTCAACCACTCACGTTGCGGGTTTCTCACTAACTTCTTTTTAACTATCGAACCTTTTTGGTAACCTTACTGAAATAATCCAATGAAAGTAGTAGTCACAGATTGACCCCCGAGTTCAATGGCAGTCAATCATAAAGCTGAGTTTTCCCACGTCTAACGGTTCGGGACTTAACTTAGATACTGCACGACCTGCTAAAAATAGATTTCACCGGTCTATTAGGTAACATTAGTTTAACTTATCCGTAACCTTAACTAATTAGTATTTTAATTAATTAGGAGCTCGTAAAAATCTCTATTTCTGCGGGAATTAAAACGTACCTGATTCAGAGGTGTGCCCTTGGTATGACACAAAATTGCATTTGATTATAATGCTTCAGTTTTGGAGATCTTCGGAGTATGATGTACACATTCATCGCCATTACTTCCAGATCAACTATGATCCGAGTTGTAACACTGTTAGGGTCCTTTCTATGGATTAAAAAGATCCCAATGATCTATAATGTAACACCTCTACATATTCTTAAACAAGAATGGCATTGGCATTTACTCACCCACGAAAAATGATAGGCAGGTTTTTTTTTGGTTTTGTTTAGGTAGAAGGTAACATAAACAGCGAAGAAAAAAATGAAGTTAGATTGGTTTGGTTTGGTTTATTTTAAACAAATAAACCAAACCAAACCAATCTAACTTCATTTTTCTCTTGGCTGTTTATGTTACCTTCTACCTAAACAACCCCCCCAAAAAAAACATGCCTATTTCAAGGTTGAGATCCTCGGGGTAAGTGACATGTCAGATCTGCTGGCATCCTGTTTTACGACAGTTAATCGTCAGACGCCCCACGTATGCCAGAGTACCGCATAAGGCCTTTTTTTATTGTGGGAACCAGGCGCAGGGCCCACACACGTCTGGCAGTTTTAAAAATGTCTTGAGTCCCGCCGGTACTTCCCTAAAAAATTGCCTCAATCTCCAGGCGATAAATCGAACCCTGTCTAAACAGATGAGGCCCGGGGTAGGGTGGCCGCATGAGGTCCAAAGTAATGTCGGTCTCAACCACGTGGTATTGGTGCTAGACTTCTCCGGTACCCATGCCAGGTGGCCTTGATTGAACGAAAAGACACGCTCAACCAGAAACGTGAATTGTCTAACACGGCTGGCCGAAGCCTGTCTCATCACAGTGCTGTCTCAGTGGAGTAGTAGCTAATGTGTTGGATGTTGGCAACGTAGTTCGCAAATTCGAACTTCAGTCGCTCTATCGAATTCACTTTCGGACTATTCCTCTTAGAAAAGGTATTAGCCTTCATATCTCCTCAGCAATAGGTTATACAGAACCACTACTGTTATTCTACAAGGATGGTTTTGGCATTAAATAACCCACAAACGTTGATAGGGTATTAAATAAAAAAACAAATCAATTCATACAGACTATCATAAAATTGTGTTACATCTTTTTCTTCTCGTCATAAAATTTTATCTGTGATTTTTGAAGTTACTTTGTTAGAGTCTCTGTTTTTTATATTTAACCGAAGAGTTTAAAATGTCATAAAAAAAAGAAAATTGTCTTAGTTTGTTTTGTTTCTTGCTCATAAAAAACATTTATTACTAAGTTCTACTATTTACATTTATTTGTAAGCGATAACAAAAATGCATCTCTTACTTGAACCTATATTATGTCTCCTGCTAAGAAAGCATCAAAGTTGTATATTCATGCTTTCAAAAGTGTTAAATCTTTTCAAGTTTTTCAGGTCACAAATACTCAGCATTTAATTCAGCTGATGATATGCATTTGATAACTTCTATTGGTCTATTTGATATTCATCATATAAAAGCACTGTCAAGCAATCAGGTTTTACAACAATAGTATCTGTATTATAAGCCTACAGGAAAAAGATAATTATAAGCTGTTGAGTGATTTCACAAGACATTTAGAAGATGCAAAGAATGGTTTCCTTTCTATAAACGACTGTCAGAAACCCACCAAAAAACAGTTTGATTAAATTAGGATAACAACCATAAAGTTGGGTACTAAACAATAAAAATATGAGTATCAAATTCTTTTGTCACCCAAACGGGAATGACGATCGACTAATTTTGAGTCTTTTCTAATTCTTCTGTGATTTAAAACACTAAACTAAATTTTAGTTGGTTACTTATTTTTGTTTAATGGCATATAAACCCTTGTGGGCTATTTGAAGACATTTTCTTTTACTTGATGAGCAGTAGTTTGTTGGTAGAGAAAATTTTTCATGAACTTCATAAATTCGTAGAAATCATTTTAATTAACGCAGTTGAAACTCAGCCAAAGCATTTAAAAAACTTTCTGATAAAAAAAGATTGGGTATTTGTTCGTCATAAAAGCAACTTAAAGACTAAGGTTCAGACTTAATCATTGTCGTTGTAAAGTTTGACATGACCAGCCGATTGATCGGATCAGGCTTCTCAAAGTGACCGTCTAGCCGAAGGACCGAAGTGGAGTAGTGCTGGCTATGTGATGTAACCACTTAGTAACCGGGTCAAGGACGGATCAGCTATCTGAATCCCATCCTCAGGCATTACGAGTCAACACCCATGGTCTTATTTCTCTGTAGAAAAGCAGCTGCTGTATTCTACTGTCCCAGTCGACTGGGTAGTTCATTCATTTCAATTTTAGACTTATATATACATGTGCATAAAATGAGTGTAAATTCTAATGTCAAATAAATGTCATTTATCCTTTATATATATTACTTGTTGGTAGAGTGTTCGCAAATGGCACGGGGTGACCAAGGTTCCATCCCAGGTCGAGTCATACCAAAGACGCAAAATATGTTACTAGATGCTGTTCTTCTACAGGGATGGCTTTGACATTAAATGAAACAAGAAGGTTGATATGCCATTATTGGCCTAGTGAGTAGAGTGTTCGCCCGTGCTCCTAGAGACCTGGGTTCAATCCCAGGTCGCGTCATACCAAAGACCTTAAAAATGGTACTTGATACTTCCTTGCTTAAAGCTCAGCAATATAAGGTACGTATCAAGGGTAAAGTGGAGCAATTCATGGAAAGAGTAGCGCTCTCCCCTACACCTTGGTATACAAGCTATTGAAAAGGGGCCTTCTGGTTGCCCTCGACTAAGATCACCAACTTACTTACTATATACGTATGCGTCTGTGTGTGTGTGTGTGTGTGTGTGTGTGTGTGTGTGTGGAGACCGGGGTTCATCTCAGATCGAGTCATACCAAAGACTTAAAGAATGGCACTTGATGCTGCCTCGCTTAACATCATTATAAGGTAAAGATCAAAGGTAAAGTAGAGCAATTCAGGAAATGGAGTAGCGTCCTCCCCTCCCCCTCAGTGTAGTAGCAATTAAAAAGGGAGCCTTCAGGTCACCCTCGACTAAGCTCACGAATTGTACTTATATTTCTACTCTAATATGTATGCATAATATTAAGTTTAACAATAAGCAGTAAGGAATGCTGTAACAGTACAAATATCTCTTTCGAAAAGTAAACACAAAAAGATATATTTTCAGTTGTAAAAAAAGTTATCGATGCTAAAATTTAATATATTCTGAAGAAATTGAATGCTTGAAAGTAAATGAAATTCCCTCAATAGAAATAATGATAAAATGAGCAGCGACAGAGAACCAATCTATTTTGCGCAGTAAAGTGAATGTATTTTATCCCTTTATTTATAAGATTTAGATAAGCACCAAATTAGATTAAAAAAAAATGTTTTAATTTATCTATGATTCTAATTGGTTAAAAAATGTATTTTTGGCAATATAGGTTGGAAATGATTTTTTAGATTATTCTGAGCTTTGATCAAAGAAGTTTTGCGAAACAAATCAAATTTTATCGTCAGCCAAGTCAAAGAAATGTTGCATTCCGAATGAAGACTCTGATTGGTCAAAAAAAAAAAGGCAACAATACACATTCAAATTAGAAAGCATCTGGGAGCCTCTTTTTTTTTTTTTTTTTTTTTTTAATTTAATATTTTTGTTCTGTAAGGAAATCAATTGTTTTTTCACACACACACACACACACACACACACACACACACACACACACACACACACACACAAACACAAACACAAACACACATACTTACATAAATGTATATTTAATAACGGTGGGGTCACGATGACTGACGTGTTCCCCTGTGAAATCTTAGTAAGCGAGTTCGAACTGCAGTTACGCTATTACGTTTAATTTCGGACAAATAAGCTGAGGGACGGTATAAACCCTCTTATGATAAATAGTAAGATGATTTTGGCATTCAAAAACGCAAATGTGTGTATATGCTATTAAACAAACCAATCATTGATTAGCAAATTAATTGACTGCCTATTTTACCTTTTGTTAATGTTAACAAGACATTGTATTCGTATATGGCATACTGTTCCGATTAGATATGTGACTCCTTTTTGAATATCATGAGAACAAAGAAACTAAATCAAAACATGTATAATAACGTCGAAGAGCAGATGTAATTCTAAACTGCATTGACAAAGGCCACAAGCTTGCATCATTTACTTAAATGTTAATTCCCAGTTTTTTAAAAAGTGTGTTGTGGCTAATGTGGGGGATTGTGATCTTGTTTAAGTGATTTCGAACCCTAGGCGCGCTGTTACTTTTGCTTTCGACAGACGGTAAAAAATTATATATTTTCAGAGTCTAAAATGGTCAGATCTTGAAATAATAATGGCAAGAAAAAAAAATCGACATACACTTTCACAGACAGATGTATGGATTCAATAATGACCCAAAATGAAGATAAAGCTCAGTAAATGAAACACACCGTCAATTTGTTTATAGTGGTGAAGGTTTTGTATAGAACCAACAACACGTTCTGAAAGTGCTAATAAACGAGGAATGTGGAAGTTGTGCGCCACAGATTCTTCGAATCGTAAACATTTCTCCTAGACTGGTGGACATGTCATACTACAAAGCCTAGTTTTTCCAACAATTAATCAGTTGCAGTGTGGAGATGGGAAGGATTCTTGCTTTTCTCACTGGCATGAGCAGTAAGTGAAAATCAAACAGATCAGTTGGGAATTTGAACTCAGTTCGTCGACTCTATTTACAATGGCTATAACTCTTTCATCACACACACACACTCACATATATGTGTGTATGTATGTGTGTGTGTGTGTGTGTTTTGGCTGCTTCGTTGTGGACTATTGCTTAGAAAACCATTTATGTACATTATCACCGATGATATATTCACCATTCCTCAATTACAGCAAGATCTATATTTTTTGTTAAATTATAATCTTAATGGAATAACAGTTTCCATCATTATAATCATCCTCATCATCATCATCTCGTGCCGCTAGCACGTATATCCCTGACCCTCTCTCGCCACTTCTCCCTATCGTTCATCGGCTCTGGCAGGTCTTCGGGGCTACATCCCGTATCCTCACATTGCTGAATGTATGTTCGAGCTGGTCATCCCGTTTTTGCCTAGCCATATGTGGCTGTCCATTGGAGTACATAACTTATGAGCTCGTCCCTACTTCTCCAGCAGTGTCCTGCATGTCTGGTTCGTCTAACTTGGATAGTTTTTGTGATGGGAGGTAGGTGGGCGTATAGTTGGTACCTTGTGGGGTGTTGCCGCCAGGACTTGTTCAATATTTCTCGCAGCATTCTTGTGCAATTGCGGTCTAGCTTCTTTTTCAGCCGTTTAGTTAGCCTCCAAGTAGTGCATCCATACAGCAGCATCGATACGACCGCTGAATGGAAGAAACTGCGTTTCATTTTATCGGTCAGGTTTGATTTCCATATGATCGATAGACTATCGATTGCTGTCCATGCCTTCTTTAGCCACGTGTCGATGTATTTTCGGTTGATGAGACGCTGCTTCCTAGGAAGGTGAATTTGTCTACTAGTTTCAGAGAGGTTCCGTCTTCTGTGGAGATGTCGCCGGTTTGATTATAGCACATATATTCCGTTTTGTGTGCATTGACATGGAGGCCAATGCTTGCGGCGGCTAGTTCCAAACTATGCAGTAGTGTTTTGGCTTGGTTGAGTGTATTTGCCAGTATCGCTATGAAAAGATTATCTTCGTTTGTTTTTTATGGCATGTCAACCCTTGCTGGTAATTTAATGCTAAATCCTGTTTATAGAAACACACACACGCTCGCGTATATATATATATATATATATATATATATATATAACTTGTCAGCGAATTGTTTGATGATAACATTTTAAACGAATCAGTCCTCACTTGTTTATACTCAGTTAAATCGTTTCAAGTGTTCCCAACTCTATTCAATATTATTCGTTTGTTTGCACACAGTTAAATGTTTTTAAGTATGGTAAACGATTACAAAGTTCTGTTTGAACCAAAGATGGGAACATAAATGGTAATACCTCTTAGGATCATAGTTGACCTGGAAGGGTTACTCCATATTCCTCATAGTTTCAGGATTTAAGCCTCACAGTCAGATGCAGTTTTGTGTCATATATCTAGGACATGCGTTGGTAGGGAGACGTCTTACTCTTCTGCAGAAATGCAGTCGGCGTATTCTACAGCCCTGGCCGATTGGCCTGAAAAGATACTGGGGCGGGCATTGTTCAGCGTTTGTGATTATAAATAATGTCCACTTATTTTGACTCTGGGACTCCCCATTGTGTATTGGCCTACGTACTTGACTGTGACATTGTAGCAAGTGAAATCGAACTCACTTTCAGACAAATGCCTTTGAGTGGGTATGAACTTACTTATCTCACCAGCACCGGGTTAAATAGTAACATTACTGTTCCTCTATTTTGGTTTGGTTTCATGGCATATCAACCATCATAGGTCATTTAATGCCAAGTCTTCTTTATGGATATATATTAAATATATATGATGTGTAGACACATTTTTAAAACACGCTTAAACTCATTCATTTGCACAAAGTTTAATGATTTCAAGTATTTCTATCTAACACGAATAATTCTATCTACAATTAACTATTTGTTTGCACATAGTTTAATGGATATACATAAGATTTTCTCGTGATTAATTTTAGATAATTTCATTCCTAAATGAGTTAGAACTAATTTGTTTGCACATTAGAACTGCTATTATTCTACACAGTTAAAGGGTTTCAATTATTATCCAATACATAGAACCCTATCAGGTGCTACCACTCCGGATCAGAGTGGACCTGGGAGCAATGGTAGTGAAAGGGTACTCCCCATTTCCCAAAACTCTGGAAATGGAATATCACCATCAGTTGTCCAGTCAGCTGGGGCTGTAGAATACACTGACCGTACCTCTGCAGAGGGGTAAGACACCCCCACCAATGAGTGTCCTAGATATGACACTAAACAATCCGATGGTGAGGTTCCAGTAATGCTGGGGCTTTGGGAAATATGGAGCACCCCTTCATTGCCAGTCTGGGAGAAAACTCTGAATTCACACGTTAAAATCTACTTAAAAAGTTACTTTTTATCTCATTCTGCTCTTGTGGAGGGTTGGTTAATTCATATCTCTTAGCAATTTAATGACGCAAAGTTTACTCCTTCCCTTTAAATCTTGTTCACTGTCGACTGATTTTTTCTTAGAAGGCCTGTATACCATATCAAGGAGCGGGTTAGAATACGGTGACAGTATTCTCTGCAGAGGGGTATGACCCTCTACCACAATAACAAAAAGGATCTTTTCAGTATGAAACTAAACTGCATCCAATGGAGATCTAGGAAACGTGGTTACACTTTCATTGCCACTACTCACAGGTCTTGTGAGACTCGAAGTGGTTGTGCATCTTCGATATTTAAAGTCCTCGGTATGGAACAAATATTTGAACAAGACCCACAAACCTACTAATAGAAATATTGTCACCGAAAGTAAAAAGATAACGTACGACTTACAAGTGATCAGTATTCGATTAACAATCATGTGTCATAATTGATTTTGTCGATATTTCATTGTTTATTATTGTTATGTTTTGACCTGTTGACCCGGTCAAAAATGCCATTCAAGGTGATGCACCGGAAGGAAGTGACACATTCTAATGACAGTTATGAGAGGAAATCGCGTGGGCGGAAATTGGCTGATGAAATGGGACGAGGTAAAAAAAAATCCAATTATACTCTCATAGACTGACGCACCGGAAGAGAGTGACCTCTGAACTGGATGACAGTTATTTCCGCTCGATGACGATTCCAAAGTTAGCGGAAGTGACACATCCCGGTCGCTAGATATCGGAAGAAGTGGCGGAGGCGTGTCCATATCGCCGCGTGGGAATTTGAAGGTAATATGAGGCCGACGAATTGAGGACAGTTGACAGAGGCGAGTAGAGTTGAGGAAAACCAGTATTGTCGGAGGGGAGATAGAAGAGAGGTAGTTGGGAAAGCCAGCACCCAGGAGAGTGAACTCCAAGGCTCCGGTTGAGCAGCCATGGAGAACGAGAAAGACACAACGCTGACGGCCATAACTTTGGGATCAAAATATTTCAGTTATGTTCGGTCTCCAGCTCCCTCTCACATGCAAACTTTGAACAAACCTTTCGAACCTTACAAATAAAGTGAGAGGTAAAATATTTTATAAAGAAGTCTTCCTGCGTCTTTCTGTGTGCGTCGTTTATCATTGCGTCGGTATGTATCCAGTATATATATATGTATATTTTTGCATGAACATGTATATGACAATATAACATTTACACAAAATTCTCGATACTTCTCTCGTTTCATTATTTAATACGGACAAATTGAAAAGTAAAAGAAAATTGAAACTATTAATTTAACTGCAAACCCCAAATAGAACCTCAAAGATTGGAGGAAAAAAATCAACACAGATTTTAAGTTAAGTTCATTGTCTCTTGATATATTGTAAGATGGCCTGTACGCCCTGTCGAATGCACTTACTGTATTCCCCTTTTGCAGGGTAATGCATTCCTATCAAAAAAGGAGGATTTTCTGGGTACGAATCTAAAATGGATCCAGTGGTGAACCTCCGGGTTTAGAGATCTCGAGAGCATGGAATACGTTTTGTTACAATTGCTCGCTCGTCCAGTCGACCCCGTAGTGTTAAAACCTGAAATGGCTCCATCTATGAGTCAAATAAATGTTTGAAAATGACTAGAATTTGAAAGGAATACTTGAAACTGTATTTTTAGGGGTAAACAATTAATTACAATGGCTAAATAGAAAAAATTACTTGAAGCTACATAATTACAAATAAACGATTAGTATGATGTAGGATTACTTAAAATCATATAAATATACGCAAACAATGTTTATTCTACACAAATAAAAATAACAATTTAAAAAGAAATAATCATTGGAATTGGAGTTTGGAAATATAAAATAATCATGATTATAATCAAGCATTTACAAATGAATCAATTTTGACATTGAAATGCCAAAATACCTTCCCACAAAACCCCTCATTGTTTAATACCCATTTCATTCAGTAAGATTATATATATATATATATATATATATATATGTTTCATTACATTGTAAAGACATATCAGTATAATTTATTTAAGATCCTTTCAAGTTTCCGGATGAGTGTCTTTTTTCAGGTTGGAATTGGTCGTTAAATTTCCCAAAATTGTCTCGGGCGCTTTTGGACCCTTCAAAGGCTATCAACAGGGGTTGCTTGCTTGTGTAAGGTGTGTTTTCTTTTTAGAAAAGGCTGAAAGTTTTTGAAAGTTTTATACCATAACAAAAATATGGGAATGCTGAGTTGGATAAAATAAGGTAACTTTCAAAGCTTTTTAAAAAAAACAAACACACCTTACACAAGCAAGTAGACCCTGATGATGGCCTATGAAGGGTCTGAAAGCTCTTGAGACGATTTAAGGAAATTCATCTACCAATTCCTACCTGAAACTAAGACACTTATCACTTAATATTGGCGAAGACTCTTGAAAATTATCTATGTTATTGCTATACATATTATGAGATGACTGACCAATTTTTATAATTTCAGGTTCAAATGAACTGCTATAGCAGCAATTGGAATACACCCCAGTAAAGGCTGATTGTCACAGCTGGTGAATTTCAAAAATGCAATCTGGACGTGCTGACACTCGAGAAGAATGATATTCAATAAAATTATGTTTTAAACTTGGAAAAATGCTACAGAAACGTATGGAATGCTTCGGACTGCTTTTGGAGCATCTTGCATGAATCGAGCATCAGTTTTTGAGTGGCATAAGAGATTCAAGGAAGGCAGGTTGTCTGTGAGAGATGATGAAAGGTGCGGGAGAAATAAGGAAGTCAGAACACCAGAGTTAATTGGCCAAATAAAGAATTTCATGGATAAGGACCGTCGTGTGTCTATAGCAACAATAAGTGCACAGTTTGATGTTAGTGTGGGAACTGTACACAATTATTCGCGAAGAACTGAAGATACGGAAGATTTCGGCGAAGTTTGTCCCAAGGATGCTCAGAGAAAATCAGAAAGAAAGACGTTGTTATGACAGCAGGGAGATGGTCGAGCTGATCAATTCAGATTCCGCATTTCTTGATGCTCTGGTGACCTGCGATGAAAACTGGATCTACTGCTATGACCCAGAGACCAAGAGACAGAGTTCCTAGTGGAAGCATGCTGGCTCTCCCACCCACAAACTTTTGATGATCTCTTATTTTGACAGCACTGGCATAATCTCCATGCACTGGGTTCCCACTAGACAGACAGTCAACAACGAATACTATGCTGAGGTTTTTAGGGAGTTCAGGAAGAGATTCCCTCGGAAGAGGCCAGCACTCTTCAAATCGGGTCAGTGGTATTTCCACCTGGACAATGCACCAGTCACCAACTCAATCCTTGTCACAGACTATTTGACCAAGATGAGAATCAAGATACTTCCTCAGCCTCTTTATAATCCAGACTTTGCTCCCTGTGGCTTTTTGTTATACCCAAAATTCAAGGAAAAACTTAAAGACTGTCGTTATGAGATAATTGAGGAGATGAAAGAGGCTGTGACGAAGGTCATTGACACGCTTACTCCTGAGGACTTCCATGAGGCCTTCCAGAAGTTTTTGGAACGGCACAACAAGTGCATTGCAGCCGGAGGAGATTACCTCGAAGAGGACTAGAGTTTCACGTGTGTACTATCTATTAAAGTGCCCACACGAAAAAGTCTGGGAACTTATTGTGTGCTCCTTTTATATATATATATATATATATATATATATATATATTGAGACTCGACTGATTTCCATACGTAGAAGATTTTAGTTTTTTCCTTAAAAAGCGGCAAGCAAGAGAATGTGGATGAATATTGGCATCTATCAACCTATTAGCGAATTCGTGTTAGTTTTTAAATCTGAGATATTTTGCAGACGATATTTGACTTGCCGAAAAAAATGAGAAAGATCAAAATCCAAAATGATTTTAGAAATCTTTCCCTCCAAAAATAATAGAGACTCAATTTCTTAACTAAATAGATTCATAGATATAACATCAATTTTTTTTGCTACTTTTGAACATAACTATTTGTATAAATAAGTTAGGAAATATGTATTTCTTCAGTATGTATAGATTTGTCTCTACTTTCTGAACAAACAGTAAGTAATGGATTATTACTTTCCTTTCGGTTTATTGCCTTTGAGTAAATATCAACATTCTTTTCTTTCAAGAATGTATTTCATTTCAACATTGCTTCTCTATCGTATTCGTCTGTTTTAATATAAACTGTTACAACGTCTGCAAATAATATCTCGCATACTGCTTGCATACACTTTTATTTTCGTCATAAATTAATCTCCCGCAATATACCTACACTCTTATACAAAAATTGTTACACACAAAAAATATATCCCTTTATTTTTAGTTAAAAATTAATGCTATCCTTCATTGAAGGAATCTTTACTATATCTATTAAAAATATCTACGTTCTGAATAACTTAATCTTTGCTTACAAGGAAATATTTTTTTATTTCTATTCTTCAACAACCTTTTCCCTTTATTTAAAGAAATAAGATGTTTAATTTGTTGATTGGGATTTAGTTATTCCTTTACAAATTTATCCACTTTATCTCTGTCTGTTTGTCTCTCTGTCTATATATATATATATATATATATATATATATATATATATCGTTTGACGATTGCTACGAAATTGAGAAACTGCATGTAACACAAAAATGATGGTACTAAACAGTTGGTTACAGACCTTTTTGGAAGTAATTTTAAAGGGAATATTAATCTCACACTATGTATGACTGGCTCTCTTTCTCTGTTAATATATTTAATATCTTTTTTGCCGGATATTTTTTATTACTCTCTAACCTTCTTATCTCCTCATTTTCCGCTTCCACTCACTTTTCTCCCTACTACATCTCTTTTGTCTTTTCCTTTTGATTAATAACTTCTTCGGTTCTTTCAATCAAAAATCGTAATTTTTTTAATTAAAAAAAAAAGGGTCGTACACACAGATTTTTTGGTTGGAAATCTTAGTTCTCTTTCTCGAGGTTTTACTTTTGGTGAGAAGAAATAAATAAAAAATGTGTCTGTCATTCAGCAACTTTTTGATTTTCATTCACTCGGTTCAATTTCTGCTTTCCACCTTATAACATCTCTCGCATACTGCTTCGATATGGACTAAAAACACCAGGTAAAATAAACAGCGTTGAATTCATTTTCAGAATGTTTTTACAACAAACACATTTCGAATGCAATCTTACCAATTATCAGAAAATCATTTCCTATGCACTGATGAGTATTACTCCCGAATAAAGCTGAAAGAGCAAGGTTCTAAGCAGCACTTCAAGTCTATTGTAGGCAATCTATATTTGCGAAAGACCGATAATGTTGTCTTTTGTCATGAACCTTTCGGCTTAGTGCATGGGTTAGTTAGGTGCACAAATTGAGTGCAGGTGTTCACGCGCGTGCGGGGCGGATATGACAATCACAGATGTCAAAATAAAAAGCCCAGATAGGAAATAGAACCGGGGACGTCATGCCCGGAAGCGCTGAGGATTTTGGAATATGAAAAAAAAACCAAAACAGTTAGTTGATATTTAAACTCCTAACGAGTGAGTTGAGATTTGGGCTTAGACGAAGCAAGTCGATTTTCGGATCTCGCGGAGGCCAGACCAGTAGTTTGCGTCGGGGGACGCACGTGGTGGGGTAAGATGGGAAAGTCAGCATAGAAAGAAATTGTGCCTCTCTCTCCACATATCGAAAAACCTTAAACTCAAAAAGGTAAATAAAAGTTTCGTACCTGAACCAAAAAAAAGGGTCGTAAGTGTTTCCGGATTCCTATTCCTAAAAACCTTATTGTGACTTCTTGGGAGCACAATGACAGGTAGCCTATCTTATTGACTGTTCCCGAGTGGCATTGGGTCAACTCTGAATTGTTGCGTTCCATTTGTATCGTTGGCTATTGACTATTTAAGTGATTATTTAGTTTATGCTTACCGTTAGACAACTGACCGTAAGATCACTCCGCAAACAATAAACAAATAGAACTAGGTTTGGTTGGGTTTTATGACATATCAACCCTTGTAGGTTATTTAATGCCAAATAACCTTATTACTTATATTCTATGTATATGATTTGAAATCACATTTTTATAACGTTTTTTTTTTCAACGAGCCTGAGATCCTTTTTCGCTGACAGTTAAATGGTTAAGTATTTCTATCTAACTCGAACAATTCTATTTTCTATCAATCATTTGTTTGCATATACGTAAATAGTTTCATATATTGCTATATAACGGTAAAAATTTAACATCATTCATTTGTTTGCACACATCTAAATGGATGCACTACTTAGACGCTAACTAAACGGCTGGAGAAGAAACTAGACGACAATTACACAAGAATGTTGTGAACAATATTGAACAAGTCCTGGCGGCAACACCCCACAAGGCACCAACTATACGGTCACCTGCCTCCCATCACGAAAACTATCCAAGTTAGACAAACCAGACATGCAGGTCACTGCTAGAGAAGCAGGGACGAGCTCGTAAGTGATGTACTCCTATGGACCTCCACATATGGCCGGGCAAAAGCAGGACGGCCTGCTCGAACATACATCCAGCAGCTATGGGAGGATACAGGATTTAGCCCTATAAACCTGCCAGAGGCGATGAACGATAGGGAGAAGTGGTGAGAGAGGGCCAGGGATATCCGTGCCTGCGGCACGACATGATGATGATGATGATATGCGTATGAACGTTTTCCGTATGGGTATGAATATATGTCTATTTCACGTGTTCGTATCTTGGTCGTATATTTTTGAACGTGGATTTTTTACATAAGGAGCTTATAGTAATTTACGAAAGTCTTTGCTTCGATATGGCACAAGGCCGAATGAATGGCGCACTCACTGAGACTCGAACTCACTCGTGCAGGCTTGCTAGTCAAGCTTGCTAACCATTACACCACCAAAGGTACCCGACATAAGGAGCTTATATGACGTTAAACAAATAAATCAATCCAAAATAAACCAATTGAACTCTGGAACTAGTATCATAGAATGATTAAGTTACGTTGATAATGTTTTCCAGTTGTTTTTTTTTCAAAAAGAATAAGTAATGTTAGATAATAATACTTGAAACCATGTTGTGCCCTGTGTACAATCTTAAACTGGATCTAATATTGAGGTTCCAGTTCAAGAATTTTGGAAATGTAGGGTGTCCTTGTATTACAATTAGACTCACATTTATCCTGAGTCAGAATTATAGTACCCGTTAGGGTCACATCTATGGGTCAAATAGAGTTAATCAATAATTTACTATGGATTATTATTATTAGTCATCTGGAAGCATACATTTTTGTTCAAATTGTTTGTATTAGATAGCAATAAAAAATGAACATATATTACTAATGTCGAATAGATTTATTTGTATTTCCAATACTTGAAGCTATAATTGTATGAAAACTAATAAACTCAAACTCGTTTACATTAAAGTTTAATGAGTAAAGATAATTTGGCGGTGGAGAAAGACGAACAGGTAAAAATTTAATTTGTCGGCGCCTCGGGTGGAGCAATGACAGGCAATTCTCGGAGTGTTCTAGTCACACTAGGAGCTTCATCCTTCTGGCATTGTGTCAAAATTAAGTATAAGACTTTTGTTTTTTTTATTAAATGGATTCGTCCTTTTCTGTGTCGTTTCCCTGGATCCTCCATACACCCGGAGTAGATGTAGATGTTCGAGCCCGATCACTGGATCAAATAGATCTATTTGAAAATTATTTGCACTGCGTAAGAATACTTGAAACCATATAAATGTGCTATCAATAATAATAATAATAATAGTTGTTATTATTATTATTATTTTGAGATTTGTTCACATCTGCGTTATCTATTTGTTTCCCCAGGAATTTGAGTGACAGCAAGTCTCCTCAAGTTTCCTCAAGTCTCCAGGACTCTTTTCCGAATTCAGGTCGATTTTAATAAAGCAGTTGTTGGGATGGTCTCAACTTGTCCTCTTATTTCCAAGTCCTCCAGTCCCTGAATCAATCCTTTAATGACTGTACCGAGCGCACTAATTACAATAAGTATCATCGTCACTTCCATGTTTCATAGTTTTTTTCAGTTCTCTAGCAAGGTGATGTTTTTTTTTATTTATCTCTCTTTTTTCTTTCTTTCAATTTACTCAGAGATCTGTTGGAACGGCTAAGTACACAGTTCGGTAGACCTTTTTCTTTTGTTGACTATTAGTTGGTCTGGTCCAGTTTGTATGTCAAAATCCCAGAGAAGTTTGCGTGTCTCATTCACCAGGATAAATTCTTCTTCTTCTTCTTCTTCTTCTTCTTCTTCTTCTTCTTCTTCTTCTTCTTCTTCTTCTTCTTCTTATTATTATTATTATTATTATTTACTCCTTGTGAGTTTTTCACATCAGCGTTAGCTGATGTTTTTCCACTGGAGTTTGAGTGAAAGCAAGTTTCCTCAAGTCTCCAGGACTCTTCTCAATATTCTGGCCGATCTCAATAATGCTGTAGTTTGGACTGTCTCCACCAGTCCTGTTATTTCCAAGTCCTCCTGTCCTTGTACCACTCATTTGTTGACTGTACCAAGAGCACCAATTACAGTTGGTATAATCGTCATTTTCATTTGCTACAGTTTTTTCAATTCCCTAGCAAGGTCGAGGTACTTATCCTTTATTTTCGCATTTTTTCAATTTTACTCTGTGGTCCGCCAGGACAGCAAAGTCCACAATCCTGCAAGTTCTCTCTTTTTCGTTGATTATTATAAGGTCTGGTCGTCTGGCCGAGATTAGGTGATCTGATTATTATCATTATTATTATTATTATAAAAAAGGAACAATAACTTGAAACCATATGAATTTACGCAAATTATTTGTATTAGATTTGAGTATTTGAAACCATTCTCTGCTACATCCATATCACAAGGAGAATATAGTTATAGTTCTAACGCTCGATGCCTTTTGTTCACTAGGAGTATCAACTAAAACTACCTGTATTTCTATTCCTATTTTTGTCTCTCTTCCTCTCTTTTATATCATACAATGATTTACCGAGAAAGAGTCTTGGTCAGATAATACGATATAATATTCAAACCATTATTTAAACAGCTAGAATCTCATGAGTTTAATCAATTACCTCAAAAGAAGGCTCACCTTATCGATAGAGTTTAGATAGCACCACCTGTATCTTTAACTGAGGAGTAAGACCTAACAAAACCTGATGACCCTAGAATTCATTTACTCAACTCCTCCATCAGAATATGACACAAGGTCAATTTCCAGCGAAGAATATCTGGTTTGAATCCAGTGTTCCTTTCTAGACTGGAGGCGTAATCAAGGTAAAAGAACCCAGTGTAACCTTGGATTTACCTATTGCTAGGAGAGAACACGTTGAATCTTTTCTTTAGCGTATTTGCTTAGAGTGAGACACGATCGTCTTCGTCTAGGATTTGAACTCGGGTCACAGATTCAACATCCAATAGAGATAACCGTTTTACTTCCAGGCCTCCTTCATATGACGTTAAATCCAGGAATGAGGGTCCAGTTTTTTTGGAGTTTAGGGGAGTGAGGAGTCACCCTCTCGTTGCAATTACTCTCAGGTTCATTCTGAGCTGAAGTGTTAGTGCCTGTCATATCTCCATTTATAATTCAAAAGATCTGTTTGCAATAATGACGGTTTTATCGGTCTAAAATAATGGTAAATATCCTTTTTTTACTGTATATAATTCAAGGTCGTAATTTCAAAAATGGCTTTGGTATAAAGTAGCACAAAAATGTTTGACGTGCCATAATCAAACAAATCTTTAAAAGTCTTGTCACAAAATTCTTTTATAATTATCTCGGACCCGATTTTGTCACCCCTGGAAATGAATAAACAAAAAAAAAAAAATAGAAGAACGAATGAATGAAAATAATAAAATGTTAAATATAAGAATTAATTAAAATCAAAATTTAAAAAAGATAAAAAGGATGGTATGAAAATACACATACAAGCGTTTGGAATATATCAAGAAGGGGTTATGAGGTCTTGTTGTAATTTGGAAATCTTGCTGCGTATTTGTGAATAAAATCAGTAGAGTTATTCAGTTAGCGGTCAGACATCAGTGAGAGATGGTTTGATTTCTTTGATTAACGGCATATCAACTACTCATTGGTGATTAAAGCTGACATTTGATTTATTTGTAAATGTTTGATTGTAATAATTTCCAATGATCCATTGCATTCTCTTTATATATGTATTTTTTTTTATTTTTGCTTTTTCTTTTACAATTATTTCTTATTACACTGTTACTAATAATTTATACGCAATTTTATGGTTTAATAGTTTAACTTATTTGTTTTCTTTCGATTTCCCTTATCGTTAAATTCGAACCTTGTCTTTATTTTGTCATCAAGACTATGAACCTTCTGGTTAATACCTATTATAAAAAGAGCTAATTAGATTCTGGGGAATCCTTATTGTTACGTAATAGATCAGTGAGAGGAAAGATACAGTAATTTCAGACAGTATGATCAACAATCGTAAAACTCGGGGTCTGTCTGGACCACGACTCTCCTTTGATAGTTTCCGTCAGGTGATCAGAACAGTTCTGGAGGTTGAAAGAAGTTAGAGCGCAAATCACAACACGAGAAATTACACTCTCCGTCTATCTCTCACAGATTCCCGGTTTAGTCCGAGCAGGTAATGGAGGGAAAAGTCACCAATAAATAAAAGTAAAATTTTCTCATGAAGTTGTGGTCACATGGTCATTCTTTATCATTAAAGAAGAATACAGATGGCAACAGGAAATAGATACCAGAACGAGTGAAGACATTAGACGTGCAACAGGAAGAAAAGAGGTGAAGTGACATGAAGAGAAATCATGATGGTTGGTTGAGTTTTATGGCATATCAACCTTTGAAGTTTATTTAATGTCAAATCCATTTTTATACAAATAAACAGTTCTATTTCAGACAATTCAGTTTAGTATGAGTACACAGTTTGATTGTCGAAAACATTTCTATCTCAAGTTATTCAGTTTAGTCAATCAGTTCTAATTCAATCAATTCAGTTTTGTATTAGAATAGATTTTGTTTGCACACAGTTAAATACTAAAACAGTTCTATGCTAAACAATTCAATTTAGCGTAAGTACAGTTTCAATGTCAAAAACAGTTCCATTTCAAACAATTTATTTTAGCATAAGTATGCAGTTTAAATGTAAGTACACAGTTAAATTGTCAAAAACATTTCCATTTCAAGCTATTCAGTTTAGTCAAACAGTTTAAATTCAAACAATTTAGTACGCAGCTTTATTCTATTTAACCCATAGAGAGGGCCCTTTCAGGTGCTACCACTCCGGGTCAGAGTGGCCCCGAGAGCGATGGTAATGATGAAGTTGTCCGCCTTTCTCAAAGCTCCAGCATCACTGGAACAAGAGAAGTGAGAAGATGAGGGCAAACTGATCGTTGTGCAAGGTCCATAAAACTATTATCATACACATTGAACAGACGACTGATGAGTTAAGGGTTAGGCACTATCATTAACTTTTTTTTATCTGTACACATTACCAGAGAAAATGTTTCTAAGATGTAGATAATAGTAATAATTATTAATATTAACATCTCCCTTCCTTAACTTCCAAATAACTTCTATTTATTATCAATCCCAAAATTATCAGCTAAAGGTTTTAGAGACACTTGAAAGAATTGAAGTAATTCAATTCTCAGGATTGTTGGTTCCTTCAAGAAGTCTCTACGTCCTTTGACAATCAAGAGAATCCTCACAAAATAAATAGGATATTTATGAATGAATATATGGATAAGATATCTGGCGGAGTGGAAGGGAAATAATCAGTTGTCATGACAGCCTCATAGACAGGTGAAGCGTTCCCGAATATTTTTTCTGAAATTTTCCTATTCATTATCTGACTAAGATCTGGTAGGTAATCATTAATATATAAATACTCCAACAATTGATTTTCACCTCTGATTTCTGTATAAGACACTTCTGTTGTAATGACGTAAAAAAGAAAAAGGAATATATTACCTGTCAGAGACAAATATCCACGTCGTAGCTGCACTGAGAATTCTTGATAAGAGAAACGAAATGTCATTTATAGAGAGGCGCCAAAGTCACTTACTATTTATAATAATAAAAAGTTGGCAACCGTAGCTGCTCTCTGTATGTTCGAGCTGGTCGTCCTGCTTTTGCTTGGCCATATGCGGGGGTCCATAGGAGTACATCACTTATGAGCTCGTCCTTGCTTCTCGAGCATTGTTCTGCATGTCTGGTTCGTCTAACTGGGATAGTTTTCGTGATGGGACGCAGGTGGCCGTATAGTTGGTTCCTTGGGGGGTGTTGTG
This sequence comes from Sepioteuthis lessoniana, assembly GCA_963585895.1. Lineage (NCBI taxonomy): Eukaryota > Metazoa > Mollusca > Cephalopoda > Myopsida > Loliginidae > Sepioteuthis > Sepioteuthis lessoniana. The sequence goes on along the minus strand of OY757912.1, from coordinate 44,831,334 downwards.
TCCAATAGGTGTCCAAAGACTATGGGTGTGGAATATTCATATATAAAATATATGAAAGATTTTATATAGATCTATTACAGAGCTCGATGTATGGCTATTATTTTATATACCTTTCCGTATGTATATAAGAAAACTCACATAAAAAGCATATATAATGTAACTAGAAGAAAACTCAACCATAGTTAAAGTGTCATTATACATTTATTTCGACATATCTTTGCCTTTTCAGATGACATACCCGCTTATTCTGAGGTGAGATCAGGAAATATGGTTCTCTGTATATAAAGATATTTTTAAATTAAAAAAAATGCTCCGGCGAAAAAAAGAAGTGAGGAAAACCATAAAAAACATTAATGACCAAGAAAAATGGGCACCCCCAAGTTCAACAGTAGATGGAACTTTTAGCATAATTCATTCTTGTTAACTAATTTGGTTTTTTTTTCTTCTTTTATTTTCATATTCCTATGTGTTATGTCACGTAAATGGGTCAAATAGAATCGTTCAATAATTTACTGAGGATTATTATTATTGGTTGTATGAAACAATACCGTTGTATGTAAGTTGTTCGTATTAGATAGGAATACTTGATAAACAGAATATATAATGTTTTGCAGAAATAGTTGAAACTATCCAAATGTGCTAAAACAAATGATTAATATCAAATAGATTTATTTGTGTTCCCAATACTTGAAACTATAATTCTATAAAAACAAATAAGTTCAAATTCGTTTGAATTAAAGTTAACAACAAATTATTACGGAAGAAATTATATATATATATATATATATATATATATATATATATATATATATATATATATATACACTAGCGTCCAAAACTAAGGGACAAAATTCTAAAACCTAATATTTGTTAGAAATAACAATTGTGAAAAGCTGAAATTTTGACAACTGGTAGTCGTTATCATCCATAATAACATACTAAAATTTGAATCATTTGCAAAGTATAGAAAAAGAATTATAACAATTATTTATTTATTTTCAAATTTGGAACGTCCAAAAGTAAGGGATAAAATTGAGATAAACAATGTAAACAGTATGCTATATTCAAATTTTTTGATTTGCTTAATGACTTTTCAACTTTCGCGTGTTGTTTAACACCAAAGCCATTTTTGCTGGATAACAGTTGTAGTACCATTTAACCCATAGTTGGAGGGGATAAAAGCGTTCAAACAATCGATTAATATCAAATGAAATTATACGTATTTGATAGAAATATTTGATAGTACTAGCCACTACATCCTGACCTAAAAGAAATGGTAACAAAGGGATATTCGAAGTTCTCCAAATTCCAAAACTGGACCCTTACCATCAGATGCAGTCTACGTCATTCCCAAAATAATGAAAAAGTGAAAGGAAGGAAAAGAAGCAAATAAAGGATGAAGGAAAAAGAAAATGGTAAAAAGCTGTATAATAAGATAAAATGATGGAAAAGGCGAAATATGAAAATAGAAGAGGAAAAAGTGGATGGATTCCGAAAAAAATTGGATGAATTACTCAGAATAAGAGGATAATTTACATCACTGAATTCTCCGGTGACAACCACCAGATTTTTACCGCCAACTAGTAAATACTTAAAACAAACTAATAATTTACTAGGGAGAGTATTGAAGATTTAGATACACTTGAATATTTAAAAATTGGCATGATTCGTCACTTGTGTGAAGAAATCCATCAGGTAATGATAAGCACTCTAGTAAGTATAGAATACGTCAACTGCAGAGGGCGTCGATAAGTTCATCACATATCAAGGCCCTAAACAAACAAACAAATAAAAGATGGATTACGTGTTTAAAATTTTCTATCGATGGCGCCATCAGTCATTTTTTTTTTTCAAAAAAACAATCGCCCACGGCGGAACAGATTTTTACGAGAGTGTAATCTTGTTCATCACAGGCAAAAATGCATAGATGATATGGATTTGGTTTGGTTTAGTTTGGTTTTAAACGCATATCGACCATTTTAGGCTATTTAATGCTGAGTTCATTTTTATACCAGTAAAAGTAAAATTGGTGACCTTAGTTGAGGGTGATCCGAAGGCTCCCTTTTCAATAGCTACTACACCAAGGTGTAATGGAGGGCGCTACTCCATTCCCAGGATTACTCCACTTTACCCTTGATCATCACCTTATAATGCTGAGTGCAAAGCAAGACGGCATCAAGTACCATTTTTTGAGTCTTTGGTATGAACCCCGGTCTCCTGGACCATTGGTGAACACTCTACTTATCAAGCCAATGTCACGGTAAAATAAACAATTCTATTTCAAACTATTCAGTTTAGCACAAGTTCACAGTTTAGTTCTATTTGACCCATTGTTTAGACCATGTCAGGTGCTACCACTCCGGGCCGGAGTGAAGCTAGGAGCGATGGCAATAAAGGGGTACTCCGCATTCCCCATTACTGGAGCCTCATCAGATTGTTTACTGTCATTTACAGGACACTTATTGAGGGAGTCTTACCCATCTGCAGAGGGGCAGTGGGTATATATTACGGCCACAGCCAACTGGGCCACAGATGATGTGAAAAAATTATCGCCGAAATTTATAGCAGAAAATTTATCCTGTTATATATTCTAATAACTTTTCCTTTATCTACTGCAGGCAGGCGTTACTTTTTAGAATTTACGAACAGAACAGATTTTTAATGAATTGTCACCGTATTCACATGTTTTTAATTAGATATTTTTTAAAGAGTAATAAAATTTTATGGAAATAAAATTCTAGTAATATTGAGTTATTTCAGTGAATGCGTATGAACGGGGTTGGGAACGGTTAGCGTTGTCACAGTTCAGTCATCACGGAGAGAGAGATGGTGTGCGAATAATTAAATTCTGAATTCGTTTCACGTGTTTACTCCCATATTCAAAGCAGACGTATTGGTATATGGGTCGTGAGTATCAAGTTTCTACGTTTATTATCCCTTCCCCATTTACAGTGACATACGCCAAAGGCAGATTGATTAATTTTAACGGCATTTCTACCTGTCGAGGTTTAATTCATGCATAGGCATTAGGAAATCCTGTTCATTCTATATTTATATTTTCAATTTTCGGTTTTTCTTACATTCTTTTGTTCACAATTCTATCAAATACAATCAATGTTAAAGCGATTTACAAAACTTATACATATAACCTTAACAGCTACGAACACAACCGGTGAGAGTGGACCTTAGAGTAATGGGAATGCAAGGATATTTCACACACCCTAAATCTACTGAAATAGAGCCTTATGATCTGATAGTTTAGTGCCATAACCAGGACCCCTTTTTTTTGGGAGTGGGGACGTTACTCTTCTGTAGGGTACGCAGCCTATCCTAAGCCTCACAGATTAGGTGGACAAAACCCCGATGTAGGTTGGTTTACCAAAAAGAGTGAAGGGGAAAGAGAAGGAAGATGATAACAGGAGAAATAAATAAAAGCAAGGCGCGAATTGTTGATCTCTTTATTTTTTATTTATTTTTCTATACTTATCGCGTGACATTCAAACTTGAAACTAAATACAACGATATTACTGTATCAGCGCTCTTCGTGAAATTCGTCATTTTATTCAGCACATGAAGTAGCTACTGTCGGCCAAGGGCCTCGGCTGACTCAACCCGAGGAGAATTGAATAAAGGCCAGACATTCAACTGTCATCATGGCTAATTTAATCTGATCGGAAATTGAATTTTTGTCTTCCCCTTTTGCCCGTCTTGTGTTGTCGACCAACGGCAATGTCCTGCTTAAGACGGTTCGCGCTGGCCAATAATGATTAGTACCAACAAAAGACGTGATTTGATTGGCCAAACGGACACTCTCCAGGAAATGGCAGTCGGCAACAGACGCCAGTGACGGTTGAAAATCTTTAGTCACAGTTTTTTCCTCTCTCTCTCTCTCTTTCTCTTCTCTCTCTTTCGCTCTCATTCTCTCTATTTTTTCTGAATTTGTCACAGTTTTACGCAACCCCACTCTAACCCCTAAATCAGTAGCTCCTTTATATGCAAAATGTGAAGATGATGTGGCAGTCAGGAAATCCAAAATGAACATTCGATGATGAACGTAGCAGGTAGAGATTATTACTCTAAACGTGATCTTCGAAAAATCGTCTTTGTTTCGGACCAAAATCTCATTGAAAACTTTGCTTCCTTCCTGATTACTGCACATAGCAAAAAGACAGATTGACAGACCGGGTTACAAATTTCTCACTTGAAACCAATGTTCACGGTTCGGGTCGAGGAAAATATCTGGGATTAGAACAAAAATAGAAACATTAGGTGACTTAGCAGAATCTTTATAACTATATACTCTACTCATGGCGCTTGCAAGATTTCAAGAGATGGCTTGTATTTACCCAACCCCTCTCTGACGAGAAAGACGCAAAACAAAGTCAATTTTAAGCGGAGTCTTATATCTCTGAATTCTGATTTCTACTTCCCCTTGACTGTTTACCATACCAAGGTTAAAGAACCCAGTCTGCCCAATTACTGAGGAACCCATCGTCTTTTATGGCACTTCATAGAACACCCACCCCATTTTTCACCTTCGTGCGAAAGAATGGAGAAGACTAAAATAGTTGAGAGAGAGAAAAAAGAAGAAAGTTTTAAGAGAGAGAGAGAGAGAGAATTACAAAGTATACTCTCTCCAGAGCCGAGCTTAGAAATAACTGTACCAATTGCTCCAAAGTGAGCCGCACGTCAAAAAGGACCTCACGTTAGTGTATAATTTACTCACATCTCGTCAAATTCACATAACCGCTCATTGCAATATATGTGTCCTTAATTAGACTCTAAGCATCCCCACTTATCACTCGTGAGAAAATCAACAGCTATCTGTGACTTCTAATGAGATTTTTTGCTTGTTTTTTTTTTTTATAGAAAGTAAATTAATTACTTGTATCTTTTTTCACAATCTAATTATAAAACCGTAACGAAATTTCTTATTATCCATTACTGAAACCAGTTTACTTAATATATACCCCTGGATAAAAATATAAGACCAGCCTCAAAAATGAAGAAAAAAATATTGTTTACAATTTTTAGATTATGAAAATCAGATATATGAAAGATAAGGCATAGAGACAATTAAATTAAAAATATGAAGACATTTCAATTCATTTTTTTTATGTGTATTAGCATTTATTCTTATTTTCAAAATTTTGTTTTGACGTAAATATAAGACCAATAAGCAGAACAATAGAATATGAAGGCAAAATTTTACTTGATATTTTGTACATCCGGCGTTAGCTGTGATAACCTCAAAAATTCGGCAAGGCATACTATCAACTAGTTCCTGAATTTTAACCGAAAGTATTTTTATCATGTATCTAAGTTTACGTCTTTGAGTTCAGAAATTGCTGAGTATTGTCGACCTCCTTCACAAACTTTTGCAACAATCAATCCCCACAAATTTTCCATTGGATTGAGGTCTGGAGAGTATGCTGAGTGGTCAAAAAGTCTTACTTTTGTTCAAGCAAGTACTTCTTTGTTACTGATGAATTGTGGATTGCAGGATTATCTTGTCGAAAAATCCATCCTTCTCCACATAGACGACGCCCTTCTTGTGTGAGAGAAAAACCATTTACCATCTTCTCATATACTGCTGCTTTTTGTCTATCACTGACAAATTTTAGTTTAAGTTTACCTAAAGATAAGAAGCCCTCCCCCAGATCATAAGACCTCCTCCTCGATTCTGTCTTGTTGAGTATTTCTCTTCTGGAAAATTTTTACCAACCAGTTCTTCTGAAAGCCATAAGCACTGTCTAAAGTGAATTTCATTACGTCTGAGAAAGCAACTTTTCGCTATTCTTTGGCCCTGATGGTTTGATATTGACAAGCATATTCTAGTCGTTTCTTCTAGAGCCTCATAGTTAACCTTAGATGATAAATTCTTTTCATGCTTAATTTTTTCGTAGTTAAAATGCCTTCTAATTGTTCTAGTACTTCAAGGAACATTCACTAGAGATTTCAATATTTTTGATATTGTCGAAGTTTTCTTTTGTACTTCGTGAAAAATTCTTCTCTTGAAATGTGGTGATAATTATTCTGGTCTGTCAGTCGGATTTTTGTTCCATACCTATTTGGAATTTTCACGTAATTGTAGTCCTAAGTCCTTTATAATGTCTCTCTAAGCTTTTCCGACTCTTTTCGGAATTGTAATCTAGCTTTTCTCAAATTCAGACAATTTAGTTCCTTTAGCCATTTACGTTTTTAGCATTTTAAGTATTACAATTTTAATAGCCTTTATATTACGTATATTAAATATAATAATTTTTTTCAATTAAAGAAATTCCATTTTTCTTCATTTTTTATTGGTGGTCTTATATTATGTGAAAAATAGATTTAAAAATTTAGCACAAATACTAATATATATAAAATGAATTGACATTTCTTCTTATTTTATATTTAAATGTCTCTTAATCTTATCTTTCATATATCTGATTTTCATAATTCAAAAATTGTAAACAATATCTTGTTCTTTTTTGTCCAGGATTTATATATATATATATATATATATATATATATATCCCTCCGCACAACAGGTTTGAGTTCAAAGTTTTCTTTCGCCTCGACCAGTTGATATTCCAAATTTAAAGAAATCAGTCTAACCTACTATTTGCCCATAGCGTGAACCCATTACTTTCCGAAGAATATTGACGCTATTTGAAATGCAATGAATCTCGTCCTGGATTTGAGCTCGTTTCACCGTGTCCATTTCCAATGACTGTAACCATTATACTATATATATATATATATATATATATATATATATATATAAAAGTATAGTTTGGTTTGCTTTTGTTTGGTTTCCTTTTTTAAAGGCTTCTCAAATCTCCTGGGTTATTTAATGCCAAAACCATGTAGAAGAACAGCAGTACTACTATTTAACTCATAGGTGGGGGCAAAAATTTTATATCATTGCCAACCGTATTAGTTAAAAGTGAGGGTAATTGCGTGACTGGAGATCGAACTTACTACGATGTAACTGTCCAGGACTTTAGCCTCTACCCTACGAAGAATCCTCCCGTTAACCCTTATAATATAGTATCAGAATTTCCGGGGCAAATAACAATATCTGAAAGGACATTTTATTCTAAATCAAGGACTTGAACGTGCCCATAACCATTGCTTGAAGAGTGCCTCCAATATATATATATATATATATATATATATATAAGCCATTCTGATAGTACGTATTCCCTTAGCTCTCTCACCATCCGTCCCTATCGTCCATCGTTCTTTGCTGGCCAAGACTAGCTCATCCATGTCGAAAGTCATTGGAGAATCTCCCTTTTCAGTTTGCCCTGGTTTCTCCAGTTGTGCCTCGTATGCTTTGTTCGTTTTACTTGGATGGTTGATACGCTTGGAATTAAGTTGCCGTTTAACTGTAAATATAATTCCTGGAAGCAACTGTTGCTTCCTGGATGCTTTCAAAACAGTAGGTAGCATTCTCGTATAATTCCCATCTAGCTTTTTCTAAATACGTTTCGTTAAAGTCTTAGTGGTGGATTTATACAATAGTACCAACATGGCCACAGCGCTGAAGAAATCATATTTGTTTTTAAATCAGAGATAAGATACTCATATGACTGTTGCTGTGTCAGTATGTGTCAATGCATATAGGGTTATTTTATGCCCAGTTCTCAGGGAATACTGGTACATTGGCTTAATGGTTAGAGTGTTCGCCAATGGCACAGGAGATCAGGGTTCAATTCCAGATCGAGTCATACGAAAGACTTAAAAATGGTACTTGATTCATCCTTGCTTAACTCTCAGCATTATAAAGTACGGATCAAAGGTAAAGTCGGTCAATCCAGGGGAAGGAGTGGCGGCCTCCCCTGCACCTTGGTGTAGTAGTTATCAAAAAGGGAGACTTCGGGACACCCGCGACTATGGTCGCCAACTTTACTGACTTACTGTTAGGGAATCGCGTTCAATGTAAATTCATGATTACACTTTTTGTCAAGTTGTTTTTAAGACACTTTATTAGCTAATGGTCCTATCAAATACAAATAATTATTAATCAGATATATTTCACTTATAGATAGGACCTTAACAGATACGACCACTTTGGGTTTGATTGGACCCGGAAATAATGGCAATAAGGAGTAGTAATCACTTTGCAGATCTCCACAAGTGACGCCTCGCAATGAGGTTCTGTTAAGTGTCAAAAGCAAGACATGTTCTTTTTGGGAAGGTCTTATACGGTATTATATTCTGAGCCACAATGACAAGGGTTACTGATAATGAATAATAAAATGACGGCAGTCGAAGAGTTAACAGTTCGTACTTCTTACGGTGACAGCTTGTTAAATTCTGCGTTTACTCAGTGTCTAATACTTACAACAGCCTGTCAGTCATGTTACAAAAAAGAAAAGGCTCGTTATTGATAAACACACTTGACAAGCTGCTTATCAAATGATGCCTGTACACTCTCATGACAGTAACCGAATTCTAATAGAAAAATCAATGCATAGCTTTTCTCGATTGCTAGTACTGAGATTTTTTTCTATGTTCCTTATCATCAAGCCCTCAATCCAAACGGGGAGGAGTCCCCTCGGGTGGGGTGGGGGGGGGATAATGTGTTTTACTGCGGCTTCGAAGTATGCGAGTTCGAATTCCAGTCACAATGTTACGTTTACTTTCGGACTAATAAACTTGGGAAAAGTTTGATTTTTATCTCTTAGCTAAGGGTTGCATAGAACCTCTTCTAATTTCTTGGCACATCGTTAAGCTGTTTCAAGTATTCCTATCAAACACAAATAATCATATTTAATATTAATCATTTGTTTGTACTAAGTTGAATGCTTTCAAGTATTCCTGTCCATCTCGTGTTCGACAATGGTCCAGGGGACCGGTGTTCAATCCAAGGTCGAGTCGTACCAAAGACTTAAAAATTGGTATTTTGTATGGCGTTGCTTAACAATCAGAATTATAAGGTAAAGATCAAGGGTAAAGTGGAGTAATCTAGGGAACAGAGTAGTGGCTTCCCCTACACCTCAGTGTAGTAACTATTGAAAAGGGTGCCTTTAGGTCTCCCTCGACTAAGGTCGCCAACTTTTTATAGTTAATTTGCATACAGCTGTAGGAATCAAATAACTGAGGATGATATTACTTTGTAAATGATTGAATAGTTACACGTGAACTATAGACAGCTTTGGCATTAAAAAACCAAGGCAGTTTAATCCCCTTTCATCACCTAGCTAAGGGTTTTATAGTACCTTTGCTGTTTTGACTTGAAGGATGGTTTCAACAATAAATAACCAGAGCCGACTGACATACCTTTAAACAAAGAAACCAAACTACGTATTAAAACCAGTCTGAACACATTCCTACAGTGTCGGGAGTATGAGACTAAATCGCGTTTGCTAGTGAGGCTACAGTTCACTAACTTTAGGGAGCCTGGATTAAACCCTTTTTTTGCTTTTAATCATTGATTCATTCTGCTCATTTGGTATTTGTTCTCTTTATTTAAATTCCATTGCTCTGTTGGTGGGGTTTCGAATACGACAGCTATCTCCCCTTCAGAAAGGTAAGATGCCACTATTAAATGTATCCTTGGTATCCTCTGCGTTTTCAAATTTCCATGACGACTGATTCTACAATCTCAAACTCAGAGAGAAACGGTGTTGAAGTTCAGACACAAATAACTTTGTTACTTTTGACTGGAATTATGCTATTTTTTTTCCATAAAAGCCCTAGTAAAATGTATTTTTTATTTTATAAGCAATAATCAATTCAAAACTTTTAGCCGTCTCATTGTTTGGGGCAGTAGAACACGCCGACAGCACCTCAGTAGAGTGATAACATCCTACTCCAATGTATCTCCTGCGTCTGATAGTGAGACCCCATTTCTTAAGGAGAGGAGAATCTGGAGTACCTCTCCGTTGCCATTACTCCTTAACCCTTGCCTATTCAGCTAAGGCTGCAGAATATACAGACCTCTCCAACGAGTGTCCTGAACTAAACAATCTGATGATGAGATTCCAGTAATGCTGGAGCTTTCGGGAATGTGGTGTACCCCTTTATTGCCATCGCTCCCAGGTCCACTCAGACCTTAATTGGTGGCACTTGACAGGGTCCTATCTATGAATCAAATAGAATTAAACAGTATACTTTGCTAAAGAACTGTTTTTGAGATTTCAGTTGTTTACTTATGCTCAACTGAAATGTTTGAAAGTAAATAGTTTTGACATTTAACAGTGAGCGAAAAAACAAATTGTATCAATGCTTTACTAAATTTTTTTAAGTAAAACTGTTGTGTTTCTATCTATTGGTCAAATATAACAATTCAATCATTTTCAAAAAATTATCATTATCCGTTATTTCATCCCTACAGCTGTGTGCAAATCCTATTTACCAACCCCTCCGCTCGGGCAGGATATGACACATGGTCAATTTTAAGCGGAGTTTAACAGGTTTGAATTCAGAGTTTTCCTTCTCCTAGACTAGTTGCCTAACCAAGGCTGAAGAACCTAGTCTGTCCTACTATTTACCCATAGCTGGAGGGAGAATAATTGGATTCATACCTTTCCCAAGGGTATTAGAGCTATGTGAAATGCAATCAGTCACGTCCTGGATTTGAACTCGTGTCGCCGTGTTCATTTCTCACGACGATAACAATTACACCACGGGCACCACCTGCTGTGTGCAAATTAACTATAATACACTGGGATTCTTGATAAATAGAATTACTAGTGCTAGACAGGACTACTTGAAACCATTTAACAGTGAGTAAACAAATGACTGATATTAAGTATGATTATTTGTGTTATATAGGAATACTTAAAACCATTTGACTGTGCTAAGAAATGATTAATAACTAATAGAATTATTTGTATTAAATAGCAATACTTAAAATCATATATAACTGTATACAAAGAAGAGCTCGAATAAATCGTTTAAAAGTAAAGTTATCAAATTATTCACTTACAAATCATAAATATATTTTATTTCAAGAAAAACCAATATTCGGTCACATTTGGATATTAAATTCATTTCTATCCTTTTAAGAGCATTGATATGAATCAAAGACTCTAAAATTATTTTAACAGGACTTCACACAGATCCAATAGGAAAATCAAATACATTACAGCCAGATAGGAGGGGTAGTCAAAGGAGAGAAAGAAATGGAGGGATAGTCAAAGGAAGGAAGGAGAGGGAGAAACGAAATCCATTTCCGCAATGTATAGCCTTTACCCATGTTAGGCTTATTCCTGCCCATACTTGTTTCTTGTTAAGACAGCTATAAAACCAATAACATTAACTCTTTAGTAATTACAGTGATACATATACACATTTCAACCATTTCTAACAAAATTATTAATTTTAATTCTAGTACGTCAACTTTTTTTTATATTACCCAATATAATTATATACGTGGTTCATTCAATAAGTTTCCAGGCATTTTTGTACAGCCATTTAAAATTGTCGTAGACTCTTGAAAATTCAGTATGTTATTGTTATATATCTTATAAAATCACAGACCAATTTTTATGATTTTAGGTTCAAATGAACTGCTACAGCAGCAACTGGAAAACATCCTACTAAAGCCAAGTTGTCACAGCTGGTGAATTTCAAAAGAGCAATCTGGACTTTAGAAGAATGATATGCAATAAAATTCTGTTTTAAACTTGGGAAAAATGAATGCGATGAAAGCTGGATTTACTGCTATGACCCAGAGACCAAGAGAAAGAGTTCCCAGGGGAAGCATGCTGGCTCTCCCAGACCCAAGGTCAGACAGAGCAAATCCACCTACAAACTTTTAATGATCACTTTTTTTCACAGCACTGGCATGATCTACATGCACTGGGTTCCCACTGGACAGACAGTCAACAAGGAATATTATGTTGAGGTTTTAAGGGAGTTCATGAAGAGATTCCGTTGGAAGAGGCCAGTACTCTTCGAATTGGGTCAGTGACATTTCCACCAGGACAATGCACCAGTCCACAACTCCATCCTTGTCACAGACAATTTGACAAAAATGGGCATTAAGACAGTTTCTCACCCCCCCATAGTTCAGACCTTGCTCTGTGTGACTTTTAGTTATTCCCTAAGCTCAGAGGCTGTCGTTATGAGACACTTGAGGAGATGAAAGAGGCTGTGATGAAGGTCATTGACACGCTCACACAAGAGGACTTCTATGGGGCCTTCCCGAAGTTGTTGGAACGGTACAACAAGTGCATTACAGCCGGAAGAGATTATTTCGAAGGGGACTATAGTTTCATGTGTTCACTCTCAATGAAAGTGCCCATACGAAAAAGTCTGGAAACTTATTTAATGATCCTCGTATATGTAAACTGTATTTGACATTTAAAATCACACAAAGTTTGATATACCATAAAACACCAACCAACTAACCAAGTAATCCAAAGTTTTAAGTATTGAATAGAGAATGTATCAGACATTGACCAATTAGCATTTGCATCTTAGACTTAGCAAAGCTCAGTAAATGACAAAAAGTCTGAAGTTAAGCAATGATGAGCCCGTTCAGTACTCAGATGGATGATGGTTTAGTAGCCTCACCTATATGAATCAAGCTAAGATCATTGTGACAGATTAAGCAAAGCTTATTAACTTACAAATAATTGAGAGATATATCTCAAGTTGAGGATGGATGAGCCTGTTAAATGCTTAGATGGGTGACTACTTACTAGCAGCACACCCTTTCATCGAGCTGAAACCTGCATACCAGGCAATCAATGCTCAGAGAATAATAACAGAAAATATGGAGAACCTTGTGAAAATCAAAATTACTAACAATGTCTTGCTAGTCTAGTTTGTTGACGATTACCCAAGAAAAGGTATAGAAAAAACATGAAAGCGTGTTTAGTGATGATTCTTTTTAGAATTTGGCCGTGAAGTGAAGTCGGTGAAGTCGTAGGCGACTCGGAGGCTCCTTTTTTATTAGCTACTACATCGAACTATGAAGGAAGGTGCTACTCCTTTCCCTTGATTGCTCCACTTTACTCTCTATCTAAACCTTATAATACTGAGTTTTAAGTAAAGTTGCCCCATTTTTGTTCCTTTGGTATAACTCGACCTGGGATTGAACACAGGTCTCTCGGAACCATTGGCAAACACTGAACCCACTAGTCCAAAGGAATTATTAAAAACCATTCTTTATAAAAACGTTAATGAAATGAATAGCAGCTGGGTGAATGGGTGACTGAATTTATGGAAAATCGTATAACACGACGGAGTATTTAGAATTTTATTTTTGTTTCATGATCTTAGAAAAAGTAAATTTAACAACTCAAATTGGCAAAGGTGGTGTATTTAAGATGATAGAAACTTACACGAACAACAAATCATGAGGAATTTTCTTTTTGTTTTTGTTTCTTTTCGTGACGTTAGAAGAATTAGATTAGTCATCTTATATTGACATGTGGAAGGTGTACACGTGATGACAGACAACCCACACAGATAGAAAAATCATCGAAAAAACTTATGAACAGATATTATATCCTCAATTTCTTTAAATGTGACAAGATTTTGGATTTCGCTTTTTTCTCTCTTCTTTAATAGGGTTTATAGTACAATTTATAGAAATTTACCCATGGAGTACAATAAAATGAAATAAATGGAAATTATCTGAAGTGAGGGCCATGGAAAAAGAATTTACCTTAAGGAAAACCGAAACTAATGGAAATTTATGACAGAACATGTGTCCCTCAACATTTAGTATTAATTCATATATAAAACGTACAATCACATGAGTATTTATTTTGATGAACAATAAATTACAGCCAATCAGCTTTATTTTGAATTAGCATTGTAACTGGTGTAAATCATGCGCTTCTAAGACAACTTTTGGACTGTTTTGCCCTGCCCCAAGACGTAATGGCCAATTTGAAACCTTGAGTTTGAAAACCCTGTTCAAAGAACTCGAGGAGAACCAACGACAATTTCATATCTTAAAGTTCACTGGTTAACAGGAAGAAAAAGAGTATGGTGTGTAATCGTCACCCAGTCAAACGTTTTACAGTTTTGCTGTGTAAGGTTAGTGTGTGAGAAGTTTTCTTTTAACATTTTTCGCTTCAATATCAAGAGTAATGATATGCAGGAAGGTGTAAACAACTGCTTACAGATGGTTTTTAAATTTCTTTATAATGGTTGCCAAATCTCAAACAACATGCGTGTGCATGTATATATTTATCAACCTCCTCCGCGCGAGCAGGATTCGACACAAAGTCAATTTAAACGGAGCTTAACATGATTTCTTTTCTCTTAGACCGGTTTTCATACCGGGCTAAAGAGCCCAGTCTGACTCACTATTTAGCCATAGCTGGCGGCAGAATAACTGGATTCATACCTTTCCCAAAGATATTAGCGAAATGTGAAATGCAAACATTCTCATTCAGGATTTGAACTCGTGTCGCCGGGTTCGTTTCCTACGGCGATATCCATTGTATATATGTATTACACCAGATAGTACATTGAAATGGATAGTTTTTAATAGTTTTGTGGTTGTTTATCCTGGTTTTGGTGTTGTATAGCCATGACCAACTATAAAAACACGTATGCATGCAGAATCATAACAACGACACCATAAAGACGAGCGACCCAGTTCTTTACAAAAATATACCTCTCACTTTATTTGAAAGGGTTCGAAAGGATTACTTAAGGTTTTACTGTGTGAGAGGTGAGTTGGAGGCTGAACAGAACTGCAACATATTGACCCCCACTCTTATGGCCATAACAGCGTTTCTTTCCCGTTCTCCTGGGCTGCTCAACCGGGGGCCTGGTTCTTCTCTACGGCATCTTTTCTCCAACTGCATGAACTTCCTATCGCCGGGTTTATATTATAATTTGACGTCCCCTCTTCTTCCTGCGATCGTCACAATTTCGCACTCAATTCAACCAGTCCACGGTCAAGGTTATATCCTGATATTCCTCGACCGGATGCACCTGTTATTTAAACAGGTGAATTTCCTATTTTGACAGCTTGGCCGGGGTTAATATGTTACATTGGTGATGAATCCACGTTTGGACGCAAAAAGTGAAATTCATTCTTAATCGAAACCTTGTTCAGTTCATACTATCGAAATAACAGTGTTTATGCTGATCACTCAGCTATTTCTCTATCATCAGTTTTGAAGCTTTCGGTTTTTTAAGCTAATAAAGAAACCCCTTTGATAAACGAGACCAAAAATCATGGGCTTTGTATTATCTAAGAGCAACCAGATAGCAACTGACGTATAGTATTTATACTTTATTAATGTCGGTTGTAATACTTCACATCTGTGTTTTACTTGTGACTCCTAGCAGTTAGAGTGTTTGCCAATGGCCCGGGAGACCTGGGTTCAATCCCAGGTCGAGTCATACCAAAGACTCAAAAAATGGTACTTGATGCCTCCTTGCTTAACACTCAGCATTATAAGGTACGGATCAAGGGTAAAGTAGAGCAATCCTAGGAAGGAGTAGCGCCCTCCCCTACACCTTGGTGTAGCAGCTATCGAAAAGGGAGCCTTCGGGTCACCCTCGACTATGGTCGCCAACTTTACTTTTTTACTTACATACGTAAGAGAACTTGATTGGGTCATTCTTACATTTTCGAAACGTTATTGAAACGAGTTGGCTGACTAGAAAAAATATCTATTGGAATATATAAATCTAATCTTAGACTGGGTTGACCCTGGCACAGTATTGTTGTGTGAAGCACAATGCTATCAAATGTAAAAATTCGCAGTAACATCAATAGTTTGACCACTTAAAATACATAAGAAATTTATTTGAAATAAATGAGATGAATGAATGGAAAAATTACAAAAAAACAACATAAAATATACAGGATCAAATATTGAAATATCAGTGTTTTGCCGATTTGAAAGGGTTAAGTCTCTGTGTATGCTTACACACACACACACACACACACACACACATATATATATATATATATATAGTTATCCATAGACATGTTGCATAGCCATAACACATACAACTATACACATATACATGCGGAATAAATAATCAACAATAATGACGAACGAACACACGTCTTTAGAAAAATATACCTCTCACTTTATTCGAAATGGTGGCGAAAGGGTTGCAAAAGGGTTATGTGTGAGAGGTGAGTTGGCGACTGAACAGACTGCAACATATTGATCCCAAGTTTCTCCGTCTTTAGCAGCACTTCTTTCTCATTCTGCAGGCTGCTCAACCGGGGGTCTTGAGTGACCGGCCCTCTCTGGGATCTGGTTCTCACTACAGCATCTTATCTCCAACTAACTGACCCCAACTAACTGAACTTCTTGTCGCACTGGGTTATATCATTGTTTAACATCCACCTGCTTCCTGTGAGCATCGCATCTGCACCAAATTCAACCTGTCCACAGTCAAGGGTATACCCTGACATCTTCGACCGGATGCATATAATTTGTAAACACATTTTGGAGAAATCATTCTTAAACGAGCCTGAGCTCTTTTTTGCACACAGTTAAATGGTTTCTAGTATTGCTATTTAACATTGGTCATTTGTTTGCGCACTTTATTCTATTTCACCCACAGAAAGGACACTATCAAGTACTACCACTCCGAGTCAGAGTTAACATAAGAGCGATAGCAATGGAGGTATACTCAATTTCCTCAAATCTTTAAGGCTCGTGAAAATTTAATGTCATATCCAGAACACTCGTTGCAGGGTGAGGTCTTACCATTCTTCAGAGATGTGGTTGGTGTATTTTACAGCCCCAACTGACTGGGTTTTCATCATCATCATCATCATCATCAAGTTGTGATGATATACCGGGTGCTCTTGCCTCTCTTTCGCCAACCCACGCTAACGATTATCACTTTTAACTGGTTCTCTACTTGGTATCCTGCGTTCATAAAATGCCCAGTGTCCATGTGTCTTCCGTCCCACCAACCGGACAAGTGTGGCACAAGGCATTTTAAAATTGGTCAGGGCACAAGGCCGTTGCCCAGACACGCCCGGCATTCCCCAAAGCCTAAACCTAAGTAAAACACAGCCGACCAGATCTGTGCTGCTGACACGACGGCCGGCCGAAGTGTGCCCCATCAACAGGATTCAGTTGATTGAAATCAGCCCAAATCAGTGTCTATGTGATTTTTTTCTTTCTTCGAAAGTGCCCAGCATGTTGTGTTGGTCTTATTTGGATAGTTTCTGAGATAGGAAGCAAATTCTAGAGCTGCTGTTTCGTGGGTCACAGTTTTAAGTACTTTATTAAGAAGTATACTAAGCGTTTTTGTAAATAATCAAATATTAATAATTTTCCTATTTGAATTAGTGACATCTGTGGAGTCTGAGAATTAATTTTTTAATCTATTGCGGACTTTTTGTCCTCATCTTGGTAGTTTTTTGTGTTGTTTCTTCTTTCACTACGTTTCGGCCAAATTTCACCGCTGGCCTTCTTCAGGTGATTAACCGCGACCTTGGATAGGAATGTTGAAGAAGGCCAGAGGTGAAATTTGGCCGAAACGTAGTGAAAGAAGAAACAACACAAAAAACTACCCAGATGAGGACAAAAAGTTCGCAATAAATAAAAAAGTTAATTCTCAGATTAAGAAGCCTCATCTCAAAATGATTCCAATTAAAGACAATCTATGGAGTCTTCATGAAAAATGCTGCCTACTCAACTTAAAATTCAATCTGATCGGTAATTCTTGCATTCTGTTCTAGATTTAATCGAGTCTAAACCTCAGAATTTTGTTGGAAAGTTTACAACAGTGAAGATATAGAGGTCTCATAAACTCATAAGGGAGTCACTGTGGGGTCGTGGCTAACATTCTTGATTGTGATGTATTAGTAAGCTATTTCGAACTCAAGCAAAGCTTTTACATTAACTTTCTAGAAAAGCTATGAACTCTTTTAACTCACTAACTGTCGGTCAAATTATACCACTACTGTCTTTCTTCAAGGATTGCTTTGGCATTAAATAATCCACAAATTTTTATATGCCATCAAACATAGAAACAAAAGCATAAAAAATCCACGTACTAAACATTTGGCTCTACGAAATCACATTTCTTTATATATTTATTTATTGAAAATAAAATAAAATGTGTTAGTCTTGTTTGGCTAGAAATATGTGAATTCGCTTAAAAAATCCTAAACCACACTGCTCTATTTGCGATGAAAGCTTCCAGAAATAATAAAGGAATAACCTCATCGACTTTCAAACTATTTATATCACCTCTCCACCGCGTAGGTTGGTTGGTTGGGATTAATGGCATATCAACCTTTGTAGGTTATTTATCGCCAAATCCATTTTTATGTAAATAATAAGTTCTATCTAAAACAATTCAGTTTAGTATGAGTACACAGTATAATTGTCAAAAACATTTCTATTTCAAGCTATTTAGTTTAGTCAAGCAGTTCTAATTCAGCTAATTCAGTTTAGTATAAGAACAGATTTTGTTTACACACAGTTAAATCTCAAAACAGTTCTGAGTTAAACAAATCAGTTTAGTGTAAATACAGTCTCAATATCAAAAAACAGTCCTATTTCAAATAATTCATTTTAGCATAAGCACCCAGTTTAAATATAAGAACGGTTTCAGTTTAGCATAGGCACGTAGTTTAAATGTAAGTACGGTTTAATTGACAAAAATATTTCTATTTCAAACAATTCAGTTTACCTACCCTGTTTAGTCAAACAGTTGAGTTTAGCATAAGAATGTCGTTAGTTCTATTTAACCCAGAGATAGGGCCCTATCCAGTGCAACCTCGACGGGCCTGAGTGGACCTGGGAGCAATGGCAATGAAGGGATGGTCCGTATTACCCAAAGCCTCAGCATTACTGGGACCTCACCATCTGATCTTTTAGTGTCATATATAGGACACTCATGGGGGGGGGTCTTACCCCTCTGTAGAGATGCAGTCAGTGTGTTCTACAGCCCCAGCCGACTGGGCAACCGCCACGTAAAGTAGGATGTGATAAAAGGTCAATTCTTAATCAAAGCAAAGCTGGTTTGTATTCAAAGTTTTCCTTCTCATCGATTGCTTGCTTAATCATGGCTATAGAACTCAGTCTGAGCTACTACTTACTCATAGTTGGGAAAAAGAAAAGGGTATTGCCACGAAGTGAAGCGCAATCAGAATGGGTGCAGGATTTGAACTCTGGTCACCAACTCCAGTTTTTGAGACGATACTCGTTACGCTAAGCCCAATTTATTAGCTGAAAATATGATTAAAAACCTACTTTATTTCCAGGAGAATATTAGTTCGGCTCCTATATTCCGGAAGCTTGTCTTTTGTGGACAATGAATTGACCAATTTAGCCCCCGGAAGCTTATGAAAAGACGTGTCTCAAATCTACTGTTGTATTGTTATCTCTTAATTCCAAGTTTTTATCATAGTGGAGATCTTCAAACCAATAATGTGGTTTTATTTTGTCGTATCGTATATAAGGGAAGTTTAGTTGACGTAGCCAAATGCTTAATGATAGGAAATGTAGGGAATCAGGCAACTGGGTTCTAACACCAGCTTTTGCAGTTTGTATTCTGTTGATATTAATACTCTTGAAAAGTTAGAAAACAACTTTTCCAAGGAGTTATAGATAAATGATTAGAGGACTTTTTTGTTCAGTAATGGGCCAGATAAAGGACTAATTCTTATGAGTGGTTCCATGTAATGAATAAAATCTTTCACGTATTTCTTAAAGAAGGAATTGACATCTTTATATATTTACAGTTATGTCAAGAGATGAGATACGTTTAATTTTGGACTAATTCCCATGGGAAAGATATGAGACTCTTTATGCCCTCAGTTGTTAGTTAAATAGTACCACTGGTGTTTTTCTACAAGGATGGGTTTGGCATTTAATACCTCACGAATGTTGATATGCTATTAAACAATGAATCGAATAAGTTTTGTAGAAAAACTTGAACTCATAATTACGGAAGGCCGTAGAATGGAACAGCTAAAATTTTTTGGCAATAATGAAATAAATAAAAACTATTCGATCAATATTCTGAACAACTTTTTTGAAAAATTATCTTTCCACTTATTTCACATTTTTATAAATATTATATTTTTCTTTTTTTTCTCTAATTATTTTTGTAAGTTTACTTATCCTTCTATTTACTTCTCTCTCTATTTTTACATTATATATATATATATATATATATATATATATTACTTTCTTTCCATATTCATTCTGTGGAACCTTTTATTTCATTTTCTTTAATTTAATTGTCTCCTTTTTTATTGTTCCTTTCGCACATTTCCTTCTGCACGACATTCTAAATCGAATAAGAATGCCCTCTTGCAAATGATATTCTGCTTGAAGCATTACATTGTAATGGCCTGCTCAACGCGCATGCGTGCTTGCATATATATCTTGGGGAGGAATTTTTCGTTTTGTTTTTGGTTTTCCTATGAAAGACTGATGACTTTTATTCTGCGCACGTAAAATGTATTAAAAATACCTCTTTTTCTGTCAGTAGATTTTTTTTCTTTTCTTCTCAATGAAAACTTTGGAGCGAAGGTCATCTAAAGAGTTATAAGAAAGAAAAAATTCATTTTTCGATCATGAATTATGACAATGAGTGACTGTGAATACACGTATATAAGTCGATTTTTTATTTTTAAATTCTTTTTTTATTAGAAAAGGTTTTGTTCGTAAAACCTGTTCATTATTAAGCTCCGTATCCTATAACTGTTAGAAAGATAAGTTTTATATACATTTACCTTGTATGAATACACTGACAATTATCTTATTTTTTTCTTCTTAATTTATAGGTGTAATGGTTATCGTCGTAGGAAATACACACGGCGACACGAGTTCTAATCTTGAACGAGACTGATCGCATTTCACATAGCACTAATACCCTTGGGAAAGGTATGAATCCAATTATTCTCCCTCCAGCTATGGGTAAATAGTAGGGCAGACTAGGTTCTTCAGCCTTGGTGAGGCAACTAGTCTAGGAAAAGGAAAACTCTGAATTCAAACCTGTTAAACTCCGCTTAAAAACTGACCTTGTGTCGTTTCCTGCCTGAGCGGAGGGGTTGGTAAATATGATTTATAGGTAAAACGATACATGAACATTAAATTCTTTTAAATTCTGAATTAGTAAAATCTTGGTTTCAGAATATAGTATCTATTTTATGGAAGGCCGTAGAAATATTTAAAAATTATTTCAAAATTCAACAAAATATTTTACTGCTACAACAACAACTTCAATCAAATATGGCACTATGAACTTTTGTGTGCCAGTACATAGGATTAGACATGTATATATATATATATATATATATATATATATATATATATATATATGTGTGTGTGTGTGTGTGTGTGTGTGTGTGTGTGTGTGTGTGTATACATATATGCATAGTTGAAGGTCGACAATAGGCATGGACATATATATATGTATATGTTCGGGTTTGGACCTAGATGTATCTACGCAGTATACAAGATGAGAGAGGAGGAAGTAATTTATTGACCCACCATCAGCCTGGCAGGCTGGCAGGTCAACACGTCGATTTAAACAAAGCGACCTTGTGACCCTAAATGAGTATGAGGCTACCCACAGGAAAGGTAACAAAGAAACGGGAAATGACCAAGAACTTTCTGTTTCTCATGATCCTGAAAATAGGGGAAGTTTCGACTACTCCGGGAAGACAAGATAACCCGGTCTGATTCCAAGGCGAAGAAAAGTCCCAAGCCATGGATGCTAACAAGAGGTAGTTTAGTGAGTGAGTTGGCTGTGAACAGAGAGTTGAGATTAGTGCGGAAGATGGAAGCAGTTAGCTGTTCTAGAGATAGCAGAGTAGCTGCTGGAGTTCGCGCCACACTCCGAGTTGAGGGAAGTAGAGCTTGACAAATGTCTTGGAATGAAACATTCCACCCATCCGTGAGCAGGTTCAATCTCTCTAACCTTGTGATGTCTTTTCTTTTTCCTTGTCGTGACACTGTCGTCTCAGGGCTCGCACACATTGATATGCATCGGTTGGCAACAGTGGGGTTCTCACAACTCAACAAAGCAGAATATGCAGCGGTGCAACCAAGCTTGCAAAAATTCATAAAGTATGCATAAGGCATAATGAGCAAATGCACGAATGGCAGGTGAGGAGGTTATGTCACACTAACCACGGCCAGAACACAAACCCTAGTGTTGATTAGCAAGAAAAATACGAAATTGCCATTCCGTGGGTTTGACCGTTTCATCGGACCACAGAGGGAAAGTTAAAGAAAACGGAAACGATAGTCAAATATTTGAGTTTTGTCAGAAGACGAAAAAGACTGTTGAAAATAATTTGTTTGTTTGGTTGGTTTTATGGCATATCAACCATTGTAGGTTGTTTAATGCCAAGTCCTGTTTATACTTACATATCAAATATATATTTGATTTGTAAACACATTTTGTTCATAACATTTTTAAGTGAACCTGAGTTCATTTTTGGCACACAGTTAATTGTTATGTATCATGACTAATTCCATTTACTATTAATAATCTGTTTGCACCCAGTTAAATAGTTTCAAGTATCGCTTTGCAAAATCACAATTTAAAATTAACCATTTGTTTACACATTTAAATAGATTTCATTTTTAATAAGCTAGAAGCAGTTTGCTTGCATACCAGTATTACACTTGTTTCTACTTGTTTCTACACAGTTAATTGGTGTCAGTTATTGCTATCTAACACATACAATTCAATTTAAAATTAAGAAATTATTTCCAGACAATGAAGTGGTTACAAGTATTGCTATTTAACACTAATTATTCTATTAAACATTACTCATTCGTTTAAACACATTCAAATGAACAGTTAAATTAAACATCAGTCATTTGTTTAGATATAGTTAAATAATGAAACAGTTCTATTTGAAAAAAAAATCTAATTTAGCATAAGTCATGTTTGCTCACTGTTTAAATGTCAAACAGTTCTATTTTATTCATAAATATGACTGTCAGATGGTACTACTCAGAGACAGAGTGGACCTGGGAGCGATGGCAATAAAGAGGTACTCCAAACTCCCCAAAGTTTACAATCAGATGTAGTTAAGAGTCATATCAGGACACTCGTTGGGGGTGGGGGGTTACCCCTCTGCAGCGATGTAGTCAGTGTATTCTACAGCTCTTGCTGACTTGGCTGTCTTGAAAATGAGGACGACGTTGATACCAATGCAGTTAGAATGCTCCGACAAAGTTTTGAAAAATACTGAAGCAATTGGAAATTAGAGAAAGAATCAAAACTATTATGACACAGCCATACTAAGATCAGCTAGAATACTGAGGAGAGTCCTGGAGAATAGAATACACTTTCTTTTACAGAGCAAAAAAACAAAACAAAAAAACATCCCCCCGCGAAGGCTATAAAAGACAATAGTACCTGACTGGATCACGAAGCGAAATACTAGCCTGTCTTGGAAAGACCACAAAAAAACAAAAAAACAAACAAACAAAAAAGAAAACAATCTCAAGAGCAATGACTAATCTATTTTATAGATCTCAACTACGTAAAAAAATGCTTTATAACTTGCTTGAATGTTGTGGGCTATTTCCTGAAGAAAATATGTACCGCAAGGAAATAAATGGAACATACATATATATATATATATATATATATATATATATATATATATATATATATATATATATATATATATCATGGAAGCTATGGAACTTTATATTTTTTCCTTTGCTTAGGTTTTCGCCAAAACAGTTGTCTTCGACGTAGACTTTTCATTGCAACTTGCAACTTTTTTATCATAGCAATAATACCATTTACCTATATAGAAAGAAAATTCACAGAGATATAAATTTACCAAGTTTCTCGAAAGATAAGCCACCTCACGAACATTGATGATATTAAAATCTTTACCAAGAGGTGAAACAAACGAGAACATCGAGTATGAATAATTAGAATCTACAGCCCAGACATAGGAATAATTTCTTTTTATAGAAGAAACAACTTGCTTTTAATGAAAAAACTAAAGGAGAATCGACGGTCGGAATAGAACTGCATAATTTGGAATGCATCAGAACACGAAGACAAATAAAAGCCAAGAAATATCGAGGAAGATTAGAAACGGAAATCATTAAACACACTGAAAGGGAAGAAAACATAAGAACTGAATATCTAAGAACAAGAACATTTCTCAATATCAAATGTAGCAAAAGAAATTTAATCAAAATAATACATACCTGAGCAGTTTCCCCTGTAAGATATTCTGGATCCTTCTTAAAATGGACAAAGGAGGAACTCAAACATACGAACCAAAGAATAAAGAAATTGATCAAGGTGAACAAAGTTTTATATCAGAGAGATGATATAAGCAGACTTGATACGTAGATATCAAAAAAAGAAGGAAGAAGTTGTCTCGCCAGTATTGATGGTTTGATTTGGTTTCATTATTTAATGGCATATCAAACTTTGTAGGTTATTTAATGTCAAAATCATTCTTAGAGAAATCAGTAGTGGTACTATTAAATCCATTCGTGGGAGGACAAGGGGGTCAATGCCTTTCCCAAGGGTATTTGTCTGAAACGGAATGTTATGCCGCGACTGGAGTTCGAACTCGCTTTCTACGATACCGCAAGTCCAGTGTCTTAGCCATTACACCACGAGAACACCCCCTCACCAGTATTAAGGATTGCAATGGATGCAACAATACATGACCTAGATGAATATGCAAAATAGCAACTAAATACTAGAAAACTATTGTAAAGATACTTGAAGCGACAAACAAAATTGAACATGAGAAAACCTGAAGATAGAAAATTAGATCACTTTTAATAATGTCACAAAAAGAATATAAACCTCAAATGACTGGCTGAGGGAGTTGATCCACTAGGAACTGTACAAGAGACTGAAATTTACCCATGTAGACAAATGATATAAGTAAAAATAAAAAGAATCTGTCCTAGAAAGTGAAACACATAAAATTCTCCAGGATTCGACCCATAGGTCTAGTGGGTACAGTGTTCACCGGTGGCCCGACGGACCAGGTTCAATCCCAGGTCAAGTCATACTAAGAGTCAAAAATTAGTACTTGATGCTTTTCTTGCTTAACACTCAGTATCATAAGGTACGTATCAAGGGTAAAACGGAGCAATCAAGGCAAAGGAGTGGCCTCCTCCCCCAACCCTTTGGTGTAATCCTATTTACCCAACCCCTCCGCTCGGGCAGGATATGACAAATGGTCAATTTTTTAAGCGGAGTTTAGCAGGTTTGAATTCAGAGTTTTCCTTCTCCTAGACTAGTTGCCTCCCCAAGGCTGAAGAACCCAGTCTGCCCTACTATTTACCCATAGCTGGAGGGAGAATAATTGGATTCATACCTTTCCCGAGGGTATTAGTGCAATGTGAAATGCAATCAGTCTTGTCCAGGAATTGAACTCGTATCGCCGTGACCATATCCTGTGACGATAACCATTACACCACGGGCACCTTTGGTGTAATAGATATTAAAAAGGGAACCGTCGGGTTGCTCTCGACTATGGTTGCCAACTTTACATACAACATTACTTGAGGTACAATCACGGTCTGAAGACCAAACCTTGTTTTGCAAAAAAAAAAAAAAAAAAAAAAAAAAATTGTCATCTCATCCAGGGAATTTGCCATTTCAGCAAATCATACAACAGAAATAAAAGAAAGATAAATGTTAAATAAAAATTAGGATGTTGGAACAGAGTCGAAAAAGGGGTTGGTTGGTTGGTTGGTTGGTTGTTTTTTTTTTTTTTAGGGCAAATCAACCTGTGTAGGTTATTTAACGCCAAATCCATTCTTATGCAAATGGTTCTATTTCAAACAATTCTGTTTAGCATGAGTATATAGTTCAATTGTCAAAAACATTTCTATTTCAAGCTATTCAGTTTATTCAAACAGTTGTAATTCAGCTAATTCAGTTTAGTATAAGTACAGATTTTGTTTACACACAGTTAAATGTCAAAACAGTTCTAAGTTAAACAAATCAGTTTAGTATAAGTACAGTTTAGTTTAAGTACGCAGTTTAAATGTAAATACAAATTAATTGTCAAAAACATTTCTATTTCAAGCTATTCAATTTTGTCAAACAATTCAGATCCAAACAATTCAGTTTAGCATAAGTATGCAGTTTAGTTCTATTTAACTCATAAATAGGGACCTATCATGTGCTACCATCCTAGGCCTGAGTAGACCTAGGAGCGATGGCTATGAAGAGGTGCTTCGCATTTCCCAAAGCTCCAGCATCACAGGAACCTCACCATCAGATTGTTGAGTGTCATATCAGGACACTCGTTGGGGTAGTCTTACCTCTCTGCAGAGGTGCAGTCGGTGTGTTCTACAGCCCCAGTCGACTGGGCAACGAAAATGTTGTGGAAGATGAAAGTGAAGGTGATACCAGTTGTAGTTCGTCCCGTTGGAACGGTTCCCCAGGGCCAGGAAAAAAGAACAAGAGAACGGAGAATTAAAAGAATAAACGGGACTATCCATAACCCAATACCGTAAAAATCATCAAAAGTACTTAGTAGAGTCCTGCAGACCCAAGCAGACTTACATTCTCTATGAGTTTAGTGAAAAAGTTCCAGGAAAAACTGATCAGCTGAAACGATAAAATCAACTAATTGACCAGTACTTTTCTTTTTTTGTTGTTGTTAATTTATTCTAAATATCGTTCCCTGGCGAGGATTATATGACCTCCATACATCCCAAAATCCCAGTCAATTCGATGCATCTCATTTTGTTGAACAGATTGTGGTTTTTGCCGTGGATGGTCAAATATCAAATTTTTTGCACCATTTTCAGTAGATCAGCTTTCTTACACCACCAGACCTCCTCTTGGATTTTATTTGTGTTGAACTTTCGTCTTATGTGGTTAAATGCTTTCAATTATTATTATCATTATTATCAGTGGTAGTTGTCGTAGTAGTAATAATGGTAGTAATAGAAATTTTTGTGAGTTTTTCACACTAACATTAACTGAAGACAACCGCTCGTTCTGCTGTTTTTTCCTTGTTTATTTTATTTAAAATAGCTTGTGTGACATAGTATTCTAAGGCCCTTTCAAAAACTTATTCAAATGTGAATTCAGCAAGAAAGAACGGTAAAGCACAAGAATAACACTGTTTTGCACAAGGATTATTTTCTTTTGTCAATACCTTGATAATGAAGGATAATAGGTGCATTCACTCTAATGGTTGATATGTTGTGATATAGACATGTCACTACTGAAATCTGAAAATCATGTTCCTTATTTTCTTCCATTATTAAAATCCATGAATGCTGGGCTATTCATTGACTCCAATTACAACATGTGGTCATCATTTGTATTCAGCTAGCACACGGATATCCATATTTGTTAAACAACGTTATATATATGTGTGTGTGTGTGTGTGTGTCTGTGTGTGTGTGTGTGTGTGTGTTGTGTGTGTTTGTGTGTGTCCGGGTGAAAAATCAGTTTATTTTCATTCTATAAAAAAGCAAATGTTAAATTTTTATGGGAAAAAAGGTTTCAGATTTGAATCTGTGTTTTTGCATGTTTGACGATTCAGCGCTTTCGAGTGGCAGACAATTATGTTTGAATTTGCGAAGTTACACTTGTAGGATGAAAATAATTTAAGAACACATTCTTCCTCCTTGATTAATGAATTTTTTTAATCAATATTGGGGCCAATTTGGAGACTATATAAATCTTTTATAAAAACCGCCACATTCCAATATTCAATTACGATTCGTCTTCAACTTTATTCACTTTCGTTTTTACTTTTGTTGAGTTAATATCAGTCATTTTCCAGCAATCAATTTCTCGGATAGTATTTAATTTCATTGTCGCTTAAATATTTCTTAAAGTACAATAATATTTTCTGTTTACTTTTCGATAAAGATGGTCGTACTAATATAACATTCCTTACTGCAGATTAATATCACCAAGAAAGTATATCTATGATGGTAATATATATATATATATATCTGTATTGAGGAGTGTATAACACATCACTCAATAAGTCCCACGCCTGACATTACAGGAGGTATCACTGATAAAAAATCCAAATTATTTTTTTTTATAAAGGTCTAACCTTCAAATAACACGAGTCAAAATGTGGGCTCAAACCGATAATTAGATTACAAATTACAGTTATTTAAGAGAAGCTACTGTTGCAAATTCTCAAAACAATAGAAAAATCTGAATTTCGTGTATAGACAAAGTATTGCTTTCTGATGAGAAAAATACAGTTCAGGCAAAACAATTGCTTCATAAGAGTTATTCGGACTCTGCCCAGTCCGCAACAACGGTTAAGAGGTGGTATGCTGACTTTAAATTCGGTAGTACAGACACAAATGAAAGCTGAACGCTGAGGTCACCCGAATTCGACAGTTGTCCCAGAAAACACCAAAAGCTCCATCAACTCGATCTTGCCGATCGTAAATTGAAGCTGCAAGTGACAGCAGAAGAGTTAAAAATATCAAAAGGCTGTGTACTCACTATTTTTCATGAATATTTGTCAATGAGAAAGCTGGGTTCAAAGTAGGTACCGCGTTTTCTCACAGTCGTTCAAAGATAAGATCTCGTCAACGATTCAGCAACTGTGTCGACTGAACAAAAAGGAGTTGTTGGGTAAATCTGTGTCAATGGATGAAACATGGACCCACCTCTTTTTTTAGGACTCAAACCTGCAATCAGATGAGTGGACAGCAATAGGTGAAAGCCGTTCATAGCGACCAAAGATGCAAACATCAGCAGGCAAGTTTTTGATCTCCGTATTTTGGAATGCACAAGGTATTTTGTTCATCGATTACCTTGAGAAAGGAAGAACCATTGATAGTGAATATTATATAGCACTAATGGAGGTTTTGAAGAAAGAAATTGCCTTAAAAGGGCCACAAATTAAGAAGAAAAGTGCTCTTTCACCAAGATAATGCACCATGTCACAAGTCGATCGGAACGATGGCAAAACAACATGAATTGCACTTCGAATTACTTCTGCATCCACCGTATTTTCCAGATCTGGCCCCCAGTGACTACTGACTGTTTGCAGACTTTAAAAAATGCTCCGGGGAAAGAGATTTGGCTCCAATAAAGAAGTGATATCGGAAACTGGGGCGTATTTTGAGGCCAAAGGCAAATCGTTCTACAAGAAAGGGATCAAATTGTTAGAGAACTGTTAGAATCAGTGTCATCCTAGAAGAAGATTATGTTGATGAATAAAGTCAAATTTTGTCAAAAAGTTGTTTTATTGGTTAGGCCTGGTACTTATTGAGTGATGTGTAATAACAAATGTGTAATAGAGAATTGCTATTCAAGCAAATTTTGTTAAAGACGATGGAACATTGTTTATTATTTTTAATTCTATTTTTTTAATTCTCTAAATTTTTCTGTATCGGGATCAAGATGGTAAAGGAATTGTGTCACATCTACCAAATCACTTTCGAACATACTTTTGCTCGTCATCAGGGGTAGTGTAGTTTGGCGTTGACAGTTTAAGTTTTTACTGTTTTGATTATTTGAAGCCTTTTTTTTCAAGTTGTCGGTTGGAACGTTTTCGGCGTTTTGTTTTTAAACGTTCGGTTTGAAAAAGGTTTACCCATAGAATTAGTGATATATATATATATATATATATATATATATATATATATATATATATATATATATATATATATTACCATCATAGATAAACTTTCTGTCTATAATGTGACATACATATACGGCGATCTTTTACACTCACTAAATATATTTCAAAACAAATGCAAACTGTTGAAAATAATTTCTTGTTAATACCATAATTGGACATATAAACATATTAACAAAATCTATTTTTTTCATGAAGAAAAGGAAAAGTAAACTTAATTGTTATTCAAGAAACTTTCCACACAACTTAAGAAATAAAAGGTATTTTGTTGAATTCTATATTATTTTTCATTACATATTTTCCCTCCACACACACATGCACATATTCTAGTACTATTGAGTATATATATATATATATATATATATATATATATATATATATATATATATATATATCTGCTGAATATATTTATATATACTGAATATATATATATATATATATATATTGTTATACAAGGACTGACTGTTTGGTTGTATTACAACTCTTCAGTGTGGCTAGACACGTAGGACGCTTCAAGCTGGGATCGAAACTTACACTTCCACACTGGCAGGATATGGCACAAGACCAAATTCTAAGCAGAGTTTAACAGGTTTTGTTTCACAGTTTTTCTTGTCTTCGTCTGTTTTCCTAACCAAGGCTAAAGAACCCATCCTCCCTTCTATTTAGCTGGAGGGAGAATAACTGGATTAATACCTTTCTCAAAGGTATTTGTGCAATGTGAATGGCAATAAGCCTCGTCCAGGATTCGAACTAGTGTTGCCGTGTCCAATTCCTACATCGATAACCATTACAGTACGTGCAAGATTTTATACAAATCTATATAAATGTGTGTCGACCGAGAAGTAACCACCCACAAAAAAAAGGTTTCATTCAATCAGTTGTGAGGCTCCAGTTCTAGACCACTCAGAATGTTGGTGTGACCACCACAGATCAATCGTAAATATACTTGTTATAGTCCTATCTAATGGTCAAAATGATCTCCTTGAAAAGTATGTGAATCAAATAATAATATTCTTTCGTAGGCTCAGTCGTATCTGACGATTCGGTGATCGGAGGACACACCCTCGAATGGGGAGTAAGCCTCGCAATTCAATGCGCTATTATTCGATTTCATGTTTATAAAGACCTCGTCTATCTGTGCCTTTGTACTGTTTGCGTATGCGTACGTCCAAAGTTTTCCCTTCCTTTTTTTGAAAGTTTGTATTGAGGCATGTTAATCTAATTTCTATCGTGAAATCTGTCAGATGTTATCCATTTTTGTTTGAAAACCTGTGTAGGCTGAATTTGTGGTTTCCGTTTTTACCAATTTGGGCATTCATGTCTCCGCCGATGACGAGAACATTGTGTTTCGGGATGCTATGAAAAAGAGAGGATAACTGATCATAGAAGGCAATAAGGTCAGTTTCTTCACTAACATTGGTGGGGCTGTAGCAGGAAATTATTGTTGGGCTGGGATTGCCATTAAAAGTCGCTACCATCATCCTTGGTTGTATTTTCTCTATACACATTAGGGAGTCTTACCTCTCTATAGAGATGCAGTCAGTGTATTCTACAGCCCCAGCCGACTGGACAATATGTATATGTGTGTGTGCGCGCACATTTGTAATCCCCCCCCCACGAGTCGGATCTGATGCTAGGTCTTAAGTTTTAAGTGGAAGAAAATACTCTCAATTCAGCGTTTTTCTCACTAGACAGGTTGCTATAACAAATATTTCTTTTGCCCAGTCCTTTGGGACTGTAGAATACACTGACTGCTTCTCTGCAGAGGGGTAATAGCCCCAACAAGTGTCCTGGATATGACACTAAACAATCTGATAGCAAGGTTTCATTAATGCAGACGCTTTGGTGAATTCGAAGTACTCCTTTACTGCCATCACTCCCAGGTCCACTCTGTCCCCCAGTGGTAGCACCTAATAAGGGTCTTATTTATTGTTTAAATAGAACTGAACCATGGTTTCTTGGGTTTACTGGGGTTTTTTTTGCATTTAAACGGCATATTTATGCTAAATTGATTTGTTTAAAATAGAACCGTTTTGTCATTTAAACTGGGTACTTATGCTAAACTAAATTGTTTAAATTAGAACTGTTTGACTTAACTAAATAGCTTGAAATAGAAATTTTTTTGACAATTAAACTGTGTACTCATGCTAAACTGAATTGTTTGAAATAGAACTGATTATTTGTTTAAAAAATGGATTTGGCGTTAAATAACCTACAAATGTTGATATGCCATGAAACCCAAACAACCATCAACCAACCAAAAAATATGTGGAAATCCACATGGCGTAATGGCTAATGTCCTGGACTGTGAGTCCCAGTTACGCTATTACGTTCACTTTTTTACTAATACCCAAAAGTAAGGTTTGAACCACCCTTATCGTCCTAGCTACGGCTTAAATAGTATCTCTGCTATTCCTCTTCAAGAGTGGTTTTCGTATTAATAAAATTCACGAAGGTTGCTATAATATTAACGAAATAAACAAAGAAAAAATATGAAGAATGAAGTCTGCTCATTTATCAACAAATAGCTAGTGGGGAAAAGAAGATATATATTCTTTTCTTTCCGTAGGGTTTTAGTACGAAGTGAAAAGCAACTAGCTTCGTCCGCTATGTAATGTTCCCATTTCCTCAGAAGCTCGCTCTTGTGTGTTTATATGTAAAAATGTCAGTTCACTGGAAAATTAATGATTTTTTTTTGTACTGAAACCATCATTCACAAACCTACTTCAACCAGTCGGCTGATGTGTACTTTTAAAGATTTTGCATATTCCCTCACGCAATGACCAGGTGTTCGTCCTACACGGAAAACATTCTCTCGTTCGATAATGTGTTAAATTAGTACGTAGAATAAAAATGTTGGAATAGTACTGCAAAGGTTTTGATGGGTCAAGTCAATCGTCACTTTTTAAAATCTAAAACGATTTTTCAATAGAAAAATAGAAGTACATTTTTAAAAAACCCGAAAATAAATTTTCATTATATCATATGTCATATACATGAGTAATGATTAAACTTATGAATGAAATAAGACTATTTTATTTATAAGGTTTTAATAAATTCCTGACCACTGACAATCTCATAAATCCCTAGTATTCACTGTAACATTATAGCAAAATCCCTAGCATCTGTATAATGTATATCATAAACATATTTATTTAAAAACACCGAGGTTAATTCCCGGCCAGCATCAGTGCATTTCTTTCAAATTTACAGTGAACCCAAATGGAAAAATCACAACTATAATGAACTATAAAAGCCATCAACTAGCGTATCAATGAATTATACAGACACCTGAAGTGATTAGGCCAGCGAACAGTCCCAGTTTAAATCCATATAGAAATTTATAAAATTGAAAAAAAAAATGAACAAAAATGTCGCATAAAAAGGCTCCATCCACCAAAGAAGAATTATTTACTATATATTCGAGAAAGTTGGAGCCACTTTAACAAAGTCTATAGCTTCAAATTACTGAAATTCCTGCTTGAAATAATTCAGGCTGTCAAAAAGGAGAAACTAGATAATATTTTTAATTTTATTGTCAATGAATTCCATTTTCTTATTTTCGACATGAGGTTCGTTCACATTTTCCTCAGCATTGTTTAAAAATAATTATATCATGAATTTAAATTATATAGTATAGTTTGTTAAAAGGTATAGTTTATGAATTCATATTGTTCAGCTTTTAAAGATATATGTTTTTCGTATTAATTATTTTTAAATGTTTTAAATATGAAAAACAAAAACAAAACAAAAAACAAAAAAAAAAAACATAATAAAACTCACCCCCACCAAAAAAGAAAAAAAAACCTCCAAAAAACAAACAAAAAAACGAACAAACCGTTTCTGAACATTCTCTAATAGGGTCGATTCTAACTTGCCCATTGGGACTTGTGAGGAGAGTGTTCTCCAATGGCCTTGGAGACCAGTTTTCAATACCAAGTCGGGTCATACCAAA
The DNA here is from genome assembly GCA_963585895.1 of Sepioteuthis lessoniana. Lineage (NCBI taxonomy): Eukaryota > Metazoa > Mollusca > Cephalopoda > Myopsida > Loliginidae > Sepioteuthis > Sepioteuthis lessoniana. The sequence goes on along the minus strand of OY757912.1, from coordinate 44,797,870 downwards.
GGCTCAAATAATGTTTCTTGATTAACGCTCTGCATTATAAGGTACATAACAATAGCAAAGGGGAACAATCAAGGGAAAGAAGTAGCACCCTCCTCTACACCTTGGTGTTGTAGCAAATGAAAAAGGAGCCTTGGGGTCGCCCTCGACTATGGTCGGCAACTTTACTTTTTTACTAATCAAGGCAAAATCGTCAGAGCTTTTCTCAGAAGTTCTGTCTATGTATAAACTGATAAACAGACACGTATATATATATATATATATATATATATATATATATATATATATAGGAAATTATGTGTCTACATCTCCGTAACAGAAACTACGTCACCACTGATATCACGATTTCTTTAGTCGTTTATGTCCCATTCTCAATGATTTTAGTTTCATTTAAATTACAATGACGATTACGAATAAAATTGATTTAAACTATTACAAGTACGCTTGGTCCTATTATAATTTCATCTTTTTCCTTAGATTTATCACAAAAACGAAGGACTGGGGCATCCAAATCGACCAACTCACTCGTGAAAGTTTTGCAAGCGCAGCTTACTAACCATTACATGACTTGAACGCCCTACAGTTGGCATTATATAGCAATTTAATAAGCGTTTTGCTCAGATGTGGCTTAATGCCGTATGAAATGGATCCCAGTGAGACTCGAACGCAATCGTAAAGGTTTGTTAGTCAAGCTTATCAACCATTACACTACCCGAGGCGCCATAGTTGGCGTTATATAAAAAGCGAATACAACCAGTTATATTTTTTATATACAAGCTAATAGTGATTTACAGTAAGAAGAATACCAATTTGCATTTTGATATCAAAAATATAATTTTGGTATTATTGATTTCTGATTTTTTTTGTTTTATTTTGATAAATATGAGCAAAAATCCCATCGTTACACCTTATAAAAAATCATTAGAAAAATGAAACATGTCTGATTAAATACAGATTAATTTAGTTAAATAGTTAAATAAGAAATATTCATGTTGGTTGGTTGTTTGGGTTTTATGGCAGATGAATCTTTATAGGTTATCTAACGCCAAACCCATTTTTATGCAAATAGTCAGTTCTATTTCAATTCCGTTTAATTTGAGCACAAAGTTTAATTGTTAAAAACATTTCTATTTCAAACTATTCAGTTTATTCAAAGAGTTCTAATTCAGCCAATCCAGTTTAGTAGAAGTACAGATTTTGTTTACACACATTTAAATGTCAAAACAGTTCTATATATAACAATACAGTTTCGTGTAAGTACAATTTCAATGTCAACAACAGTATCATTTGAAACAATTCAGTTAAGCATAAGCACGTAGTTTAAATGTAAGTACAGTTTAATTGTCAAAAACATTTGTATTTCAAGCTATTACAAACAATTCTAATTTAAAAAAATCAGTTTTGCATAATTTTGCAGTTTAGTTTTATTCAACCCATAGATAGGGCCCTATCAGGTGCTACCATTCCGGGCCAGAGTGGACCTGGGAGCAATGGCAATGAAGGGGTACTCCGCATTCCCAAAAGCTCAAGCATAACTCTCACCTCACCTTCTGATTGTTTTGTGTCATATCCAGGACACTAATTGGAGGGACTTACCACTCTGCAGAGGTATTCTACAACCCCAGCCGACTGGGCAAAAGAAATATTCTGTAATGAGTACGAGGAGTGGTCGGAAGAGGTACATTTTTATTGATTTTCATGAAACTTTCTAATCAAAATTTAAGTATTTGCACTCGGGTGGCGCATATATTTGCTTGATATATACATATATATATATATATATATATATATATATATATATATATATATATGGCCTGTAGAATACACCGACTGCATCTATGCAAAGGTGTATAACTCCCCCCAAATATCCTGGATACGACGCTATTTAATCTGGCGGCGAAGCCACAGCAATCTTGGAAAATTGGGGTATAGGAAGTACCCCGTTATTACCATCGCTCCAAGGTCCACTCTGGACCAGAGTGGTAGTACTTGATAGGGTTTTATCTATTGGTCAAATAGAACTAAATCGTAATTACGCAAAACTGAATTGTTTAAAATTAGCTGTTTTTCTATTTAACTATGTGTAAAACTGTTTTTATCGTAAACTGAATTGTTTGAAATAGAACTATATTGAATTTTAAATGTGTAAACAAAACCGTACTAATACTTAACTGCATTGTTTGAAACCTTTGTCAAAATGACTTACTTTGGCGTTAAATGACCCGAAAAAGGTTGATACACAGTAAAACAAAACAACCAACCAATATATATATTCAAATAAGAACATTCCATAAAGATACTCGATTCGACTATGGTAGAGCAGATCTAAGACTTAAAATAAGAGACAAACTAAAACATATTTAATTTTTTATTTTTATTTGAATACCGTTGATTTGCTACTTCTTCTTTTATTTCCGTCTGGTGGTTGGTCACAACCACCATCCATATGAACTTTAAGTAACGTACTTTAAAAATACGTCATTGATTTATTTTAGGTTCTGCCAATGGTCCAGGAGACCTGGGCTCAATCTCAGTTTGCGTCATACCAAAGACTTTTAAAATAGTACTTGATACCTCCTTGCATAACACTCAGCAATATAAGGTACGTATCAAGGGTAAAGTGGAGCAATGCAGGGAAAGGAGTAGCGCCCACTCCTACACCACGGTGTAGTAGCTATTGAAAAAGAAGCCTTCTGGTCGTCCTCGGCAACGGTCGTCAACTTACTTACTTTTACATATATAATTCTCCCACGCCGCGTGGATTGAGTACTGTAAAGGGGAAATTTCCCTGTAACCACATACCCTGAACTGCAATAGATCTTCTCATTAACTAAACACTCCAGTAGCCGATAACGTATATGTAAAAAGATATACGTAAAAATTCATTTACGTATTATTTTTGTTGTTGTTGTTGTTGTTGTTTAATGGCATATCAACGTTCTTGTGTTATTTAATACCAAATCCGTTTTTCTAGAAGAGCAGTAGTGGTAATATTAACCCATAACTGGGAGAATAAAAGGGGGTCTATACCTTTCCTAAGGGTATCTGTCCTAAAGTGAACGTAATAGCGCGATTGGAGTTTTAATTCGCTTACTAGGATTCTGCAGTCCAGCGCTTTAACCATTACACCTCAACGATACCTCCTCGTTTATTTACGCTGAGTATGCCGATGGCCTTGGAGTAATACATGCGGTTAACTTTATGTCAGCTGGGTTTCGAACTCGGCTTGAAGCATCTCGCGGGTGTAGACACACGGAAGAAGAATATACCAGTCTGTTTGTCGATGAAAAAAACAAAAACAACAAAAAACAAAAAAAAAGTGAATGTGTGTACGGAGGGATTAAAAAGTAACTCCCTGTTTTAAAAGTTTTAATGTTTATTTCTTAACTATGATTTTTTTACAGGAAACTAAATAAGTATTTTTGAATATGGAGTTAGTTTAGAGTCACCATGTATTTATGGAGAGAAAGCAATCAGAGAGAGAGAGAGAGAGAGAGAGAATGTTCAAATCCATTTCCTAAGTTATGTATCCATTTTCTAGTTTTCGAAAAAAAATTATGCTTGATACTTTTAAGCATAAATAATATATTAGAGACGTCATATTTAGTGAATTTCTTTTAAACTTTCTGAAATGCTTGATGATCAAATTATTATTAAACTTCATTTTTAAACATTCTTTTTCTCTTTTCCGCCATAAGTTTCACTTTTACAAATAACATTTCCTCACATTCAATTTTGGTTGTGAGCCATCACGCGCGTATTTTATTTTTAGTAGAAATTCAGAAAAGTTCGTGACTTCCACGGGCTAAATAAATAAATGAATAAATATTCACTCTAGATCTATACTGTGACAACTTGAATTGACCGATACCAATAAAAAAGTGAATTTTCTGTGAAGTTTATACAAAAATTCACAGTGAAACCAATGTTAGAAAAATCATAGAAGTGTCTATCGTTAGCAAAAACTAGTTTGTAGTGTATCTAAATCTTTTGGTAGCAGAGAAGTGCAAACCGCAGGACATTTACATGAGAATACGACCATGCGTAGAATCCTTGACGGCGTACGGGCAAAAAACCTACACGCGACATTACTATTTGTCGACTTTACCAAGGCCTTTGATTCCATTCACAGAGGAAAGATGGAACAAATCCTTCTAGCATACGGCCTACCTAAAGAAACCGTAGCAGCAATAACGATTCTCTATAGAAACACCAAAGTGAAAGTGAGTTCACCAGATGGAGACACAAAATACCTCGACAGTGTAGCAGGAGTACTACAAGGAGACACGCTAGCTCCATACCTCTTTATCATCTGTCTAGATTACGTGTTTAGAACATCGATTGATAATATCAGAGAGAACGGTTCCGAGCTGACAAAGAAAATAAGCAGAAGGTACCCCGCAAAAACAATTACCGACTCAGACTAAGCCGATGACATAGCGATACTGGCAAATACCCCCAACCAAGCCGAAACACTACAGCATAGTTTGGAACGAGCCTCCATGTCAATGCACACAAAACAGAATATATGTGCTATAATCAAACAGGTGACATCTCCTCACAAGACGGAACCCCTCTGAAACTAGTAGATAATTTTACCTACCTAGGAATAATCGTCTCATCAACCGAAAAGGATATCGACACGCCGCTAACGAAGGTTTGGGCAGCTATCGATAGACTATCGATCATATGGAAATCAGACCTGACCGAAAAAATGAAATGCAGTTTCTTCCAGGCAGCGGTCATGTCAATACTGCTGTATGGATGCACTACTTGGACGCTAACTAAACGGCTGCAGAAGAAGCTGGACGGCAATTACACAAGAATATTGCGAGCAATATTTAACAAGTCCTGGCGGCAACACCCCACAAGGCACCAATTATACGGCCACTTACCTCCCATCACGAAAACTATCCAAGTTAGACGAACCAGACATGCAGGACACTGCTGGAGAAGTAGGGACGAGCTCATAAGTGATGTACTCCTATGGACCCCCACATATGACCGGGCAAAAGCAGGACGACAAGCTCGAACATGTGAAGATACGGGATGTAGCCCCGAAGACATGCCAGAGGCGATGGACGATAGGGAGAAGTGGCGAGAGGAGGTCAGGGATATCCGTGCTAGTGGCATGACATGATGATGATGATGATGATGGAGAAGCATGTTTTAGTGAAAATCAATATCGATGGAATGGAAACACACTGACTCTCCAGTTGGGAAAGAGTCCAAGGCGCAGCGGTTATTAAAGGAGGTGATACTGACGGTCTTCTGGGACGTAAAAAACTCATCTCTATTGATTTTTATGATAAAAGGAAAAACGGTAGACAGTGGTCCTTATTGCCAACCTCAAAGCAATATTCATCTTATTTATTGAATGCTTTGGTTTGACTTCTTTGTTTTATGGCATATCAACTTTTTTTCGCTATCTATGCCAAACCCATTCTTCAGGAAGAAAAGCAGTGATACTATTTAACCCACCCCTAGATGGACAAAAGGATTCATGTCTTTCTGCAAGGGTAGCTATTACGCTATGGGGATACAGTTTACGTTGATTTTTCTGTGAGTGGAAAATATGAGCAAATACAAGCATGGCAAAATGATATTTGACTCTTGTCACCTATCGCATGGAACTTCGAATTCAACTAGCCGTAACGATTTTAGGTTAGGTTTGATTTCTTTTTTTTTATCATATATCAACCTTCGTGAGTAATCTAATCCCAAAGTCATTCTTAGAGAAGAACATAAGTGATACGATTTTACTCTAGCTGGGGCTGTAGAATACACCGACTGCATCTCTATCAAGAGGTAAGAGTGTCCCGGATATCACATTAGACTATTGGATAACAAGGCGCCAACCATTGAACTTTGGGAACTGTGGAGTAGCCTTACAATGCTATTGCTCCCTGGAAAACTCTGGCCCCCTGAGTGGTAGCACTTGATAGGATCCTATCTATGGGTCAAATAGAATTCTTTGACATTTAAACAGTGGGCAAAGAAATAAGATTTCCAACAAAATATTGACTCACAAATCCTATGTATAACCATTTGCCAAACAAATGAGCTATGATCGTTTTAAAATGTTATACACAAACTATACGTTTACAAATCACAATAGGTGTAAAGAGGATTTTGCATTAAATAAGCTTCAATGGTTGATATGCCATAAAACCCAACCGAACTAAACCAAACTTATAAATGGAGAGATAAGGGGGTTCATTAGCTTACCGAGGATATTAGACAGAAATTAAACATAAAAGCGTGACCAGAGCTCGAACTTAGTTACTACGAGGTTGTAGCCCAGTTTTGGAGGGGATAAGGTAGTTTACGCCTTTCCCAAGAGTATTAGTCAAAAAGTGAACGTCAGAACGACAGGGGTTCGAACCGGCTTACTATTCCGAGCGAATAGGATTCATCCACAGAAAGACTAAACTTTCGTGTTCGTGGTATAATTTAAAAGGAAATCATTATTACGAACTGCTGGGAAAATTGTCATGCACAAAGTTTACAGTACGCAGTGAATCGTATTGGAACAGAAAATACGTTCTTTTGTGTAAGGAAGTTGACAAGGCCTTTTGTTGCTCGACTGCATCCGTTTTCATTCCAAATACAAAACAGCAGCTGATCATGGATCTGGGATGAGAAATACTTCCACAGGCTGTGTTTTTATTTACTAGCCACAATCAGTCGATTACTTGTTTTGGTCCATACAAGAAGTTATATGAGCTCTGTGTTTCTGACATTTTCAACATTAAGAAAAAGAAGAAAGTCAAAACCAGGATCGTTCTTTTATGATGAATACACAGTTACCTAGTGAAGAGTAGTGGCTAAAGTGCTGGACAGTGACCACGAAGTAAGCAACTTTGAACTACAGTTTCACTATTATGTTTACGTTATGGAGTAACAATCTTAAGAAAGATATAAACCTCCTAATATCTTTTTGCTATCGGTTGAATAGTATCACTGTTGTTCTTTTACAAAAAGGGCTTAGGCATTAAATCACCGACGATGCCATTAAAAAAAGAAAACAAATGAAACCAAGCAATTCACTTCAAAAGTTACATAAAACCAAAAAAGAAAAGATTTGGATTTCTCAATACTAAAGGTAAATTTTGGAAGAGAAAGCTGATATAAATAAATACATCGAAAGAAAAGAAAAAAAAACTGTTTCCTTCACAGGAGGTAAAAAACAAACCAATAAGAAAAAAAAGACAAACAAAAAAGAAACAATAAAACAAAAAAATAGCACAGAAAAATATTATTAACTAAATTAAAAAAGGTGATATAGAGGTATCGATTTCTTTGTATAATAGCATATCAGCCTTGGTGGGTTATTTAATACCAAAGCCATCAATTTAGAAGAATAGCAGTGATACCATTAGACTATTCCTGGAGAGATATGGGGATTCAGTACTTCCTCAGGGCTATTAGTCAGAAAGTTAACATAAAAGCCTGAACAGAGCTTGGACTCGATTACTTCGAAGCCGTAGTCCAGCAGTTTAGCCCCTAAGGCCCCCTGTGATATACAAGATTAATCAAAATATGCGGAGAGTATTTATCTGGAGATAATATAAAAAGTATATGATAATGTTTATCTGAGATAATATTTAAAAAGTATATGGTTACGTTTATTTTGATATAATATAAACAAGTATATGATAACGTTTATTTTGATATATATATATATATACATATATATATATATATATATATATATATATATATGCATTTGTCCATTAAAAGAAAACCCAGACATTTTCAAATGTAAAATTCAATATAATTTACGTAAATCTAGCTGTATTATACAGTATAGTATAGCAGAAACCTTATCCAACATAGTGTCCACCAACTTTTGGCTCATCCTGAATTGCGAATAATTAGAAGCATTCAACTAGGGAAAGACCATTCGGTGAAGTTCGCTGAAGCGGAACCATTCGATAAAGTTTGCTGAAGCATCTATAGATCTATCTTCCACACAGCATTGTCCACGGCCTACTTTACATCCGTCTTGTAGACGGATGTAAAGTAGGCCGTCAGCTGCGTTCTCTTTGTTGAGGTGTAGAATTCTACCCCGCGAAAAATGTGTCTTGAGAATAATACTAAACTGCAGAAAGTACTAAGATTCTAGTTTTAGGGTTTGGGGAAATATGTAGTCACCTTTTCTTTACAATTAACCCTAGTTCTACTTTAACACGTCATGGGCGAATTGATTGCTAATTATGTGCATCAGATATAGTAAGTGGAAGATATAATTATCATATGTTACATATATCTCATATATATCATATGTTATCATATGTTACATATAGCTCATATGTATCATATGTTACATATAGCTCATATGTATCATATGTTACATATAGCTCATATGTATCATATGTTACATATAGCTCAGTCGGGTGGTGGGGTTGTATATTACACCGATTGCATCTCTGCAGAGGGATAAAACCCCACCAAAGACTGTCCTGGATATGACATTTATCAATCTGATTGTGAAGTTCTAGCAATGTTAGAGATTTGAGGAATGGAGAGCAACCATTCCTTGCTATCGCTCCCTGACTACTCTGGCCTGGAGTGGTGGCATGTTACAGGGTCCTATATATTGGTAAAATAGAACGGTTTGATATTCAAACTATGTGCAAACAAATGGCATACTAAATAAAATTGTTTGAAGTAGAACTGTTTGATCATTTAACTATGTGAAAACAAATAACTGATCGCAAATGGAATTGTTTAAAATAAAACAGTTTAATCATTTAGCTGAATGTAAAGAAAAGACTTTTGCTAAATTGAATTGTTTGAAATAGAACTATTTCATCATTTACATGTGTGTAGATAAATAATTGGTGTTAAATTGAATTGTTTAAAATAGAGCTATTGACCGTTTAACAGTGTATAAACAAATAACTGATGATAAATTGAATTGTTGAAAATAGAATTGTTTGATTATTTAACTATGTGTAAACAAATAATTTATGCAGAATTGAATTGTTTGAAATAGAACTGTTTGATCAGTTAACTGTGTGTAAACAAATGAATGATGTTTAATTGAATTATTAGTGATGCAGAGCAATACTTGGAACCATTTAACTTTGTTGACTTATACTGAATTGAATTGTTTTAAATAGAACTGTTCGATCAATTGTTACATATTCACCCCGGCCAAGCTATCAAAAGAAGAAATGCACCTGTGTAAATAACAGATGCATCCGGTCGAAGATATCAGGGGACAACCTTGACTGTCGAAGGGTTGAATTGAGTGCGAATTGTGACGCTCGCAAGAAGTAGGTGGATGTCAAATTATTATATAACCCCGGCGACAGGAAGTTCAGATCAGTTGGAGAGAAGATGCTGGAATGAGAACCATGTCCCAGAAGAGGCTGGGCCCCCAGGCCCCCGGTTCAGCAGCCCAGGAGAACGGGAAAGAAAGGCTGTCATAGCCAGAGGAGTTGAGGGGGGGGAATATGTTGCAGTTCTGTTCAATCTCCAACTCATCTCTCACGCACAATCCTTTCAATAAAGTGAAAGGTACTATTTACCAACCCCTCCGCTCGGGCAGGATATGACACAAGGTCAATTTTTAAGCAGAGTTTAACAGGTTTGAATTCAGAGTTTTCCTTCTCCTAGACTAGTTGCCTCACCAGGGCTGAAGAACCTAGTCCGTCCTACTATTTACCCATAGCTGGAGGGAGAATAAGGGAGTTCATACCTTTCCCAAGGGTATTTGCCCGAAAGTGAACGTAATAGCGCGACTGGAGTACGAACTCGCGTACTACGATTCCGCAGTTCATCGCTTTAACCATTACACCAATAAAGTGAAAGGTATATTCTTCTAAAGAACTGTCGCTGCTCGTCTTTATTGTGTTGAATATGTTTCTGCATGAATCTGCATATGTATTATGTGGCTATACAACACAATAAAGTGTGTGTAAACAAACAACAAATGTTTGATTAAATTGTTAGTGATACATAGCAATACGTGGAACCATTGAACTGTGCACAAAAGAATGAGTTTAGGCTCGTTTAAAAGCGTTCTCAATAAAATGTGTTTACAAATGATATATATTTGATAATATTCATCTGATAAGGCTTTGATATCAACTTACCTAAAATGGTTTCTATGCGATAAAAACAAACCAAACCAAACAAAACAAAACAAAAAAAAGTTACATAAAACATATCAGGAAAAATATCCAACCTCAACCTTTAAATAACCCAGAAATATTTGAAATGTCGTAAACCCAACAAACAAATCAACCAACCATTAAACAAATTATTCAGCGAATTATTATTAACACTTTAACCAAGCAACCAACCAAGCAACCAACCAACGAATTAAACAATAATTTAACAAACAAATCAACCAACCAACCAACTAACCAACCATTCAATCAACCAACCATTCAATCAAGTAATGATCCAACAAATTTCAACGATTTGAATAACCAACTAACTAATCATTCAACCATCAAATAAACCAATGATTTAACCAACAATTCAACCATTTAACCTACTGACCAACCGATCGTTCAACCAGTTATTCAACCAACACACAATTTTTCGAATCAATCAATCAGTTCACAAAAAATTTAACCAAAAAGCCAACCAGCCAATCATTCAATCAACAAATTAACCAATAATTTAACCAGCAATTCAACTATTTGCCAAACCAACCAACAAGCAAACCATTCAGTCGACTAATTATCAACAATTTAACCAGCTAATCGTTCAACCAACAATTAAACCAACCAACCGACCAACTAACTAACAAATCATTTAATTAACTAATCAACTAAACCAAACACTCAACTAACCAATATCCAATATATAACCAACCAAACACTCGACTAACCAATATCCAAATATATAACCAACCAACCAACCCACAAAGCTATAACTCACCAATCTTATAACTAACCAACCAACATTTCAGCAAATTCATTAAGGAATGGGTAATAATAAAACGCACTTCAACTTAAATAAAGGCTGCAATCTCTAACTGATTAGACCAATAGCTTTTCAATTGAGACTTAAGACGTTTGCACTTGGTGTTACGGAATCAGAATACCTGTCAATTGATCCGTTGTCAAAATCTGACAGTCTTGACAAGAAATCAATAACTAAGACGCGTTTGACACTGAACTGTAATAGCGTGATGGGGGACGACTGAAGAGAGAGAGAGAGAGAGAGAGAGAGAGAGAGAGAGAGAGAGAGAGAGGTAGAGTGTATGTGTGTAAGTAGGGGACAAATCCTCTAAATATAACAGACATACTAAACTATTCCAGTCTTAAGGTCATTTTAATTTCATCCTTATTTCTTGTTAACAATTGCAAGTTTTCTTCTTTTATACCCTGTCTCTTTTTTCTCTCGTTCCATACGTATGCACACACACACACAAACCTACACGCACAATCCCCACACACAAACACATACACCCACACACACAAACCCACTCCTATATACAACCCCCACATTTTATCAAACATAAGAATCATCATTCTCTCTCTGTCTATGTGTATATATATATATATATATATATATATATATATATATACACACACACATAAAGATGAATAAGATATTTATGTATTATTTACTTTTATGGTTCTCAAATAGATTTTACACACACACACACACACACACACACACACACACACACACACACACACACACACACACACTCTCTCTCTCTCTCTCTCTCTCTCTCTTTATACATACATACATACATACATATATATATATATATATATATATATATATAAATTTTGTATTAGTTTTTCACAAGTTGGATCATTTGGGTTTTTCACCCTACCTGAGTTAAAATTAGGGATTAACCAAAAATAGAAATTCATTATATATATATATATATATATATATATATATATATATATATATATATATATGTGTGTGTGTGTGTGTGTGTGTGTGTGTGTGTGTGTGTAAAAAGGAACAAAATATTCATTTTACGTTATTAATGTTTTGGTACATCTCAGTCTTTGCTCATCGTCAAGGAAAATGTTTACGTGAATGAATGATTTCTTAATAAATTTTCTATCCTAGTTTTTAAATGATTTTATATACTTTAAAAGAAGGGAAGGAAAATTAACTGGTGACGCAGGATATTATTTTGTTGAATGAGAATTGTTGAATAAACAAATCGTTTAACAATGTTTTTCCTGAATCAAGAAAGTGCTGAAAAGATGCCTAGCAGATCAGGATAATCTGGACCCGAAATTAATTACCAATATATTAAGTATTTGATAATTCTTTTCTTCGACCATTCGCTACAAAATTTCATCTAATGATTGTATCTTTGCTTTGGTTGGGTTTTATGACGTATCAACCATTGAAGAGTATTCAATATGAAATCCTGTTTATATATAGATATATCAACTCTACATAATTTTTAAACACATTTTTGTTGATAACATATTTAAATGTGCCAGAACTCATAGTTTTGCACACAGTTAAATGGTTTCGAGTATGTAACAGTAACAAATCAATTAAACACTCATTTCCTTACATATAGATAAATTATCCAACAGTTGTAGTCGTAACAATTCAATTTCACATTAGTAATTTGTTTGCACATAGTTTAACAACGCTATTTTGCCCATAGATATACTCTATCGCATCAGAGTGGACCTGTAAGCAAAGGAAATGAAAAGGTATACTGTATTCCGAAAGCTCCAGGGCAAGAACCTTGCAATCAGATTGTTTAATGGGATATCAGGACACGTTTCTTACCCCTCTGTAGAGATACAGTCTGTGTATTCTAGAGCCCAAACAAATATTTGATACAGGAAACCTAGATAAAGAGATTATATACATACACATATAGATAGATACACAGATAGATAGATAGATAGAGAGAGAGAGGTTGTCATCCACAGATAGACTGTTTCGTTCTATCAGAACTCTTTAGTGTGGCTAGACACGTAGGACGCTTGAAGCCGGGATTGAAACCAGTCCAACTTTACGTTAGACTTGATATCAGACCGCTCGGCCAACAAGCGTACCATGTTGGCTAAGGAAATTATAAGGTATTATGTCGCAACATCAGCAACAGCGTCCGTTTGTTTACATTTTTATACCCTATCGCCTACCAGAGGGCTAAATTCTTTCGAAGAGCTTTGCATTATGCGAGCGGCGGCCGAAAATTCCTTCGCCACAGTGCTCAACCCTCATGGGGGATCATATTTAATGACAAATCCCTTTTTATGCATATAAGCAATTCTATTTCAAACGATTCGGTTTACCGTAAGTATATAACTTAAATGTCAAAAAGTTCTATTTCAAACTATTCAATTTAGTAGATAAAATTGAATGGTTCCAACTAAAACTATGTATCACTAACAGTTTAATTAAACATCAATCATTTATTTAAACAAAGTTAAATGTTAAGACAGTTTTATTCAAACGATTCAGTTTAGCATATGTTCACAGTTAATTTTATTTGATCAACAGATAAGACCCTGTCAGGCGCTACTTGACGTGATAGCGATGGCAATAAAGGGATACTCCGCAGGCCCCAAAGTTTCAACATAACTGGAACCTCAACATCAGATATTTTAGTGTCGTGTCAAGGATAGTCTTTGGGGGAGTCTTACCTCTTTGCTGAGACGCAGACAATATTTTCTACTGCCCCAGCCGACTGAATCAATATGGGGGTTGCCAGTAGACAGCAGATTTTCTTGTTTTCAGATTTTCTTAAAGATTACTGACAAGTAATAAAAACATAATTATGTAGAACTTATGTTGTGTATCAATTCTATTACCTATGGGGAGATTGCATCTCCAAGATTAATGATGATATAAAAATACTTAATTCTAAAATTAGACACACAACCACCACCTTTTCCCGCAGATTATCCTGCCATTTATCCAATTTTAGCGCCATTTGCATGCGCTTCAGTGAATACATTTTACATAAGCAAAAACCCCAAATAATCTTAGAAGAATATTTATTGATAACGCAAAGATTCTATATAGCATAGAATATAAATATATACTAAATACGAGAGGCAATTTTTATTCAAAAAGACATCATACACATTACAAAATCTCTTTAAGATTTGGGGCTACAATACTTGAATACATCAGCCATCGGTGCATAGTTCTACAATCTCGAAAATTAATGGTCACATGATCCTGATCTGTGATTAAAAAAACTGGCACTAGTGGACTGCACATTCAAATACAACGTCAACTGCACTCAATACAATAGAACATATGATAATCTATGGCGTGACAATCCAATCCTCTTCGATAATGGCCAATGAAAGTCAAAAGTACTTATACTCGGATCCTAATATCAGAGATATCGGACAATTACTATCCAGCCTTTATCCTTATATGCGACATCTCACTCGTGAATAGTTAAAATCCTTATAAAAGACTTATAGGCCACCTTTATATATATATATATATATATATATATATATATATATATATATATATAAAGTATTCCTGTATTGTTACTTGCTTGCAGTCAGGATTGAACCTGCAGCCTCCAGATGATTGTCACCTTAGAGAACCAACGCCTATAACCGTTACGCTTTGTGTCCTGCTTAACACTTGTACCCGGTTCTGGCTAACGGAATCAGAAGAGGTGAAGCCCGTGGATTCAATAAAGGACGTTGGCCGAAGTTCTGTGTAGGTTCCCGAGTTCGACAAACACCTGAAGAAGGCCGGATGACATATCGGCCGTTGTGGAAATAACAATCAAGATGAAGACTGTAATCTGAAACCCTTAATGATAAAAATTTCAGTTTATATACTTCTTTTTTAGCGTAGTTTGAAACATCCGAAGATTTAAGATAGAAATAAGTCTTCCACCGTATCCTTTTTCTGAAGTCTTGTATCTTTTCGGTGGGTGATCACTGGAAAATGCGATAAGTTGGATAGGGAATGTTTTTCAGTGATTATTCTGGTGTAAATATCTCCATTTTCCTGATGTGGTAAAAATATCCGATGTTCAGTTTTTCTAGCAGAAAATTTCCATGAGATCTCAAATAAAAAGGAGCAATTATAAGATTTTATTCAATTCAGTAAATCAGGAATCGGGAATATTTTCAATCAGGACAAATAAAATATTCGAAAATTGAATATTGATTTTTAATAATCCTGGTAAAGAGGTCAATGTAAATAAAATCCACTGAGCAAATAAATTAAAAAAAAAATTACAATCGGTCACATTAAAATAATAAATTTACAACCAGACAGAGAGAAAAAAGAAACAAAACTATTTCTTCTATGTATCAAAGCTAGCCTAAACCTTCAAGTAACAATAAGTATAAAAAACAATGGCATGTAGGTCTCATCCTACTTCAAATTTAACCGAGACAAAAATAACAATTACAATAATTCGTGTCAAAAATTCAAACATTTATAACAAATTTTTTCAGTGTATTTCAGTATTTTAGTATATCATTTTTTATCATGGAAATGAACTAAAGAAAATATAACTAATATTATTATGGTACCCCCCACTAAATTACAATAATACAGTAAATATCGCTATTTAAATTACAAATTCCAATTAATTTACCAATATAAAAATCAATATAATAAATCATAGTTAATCATTTTCTGTTTATTTAATAATTCACTTAATTTTCTGAAAATTGTTAAAATCTATTTTTATGCCTACATCTAGCTATTAAATCACATCTCTGATATAATAGATTACTAGTGTCAGGGTATAACATAATTTATATCTTTTCCTCCAGACAAAAATTCGAAAATTGTTTTTTTCTCTTTGTCAGGTTGTAAATTTATTTTATTTCTTGTTGGACCTGAAGAAGTCCTGTTAATTTTTTTTAGCATTGATTTACACTTTTAAGAGGATGGAAATAAATTTATTATCTTAATGTGACTGATTGTTGTTGTTCTTTTTTTTTTTTTTGAAAAAATATTTGCTACGTGGATTTTATTTACTTTGAGCTGTTTACCTGGATTACTTAAATCTAATATTGTTTTTTTGAATATTTTATTTGTCCTGATTGGAATTATTCCCTATTCCGGATTTACTTGATTGAATAATATCTTATATATATATAGAGAGAGAGAGAGAGGGAGAGGGAAAGAGAGAATAACTCATGAATTTGTATACATCCTATATTGTTGGATAAAATGTTACTTTTTTCCATGAATAAAACTCTCCAGTAAGAAAGAACAACTCACAAATAAAATTAGAATTTGTTTAAATATGTATGGAACTGTTAAATATAAATACTTCAAGTATTTTGTTTTATGGCTTTTTATATTTTATGCTTCATTTAATGCCAAAGCCCCTATTGTTGTAGAATACCAGTGATACTGTTAAACTCAAAGCTGCAAAAAAGGGGCTTCATACCTTTCCCAAGGATATTAGTCTCCAAGTGTATGTAATAGCTCAACTGGAGTTCGAACTCGCTTACATCCCTTTTGTAATACATCCACCCTTGATGATAGCCCAAGGTCGGACAGAAAGTATTTGGGAAATAAACAATTATGGAAAATATATCAATCAATTCCTGCCGAATACTATAAAATCAATACAGCAATATGAAAGGATCAACAAGAAAATATGTAGACAGAAAATGTCTATTATATTCAACGAAATTTGTATTAATGAAGAAATGCTACCAGAATTAGGCACCCTGATGAGCCGCTTAGGCGAAACTTTAGTAGGTTAGTTCCTGACTCACGAAATGATTTTTGTCACTATTTTGCTCAACTTAGTATTGAGCACTTTTTTGCACTTGTAGCTTAGCAGCAATTACGATGGTTTTTGTTTTTTTCTTTTGACTAATCAATTGCATATCAGTTGATTTTTTTTTTCAATTGGTATAACAAGGTTGGCCTTTTCTTTTTTCCCCCCAATATATATATATATATTTTCCCAAGACAGTGATTCGTTGTATATTTTTATCTTCGAATTACTTGCGTTTTTTTTCCCTTACCGTAAGTGCTATTATTCAATAGGTTATTTTATATATATATATATATATATATATATATATATATATATAGCATTCGTTCCGTTGGTTCCTTTAATGCATCTTATCGGTTCTTGACGAAATAGCTCGTTGCTTTATCATTACAGTCCATGAGAGTTTTATTTTACACCAACATTAGCTGGAGGTGTTTCCCTGAAGTCAGACTAACTGCAAGTTTCCTCAAATCTACGGGACTATTCTCACACTGTTAGCTGATCCTAACAATGCTATAGTCTGGATATTCTCAGTTATTTCTCTGATTTGAAAACTCTCTATTTTTTGTCCAAGCCTTTAGGGAACATTTTAAGTACACCAGCTATACTTCACCTTCGTTTTCCACAGGTAAAGAATTTGTTTTTCTTTTCACTTTCTTTTATTTTCGCTGTGTGCACGTCAACATCCACTAGATTGAAATTTTTTTTTTTTTCGTTTTAACATTCAATTTGCTCTTTTGGCGGTGTATAACTTATCGCTTATATCTCACAATCGCAGAGATATTTGTACATCTCATTTTCTGTGATGGATTCTGGGTTGTATATATAGCATTTTGTTGTACGTTCGAATTTTAATCTCGTGCTTCATTTCCAGTGAATAACCCTTCCCGTCTAACTCTTATTTGTGGAGTTTTCTTTTTATGACAGTTTGCAGCATTCACTTATTAGGCGATTAACCGTTTCATATTTGTTTCCTTATAACCTACATTTGCTATTTTGTTGCGCTTTATCAGTTTTCACTTTAATATTATCATCATCATCATGTCGTGCTGGTAGCACGGATATTCCTGACCCTCTCTCGCCACTTCACCCTATCGTTCATCGCCTCAGGCAGGTCTTCTGGACAACATCCCGTATCCTCACATAGTTGCTGAATGTATGTTCGTGCTGGTCGTCCTGCTTTTGCACGGCCATGTGTGGGGGTCCATAACAATACATTACTTATGAGTTCGTCCCTGCTTCTCCAGCAGTGTCCTGCATGTCTGGTTCGTCTAACTTGAATAGTTTTCGTGATAGGAGGCAGGTGGCCGTACAGTTGGTGTCTTGTGGGGTGTTGCTGCCAGGACTTGTACAATATTGCTCGCAGCATTCTTGTGTAATTGCCGTCTAGCTTCTTCTCCAGCCGTTTTGTTAGAGTCCATGTAGTGCATCCATATAGCAGTATCGATGCGACCGCTGCCTGGAAGAAACTGCATTTCATTTTATCGGTTAGGTCTGATTTCCATATAATCGATAGCCAAATGGATCCTTATTACATTGTTTTGTATTAAAAGAAATTCAGTTTAGCTCTTGAGATTTGTCTTTCTTAACTATACTCAAGTTTTCCCGTGTGCAATCAAGCCAGTTTTGTCGCTTGAAGAATCGATAGTTTTGTTTTTCTTCCCATTACTCTTTTTTTGTTGTTCTGTTTGTTCTGGTATTGCCATTGCTGTAACTGGCTACTGTAATTAGTTTTTCTTTGCCTTTTCAAATGCATTCCTCATGACCTTGTGTTGGTTCTTCTACTCAGTCCTTTCCTGCTTTCATTTCTTGACAAATATTATATGTATATATAATAATATAATATATGTTATAATATAATGTATACATTATATTATAATATTTTTATATTACCTGCCTCCCGTCACGAAAACTATCCAAGTTAAACGAACCAGACACGCAGGACACTGCTGGAGAAGCAAGGATGAACTCATCAGTGATGTACTCCTATGGACCCCTGCATATGGCCAAGCAAAAGCAGGACGACCAGCTCGAACATACGTACAGCATCTATGTGAGGATACGGGATGTAGCCTGAAGACCTGCCAGAAGCGATGAATGATAGGGAGAAGTGGCGAGAGAGGGTCAGGGATATCCGTGCTAACGGCACGACATGACGATGATGATGATGATGATGATGATATTATCTCTCAGATTCAAGATTTTGTGGATTAACAGAACGTTGGATAGAGCAAGTCTCCAGTTAAAAAACGTTTTCTACATAGAAACCACCATTACTTTGGCGTCTTTTACAGTGATAGAAAAAAATGAAGCCGGTTAGGTGAGATTATTTAGTTTAATGGCATATCAATACTTGAAGGTTATTTAAAGCCAAATCTTGTTGTCCATTTGGCTGGGGCTATAGAATAGACTGACCGCTTCTCTGCAGAGGGATAAAACCCACTCCCAACGATTGTCTTGGATGTGACACTAAACAGTCTGATGATGACGTTCCAGTAATGCTGGAGCTTGGGGAATGCAGAGTACCCCGTTATTACTATTGCTTCCAGGTCCACTTTGACCTGTAGTGGTAGAACCTGATAGGGTCCTATCTATGGGATCAAACAGAACTAAACTGTGTAATTATGCTAAACTGAACTGTTTGAAATTTAACTGTTTATGCGTATAAAATGGATTTGATATTAATAACGTACAATAGTTGATGTGCCAAAAACCAAACCAAACCAAATAAAACCCTGTTTATACATATGATTTTTAAATGAATAGTTTGTCGGTAAAATTTTTAAATGTGCCAGAGTCCATTTGTTTACATACAGTTAAATAGTTCCGGCTGTTGCCGTCTAAAACAAATAGTTTTATTTGCACATGGTTAAGTAGTTTCAAGCACATCTCTCTAATACTAATCAGTCAATTCATTATTCATCATTTATTTGCACACGTATTGTTTAAAGTATAGTAAATGGTTAAACAGTTCTATTTGATCTATAGTTAGGAACATAACAGGTACTACCACTTCAGGTTAGACTGGACCTGGGAGTAATGGCAATGAAAGCTACGCCACATTTACAAAAGCTCCAGGATTGGACCCTTATAATTAGATCAAGTTCAGTGTCATATCAAGAAGACTCGTTGAGTGGCAGGTCTAATTATCTCTACCGGAGCAACTTGGACAATACTTATGTAAGCTATTTTTTTTTTTTACATTTTTTCTCCGTGCCCCTTACGTCTATATTTAATTATTTTCATTTTTGCTGCATTAAAATAATGAATAAATAAATAAATATAATAATAATAATGATAATAATAATAAGAAGAACAAATGATATATGCACAACACAGCACCTGTCCTATAAAATAACACACATAAACTCCTATGGGACTTTGACATACACACGGATCACCTAATCTCGGCCAGAAGACCATACCTAATGATAATCACTAAATAAAAAGAGAACTTGAAAATTGTCGACTTTGCTGTCCAGGCTGACACCCGAATAAAACTGAAAGAAATTGAAAAGAAGGATAAGTACCTCCAACTTTCTAGGGAATTGAAAAAACTGTGGAACATGCAGGTGACAATTATATCAATTGTAATTGGTGCGTTTGGAACAGTAACTAAAGGATTACTAAAGGGGCTGGAAGACTTGGACGTTGGCAGACGAGTGGAAAATATCCAAACAACAACATTATTGAGAACGGCCAGAATACTGAGAAGAGTCCTGGAGACTTGAGGAGACTTGCTGTCACTCAAATTCCAGTGAAAGACCATCAGCTAACGCTGATGTGATAAACTCTAAAAAGTAAATAATAACAATAATAATAATGATAATAATAATATCAGACTAGGCGGGAATTGTGATCTACTAAGACTGCGCAGAAAATTTGAATTTGACCATACGAACACATAGTTTTGCACAACCCTCTATCTGTCCTGGAGAATAGAAACTCTGGGATTTTGAGATACAAACGGATCACCAGATCTCGACCAGACGACCAAACCTTATTATAATCAACAACAAAAAAAAGAGAACTTGCAGAATTGTCGACTTTGCTGTTCCGACTGACAATAGAGTAAAATTAAAAGAAAGCAAAAAGAAGGATAAGTACCTGGACGTTGACAAGGAATTGAAAAAACTGTGGGATATGAAATTAACGGCTATACCAATTGTCTTTGATGCTCTTGGTACAGTCACCAAAGTTTTGGTAAAAAGACTCGAGGACTTAGAACTAAGAGGTCGAATAGAGACAATACAAACTACATCATTATTGAGAAGGGCCAGAATACTGTGAAGAGTCCTGGAGACTTGAGGAGATATATTGTGAATCAAATTCAAGTGAAATACCATCATCTAACGCTGATGTGAGAAACCCTCAAATAATAATAATAATTATTATTTGGGATTTTCTGATACAGACAGATCACCTAATCTCGGCCTGACCACAAGATCTAATGATAATTAACAACAAAAAAAGAGAACTTTTAGAATTGTGGAATTTTTTTGTCCCGACTGACCACAGAGTAAAATTGTAAGAATGCGAAAAGACTGATAAGTACCTCGATCTTGCTAGGGAATAGAAAGAATTGTAAAATGACGATTATATCAATTGTAATTGGTGCTCTTTATACAGTCAACAAAGAATTGATACAAGGACTTGAGGACTTAGAAATAACAGAATGAGTGGAGACCATCCAAACAACTGCATTATTGGGATTGGTCAGAATACTGAGAAGATTCCTGGAGACTTGAGGAGACTTGCTGTCACTTAAAATTCAATGAAAGATGTGTGAAGAAACTCTCAAGGAATATTATTACTACTACTACTACTACTACTAATAATAATAATAATGAACAGCAACAACAAATGAATCAACAACTTATTGACTTATTATCTATATACTTACCGGTAATTTTTTTCTATCTGCTTTCATACAACATCGCAATTTCTCAACAGATCTTTTTCTGAACATGGCATTAGATATTTCCTAGGATAATGCGCCAACAAATAAAACTCAGTTCTAAGCTCCCTTGAGGCCACTTCCGGGCAATATCTCTATAACACTGATAAGATTTTAATCCAGGTAGGCATTTTTGCCGCAAGGAGGCTTCTTTCTAAGAAATTATAGAGTATCCCTTACAATGGATATACCCGGGGGATGATATCCTATATAGGACTGCTCTAACATCCGCGGGCGCTCAATAATACGAATCAGGTCTACTATACATATCTTCATGATTTTAGATTACATATAATCACATAATTCGGTAATAGGTGCTGACACAAAAAACAGCATATATTAATTTTTTCAGTATATGTTATCGAAAAAATAGTTTAACATTTTATTCAAAAACAGAAGTACATATATTTCTGAAAAGCTATATTTGCATTAAAAAATATGTCCATATAATGCTCTACAAAGTACCGTAAACACTTGCCATAAGTTATTTCAATTATATACAAAGAGATTGGAATCAAGTTTGTTGGTTGATTGGTTTTATAGGATGTTAACCCTCTTGGAGTTATTCATTGCCGGGCATTTTTTTTTCTTTTCCCAAGAAATTGTATGGTTTAAGTAATTAATGATAATGGGGATTTGTAGACAGTTTTAGCATCAATTACCTATTCTTAAAATTAATAATTTTCACGGAACTATAAGTTTTTAAATTAATGCCTATTTGAATTAATAATTCATACAGAATTATAACTGCCTATTTTACCGACAAAGAAAAAACAAAACAAAAGAAAATCGTCAAAGATTCCGTGACACGACTACAAAGTGGAAACCTGACGATAAAAACTAAACCTCTATAAATAGCAGCACAAATCAACGCCATTAACACCAAATAAATCCGAAATATTAGTAATACGTAAAAAGAATAGCAAGTGTACGTTATCTGCAGATTGAGATGAAAGAGTTAAGCAAATGTGTAACATATTGACCTTTGACCGAATCGTCAATCAAGAGATGCACCTGTATAAATAAGCAGAAGAATAGTGCATCCGGTCGAAGATATCGGAATATCACCTTGACCTGTGGTCGTGGTTGAATTCGGTACAGATGCGTACGCCCACAGGAAGCAGGTGGATTTCAAACAATTATATAACCAGGTGCCACAAACGACTTGAGTTAGTCGGTTCGAGTTCCAGTTGCAGTTGGAGTCAGTTTGGGACAAGATGCCGAATTGGGACCCACGGATCGATGAGCAGCCGAGCCAGAATGTGAAAGAAGTGCTGCTATGGTCAAAAGAACTTTGGGTCGATATGTAGCAGTCTGTCCCCGTCTCCAACTCACCTCTCACACACAACCAACATCAACCCTTTCGAATAAAGTGTGAGAGGTATATTTTTTATAAAGAAGTGTATTCGTTCATTCATTGAAGTCGTCATTATTGTTGACTGTTTTCGCTTATATTTGTATATGTATTGTGCAGTTATATGTGGCTATACAACAAATGCAGCAAAATGGCACAAAAATGTAAAAGCAGGCACGATTGTTTTGGAAAGGTGATCTTCTCGAAATCGTGCAAACCAGAATTTATCTCAGAAAATTAGATGCACAAAATTCTGTTGTACTTTTAGATAAAAACGTTTTACCCAATTCGGGTCAAATACCAGATCACGCGTTGATAAACTAGACAAGAAATAATAATTTTTGTTGTTGTTCTCTTTGTTCTGATATCACCATTGTTATTACTGGCCATTGTATTTAGTCTTTTTTTGCCCTTTTTCATATTTATTCCTTATGCACTTTCTTGATGCATCTACTTACTCCTCAATGCTGGGGGTTCCTCTCCATCTTTCATTTCTTTACAAATATTAGTAAAGTGAGTAAAGTTTTCAAGTAAGTAAAGACCGTTATAAAGGGCGACCAGAATGCTCCCTTTTCGATAGCTACTACACCGAAGTGTTCATGAGGGCATTACTTCTTTCCCTGTATTGCTCCACTTTACCCTTGATACGTGCCTTATAATGCTGAGTGTTAAGCAAAGAGGCATCAAATGGCATTTCTGGAGTCTTTGGTATGACTCAACCTGGAATTAAGCACCAGTCGCTTGGGCCATTGGCGAATACTTTACCCACTAGGCCAACGGGCCGGTATCTGTATATATTACATCACGGATTCAATATTTTGTGGATGACAGTGTATTGGATAGTAAATTAGATGCCTAGAAATATCTAATTTTATGAGATATAAACGGTTCACTCACTTCATAACAAATACCTGATCTCGTGGCGATTAACAAAGAAAAAAAAAGAATTGTTATCTAGCGGATGTTACCGTTCCAGCTGAATACAGAGTGAAAATAAAACATTGAGAAATTGTAAGCAAATTTCTACATCTAACCAAAGAACTGAAAAGACTATTAAACATGAAGTTGATGGTGATGGCAATTAGCGTAGGAGCCAAATGAACGGTTCCTAAGGGAATGGAAAAAAAGATAAAGAAAGAAACTGGAGAGCGGAGGAAGAATCGTGACTAGCCAGACTACAGCACGGTTAAAATCAACGAAAATATTTAGAGTCCTGGAGACTTGAGGAAAAAGGTGAAACGCTGTCACTTAGACTTCACTGAAAAACCATCATTAGGACTAGTGCTAAAAACTCACCAGGGGTAAACACCTTTGGGACTTTGACATACAGACAGGTTACCTAATCTCAGTCAGAAGACCAGACCTTATAATAATCAACAAAAAAAAAAAAAAAGAGAATTTTCAAAATTGTCCACTTTGCTGTCCCGGCTGACCACAGAATAAAACTGAAAGAATGTGTAAAGAAGGGTGTGAAAAAAAACCCAACGAAGACGTGTGAAAATCACCAGCAGTTTATGAAAAATTTAATCCTTTATGGGAAAGAAAATCGTGAATACGGGCGCGTCCAGTCACATCAACAATAGTATAATAAAATATACTCGTTTAAAGGCCTCCTGCTGCTATTAAGGTAAATCCTATAACATATCTTATAAATAAATTTGATGTTACATTAACTGGAAACAAACGAAGAGAATTGCTCAGTAATCAGTATTTAATCATTTTCTTATTTGAGTAATTATAATTATCAACGTGAATGCGACCGCAGACCCCACATTATTGTATATATTTAGGTCCCCCAGTAAGAATCGAACGTATTACATTAATGATGATCTGCAAGAACACCTAGTTAACAGGCACAACTGGTAAAATATTTCTTCCAAAAAAGCAGTTTTACTATCTGAGCCACGCCCCGACCACTATTGAAATTTGGTAACTGGAGGCAACATAGTTTAAGTAGATGGGAAGATTGAAATGTGTGAGATATAAGGAAAAAAGATACCCAATTATGTCTGATGACCAACATAGCACTACTAAGATACTGTACACATATAACATTACCAAGTGATATATATGTTTCCTTACTGTTAGTTGTGTATGCCAACAAAAAAAAAAAAAAAAAGAAAAAAGAATTCTAGCCTCAATAACAGATATGCCATAAAAGATCAACGCTGCTATACTCTGCAGTTTGATCCGTCAGACAAATTTCCGCAATTTGTGCTACCACACTGTAGGACATTGTAACACCACGACTATGCATTGTCATTTCTTCCACCACGTGAGAACGGATTTATGCCTGTATCGCTACGTCTTTAGTGGTAGTCGGACCCAGTTTTAACCTCCCTGTGAGAAAAGGTGACGAACGCACAAAACTCTTAGTTCTCAAACGGAAATGTTTATTTTCTACTACACTTTTTAAGTAGGCGCCGGTAGAAAAAAACAGAGCATGTGGACTGAGTCGCCCGCCTTAGCTGGGCAAAGAGAAACCACATATCCTGAAGAGAGAGATACAGAGCAAACTCCGCCCTTGAACTTCCTTTCACATTTGCACTTCTAGTTCTACACGTGCTTTCTCACGAGGTCTGTCCCCACCACTATGCATCCGGGCTACAACTTCTCTTTACATCATCTGTGGCTGGTGCTCAACTCTCGTCTTTACCGCCTTACATCTCCGTGCCAACTAACTGTCTAACCCAAATCTTCCCCTTACTTCCGCCTGTATCGGTGTTTCTAAACCTGCGCAGAAGTTTTGGAACCTTCGTTTTTTTCAGTCATTTTTAATTATCGTAGTCATTCACCCGTGGCTTGCTGACGTAAAACGAGTGCTTTGACCTGAGGTCACTCAGAGGTCAGCTGGTCAAACTGTTGACTCTCTGTCTGCTTTTTCTTCGAATTATTTTTCTTCTATCTCTCTCTCTCTCTCTCTCTCTCGTCTCTCTTCATAACTTGGACCTACCAAATTATTTTACACTGCAAAATCCATCAATAATTTCTATTATACATATATTGTCCCTATACAGCGAGTAATAATAGCTTTAAATTTTGATAAATATGGGTTCATTTCTTCCTGATTTTACATACGTTTCTATAATAAAACCATTTGCTATAGAATTGGCGTCAATGCATAACAGCCTAGTTCTATATGTATGACTGACGGTAAATCTTTCTCTCTAACAATGGTATTCTTCATAGTTTATAAAGTGAAGTAGATTGGTAACTCAAGTTTTCCTTTACTTGAAAAAGTAGCTCTGTTTTTAAAAATACTAGCAGTACTTTTGGAAATTCCACTCTGCATAAAACAAGCGTCTTTTGTAGAAAAACTAAGGATATATATAATAAAAAAAGAGGTGCGCGTGGTGTAATGGTTATCGTCGTAGGAAATGGACACAGCGAAACGAGTTCAAATCCTGGACGAGACTGATTGCATTTCACATTGCACTAATACCCTTGGGAAAGGTATGAATCCAAATATTTTCCGTCCAGCTATGGGTAAATAGCAGGGCAGACTAGGTTCTTCAGCCTTGATGAGACAACTAGTCTGGGAGAAGGAAAAACTCTGAATTCAAACCAGTTAAACTTCGCTTAAAAATTAACCTTGCGTCATATCCTGCCCGAGCGGAGAGGTTGATAAATATGGGTATATATAATTAAAAAAATGTGGAAAAGTGGATAAATTAAACACTTTCAACGGGTTAAGTCGTAATATTTTGTTCCTTATTCTAGAAAGAACGTCTGACGGTGTTCTTCCTTGAATAAGGAACGAAATATTACGACTAACCCCGTTGTAAGTGTTTGATTTATTCACCTTTCCAATTATTTTTATTATCTTGTCAGATTTACCAAAATCTACCATTTCTCTCTCTCTCTCTCTCTCTCTCTCTCTCTCTACGAAAAGCTTACTGCTTTTATTTATTACTCAGTTTAGTAGTACTAAGAGTATTTCTCTTTCTCCTTTTATTACTTTTACTCTATCAATCTATGTATCAGTTCTTTCTCTATCTTCCTTTCTTTTCTTTTCTTTTTCCACTATTCTTTTTTGCTTACATTTGTTTCTACTCATTTTCATCCTTTCCCTTTCCTTCCTTCTCTTTCCTTTCTTTTTCCTCCATTCTTTCTTCCTTCCATTCCACTGAAGCTGGCAATTAACTTATGATGTATAGTTTTATCGTTGCCAATCTCTTTTTCTCTTGCCTTTCTTTTTGTTCTTCTTCGCTTTCTTTAAAAACAGAATAGCCCATTAGTTATCCGTGGTGATGATAGGCTGTAACATACTTACACGTGTCCTGGGCTTATTCTATTAATATTATCGTTTTCCCTCGCATAAATAACACTTACGAAACAGAATTTGGGAAGGTGAGTGAGTCATCGTGGCATAAACGCTAAGGTGCTGGATTGCGTCTACAAAGTTAGCGAGTTCGATCTCCGGCTGCGCTATTACGTTCAATTTCGGAGAAACACTCAGGGAAACGGTGTGAACCACTTTATCCCGCAAGACATGCGTTAAATAGTTTCATTGCTGTTCTCTTTGGCATTAAATAACTCACGAAGGTTGAGATGCCATTAAACAAACTAAACCAGAAATTTCCTGTATCCCTATCTGTAATGGTTTAGGCGAATCACTGTTTGCGACGTAAGTTTCCTAAATACTACCACGTTTGTATAAATATTTATTCTACTTCCAGGTTGCACCTGAACACGACTAATTCAAGCAACCTACGTTAATTCTCATGGTCATACTAGCAGCCTACACAATGCACGTGATCACGTTTCTTTTTAGCATGCCACACACGTAATTAATGATATATTTCTGTCAAGAATATCAGCGTCCTGTTTGTTTTAAGGACCAGGTCCGATTTTCGCCGCTGCGTCGGGTGATATCAAAATGGTCTTCTGGTCAATATCCAACGTATACATATATAATCTTCGGAAAGTAATGTCAACATACGAATTGGGAAGGTGTGCACAACTATTGACGAGTTATCGATAATATGAAAATCTGATCTCTCTGATAAAAAAAAAACGGGATTCATTCCAAGTTGTGGCTGTGTCAGTACTAGAACATGGATGTTTTCGAAGACAATAATGAATTGATAAAATGTGTTATATTTTAATAATTAAGGCTACACATGAGGTAATAGATATTTATTTTTGGAAAAAATGAACACCTAAGAAAATACAGTTTATCATATTTACCGCTTGGGCAGGATATCACACAAGGTCAATTTTTAAGCGGAGTTTAACAGGTTTGAATTCAGAGTTTTCCTTCCCCTATACTAGTTGCTTCACGAAGGCTGAAGAACCTAGTCTGTCCTACTATTTACCCATTGCTGGACAGAGAATATTTGGATTCATACCTTTCCCAAGGGTATTTGTACGATGTGAAATGCAATCAGTCTCGTCCAGGATTTGAACTCGTTTCGCCGTGTCCATTTCCTACGACGATAACCATTACAACCGGGCAAAATACAGTTCATAGTAAGTATCCAATAACCCAGTCACTCACAACATTCGATTTGGTTTGTTTATGGGCTTGGATCAATCAATTCTTGTGGAGGTGGTTCCACACACCATGACAAAAAGCTAGTTGAGAACAACACAAGAATACTTTGTGCTGTTTTAAACAAATCGTCGAAGCAACACCCGACAAAATAGCAGCTGTACAGTCACGTTCCTCTAATCTTAGAAAGCATCCATGTTACACAAATAAGACTACCTGGGCTCTATTTAAAACGTCAGGACGAACTCATTTGAAGTTTTTCTTATGAACTGCTACACACAAACGCGCCTGATTTGGCCGTACAGCAAGTACACACGGAGATCAGCTCTGTGCAAACACTGGATGGAGGCTAGAGGACGATAAGGACGCATTGTAACATAATTGAACGGCGCATAGAAAATCGAAATAAAAAAAAAAGGCAGACAGTTTGCGAACGGCCTGTTGACCCCGGATTCGGTCGGGCCAAACCACTCATTGTCGGTCAGCCAATCACGAGTGAATGATTGTGGTAATTAAAAATGACGAGAAAAAAAAACCTGAGGTTCTGTAGTAGTAATGCCACGAACAATCTTACCTCAAAGAAACAGAAGGTGTGCTCTCTCTGCTGCCGGCACGTGGAAATCAGAAGAAGAAAAGGAAGCAAATGGCGTGACTTGTTTTATGGAGGAGAAGGATATAGGCCTCCGTGAAGGGGCGAGATTTGATGAACATAAAAGAGACTAAGTTTGAAGTGGAAGGGAGCAGCATTTTGCTGATGTCTGATTGGTGCACATCCATCAGTTCATTTTGCAAGTTAAGCGAGTTGACTAGCGTCTAATAGGTTGATTCTTCTTCGACGAGACTTCTGAAACCAACTACAGGTTCCAAATCTTCTGCACAGGTGTGGAACCATCGGGAATGGATATGTTTCTAACCTATTCTCGACAGGCGAAAATAAGAGGCGACGCGGGTTTCACCGACAGAATTCAAGCAGCTTGTGAGGAAAAACGTCGGGCCAGATTTGTTCAAAGAAATTCTTCACCCTTTCAAATAGAAAATATTAACCAGTCTTTCTCTCTCTTACCGGACAACTCACGGTTCCGAGCCAGCGATAAACCCTAAAGAAAATTACTAACGTGTTCGTGTTATTTTTTTATCAACCATCGAACCCTCCGACTTATGCTTGAGCGACCACGTGGCATACATTTCCCTACTAGCTACTGCTGTCTATGCCTACGCTACAGTACGGCGATAGAGAGATTCAGAGACTTTGTGCTATCAGCCCGACATGATGGTGATGATATATATATATATATATATAGAGAGAGAGAGAGGCACTCGTGGTGTATTGTTTATAGTCATCAACTTCCCGCCAAGTTATATTTTGCATGAAGTTATTTCATTCTGAGGGTCGACTCGAACAAATCGAGATTCATACTTGGCCGTCAAAGGAAAAAAAGCAAAACAAACCAAAACAAAAATAGCTTCATCCTCTTGGTGTATCTCATTTTGAGGCCCCTCAGTCTCTCTTTGTCCACAATGAATCAAGTGCTGCCCCCTGGAACGAAGCTATTATTATTTTCTTACTCATCCGGGGCAATCGTGTTGTAATGGTTAACCTCCTAGGTAATAGACATGGCAAACCAAATTCAAATCCTGGATGATACTGTTTGCATTTTCCATTGAATTTATGCTTTAGGGAACGATCCCCCCACTTATGGATAAATAGTAGGGCAGAAAAGGCTCTTTAATTTTGGTATGACGACCGGTTGTGGGGCTATAATACTGTGAATTCAAACCTGTTAAACTTCGCTTAAAATTACCTTGTGTCTCATCTTGCTTTTATGTGGGGTTTGGTAAATACACACACACATGCACATATACAAACATTATATATATATATATAAGTAATCTTTATTTTCAATCTATGATTCTGTTGTTGTGGAAAAGACCAACATTGTACAATTGGCAAATTCTACGAACTGATATCTTTGAAAAAATTCAGTAAAAGATATAAGACGAAAAACACACGTACTCCTCGAAAATAATCAAGAAGCACATATGTCTTGTAAAAAACAAACAATTCCTTCAATATTTCAGCTCAAGCTGGAAATTTATTCTCAATACAAATTTCAAAAATGAATTCTCTCTTCAAGTTATGTCAATTCCCAAACTGAGTAATATAATTATAATGATTAAGATTTAATTTAATCTACCTTTTTGTACATATAGTTGCAAGAAACTCCGGATGCTCAAAGGTAGGATATTTGAGAGAAATCCCAGAGGTGCATGAAATAATTTTTTTCTAATCAGTCTCAGAGTTAATCATATTTACCAACCCCTCCGCTCGGGCAGGATATGACACAAGGCCAATTTTTAAGCGGAGTTTAACAAGTTTGAATTCACAGTTTTCCTTCTCCTAAACTATTTGCCTCACCAAGGCTGAAGAACCTAGTCTGCCCTACTATTTACCCATAGCTTGAGGGAGAATAATTGGATTCATACCTTTCCCAAGGGTATTAGTGCTATGTGAAATGCAATCAGTCAGGTCCAGGATTTGAACTCGTGTCGCCGGGTCCATATCCTGCGACGATAACCATTACACCACAGGCACCTCAGTCTCAGAGTTAATGCCGATTGTTAAGCAAGGAGGCATCCTGTATCATTTTGGAGTCTTTGGTACGACTCGACCTTCGATTGAACTCCGGTCTCCCGGGACATCGGCGAACACTAATCCTTATTCCTCCAATTTGTCTCAGTAACTTAAATGTTTTACTCCTTTTTATTATTTTTGTTACTCTTCTTTGAAGGTCCTGCATTTTCAACATTGCAACCCCAAAATTGATAACTCTCCCTTTTCCCAACACAAAATGTTTAAGAAATATGAAACAAAGTCACTGATTTAGTTATTGAACAGCAGGATACGGAGTAAATTGAAATACTAAATAAAATAACAAAATAAAATTGAAACACACACGCACACAAATCAGTCATTTGTTTCCACAGATAGTTAAACAGGTCTATTTGGCACACAGATTGAACCCTAACAGGTAATACCTGAGTTTACCTGAGAGTAATTGCAATGAAGGAGTATTCCACATTCCTTAAAGCCTCAAAACTGGAGCCTCAGCATCAGACAATTCAGCGCCATAATTAGGACCCTATTTAATTCAAGATATTTTTGTGTTTATTTTAATGCTATAGTTTTTCACCTTGACTGACAAAGGAATCTTTGTTGCTTTCGAAAATCATGATAAACTTCAACTGTTTTCTATAAAACTATTCATCGGGAGTAGAATATCTTAAAGGCTTAATCTTTTTTATTAGATATTTAAAACAATTCTTTTAAAGATACTCTACATTTTTCTACAAATATTCATCCTATAAATATTTTTTATTCTTTTTATTAGACATTTTAATCCCTTTTTTACAGACTCCCAAAATTTTTCTACTAATATCTATCCTATAAAATGTTGAGGAATTCCTTTGTCTTTATTTTCAAGAAGAAGGGATTCTTTCATTCTTTTAAATAGTACTTCATTATGGAAACTTTTGCTATATTTTGACCTTCGACCCGGCCCAAAAATACTATTCCAAGGTGATACACCGGAAGGAAGTGACACATTCCAACGGCCAGTAATCAAAAGAGATCGCGTGGGCGGATTAAGGCTTATGATATGGGACAAGGTGAAGGTCTCATTGTGCCACTACAGTCATGCACCGGAAGAGAGTAACCTCTGAACTGCATGACAGTTATTCCCGCTTGATGACGATTAAACATCCGATTCAAAGATCCAGTAGGCGATCGTGTGGGCGTTGAGTTTCTATTTAACTCAGTTGAGTTTGGGTCCGAGAGCAGTTGCCAGTAGAATTCTAGACAGTAGAGACCAGATGTGGTAAGGAAGGCCACACCCGACCGAGGGGTCCTCGGAAGCCCCGATGGAGTGGACCCCAGAATCAGGAGAACAAGAAAGACACAACGTGACGGTCATAACAGTGGGGTCAAAATATGAAGTTTATGTTCGGTCTCAAGCACCCTCTCACATGCAAACCTTAAGCAACCCTTTCAAACCCTTGCAATAAAGTGAGAGGTAAAATGTTGTTAAAGAAGTCTTCCTGTCGTTTCTTCATGCGTCTTCCTTCCTGCATCTTAATCCTTCATGCGTCCTTCATTCCTGCGTTTTCCCTCTTGCGTCTTTCTGCGTGCGTCTGTTATTATTATTGAGTCGTTATGATACGGCAAATGACTATATAACATAACTTTAATTTGGTGCCGTGACCAGGATATGGGGCCAGAGTATGTTTCTTTTTTAGGGTTTTGAAATTTCTTCAAGGAATTATGGAGGGGCCGTTGTGTTGAGAAGATAAAAAAATGCATCCGTATGGTACCTTGATGCACACATGTCAAGATGGCCAACCACGCAAAGATAGTAAGAGAAATTTAGATAATAATTAGCCGGGCAAGTGTTACTTAGAGAGAAGGTCGCCTTCTAAGTAAGATTTTGTTGCTGTAGTTCAAGTGATTCTTTTTGTGTTTTCAGCCATCATTGTCCTTGTAAATCATTCTGTAAAATATGTGTGAGGTTGATGGAGACGAACGTGAAGAAAATTCGACATGTGGAATTTTGAAAAATAATTAACGGATGAATGTTATATTTTGACCTTCGACCCGGCCCAAAAATACTATTCCAAGGTGATACACCGGAAGGAAGTGACACATTCCAACGGCCAGTAATCGAAAGAGATCGCGTGGGTGGATTAAGGCTTATGATATGGGACAAGGTGAAGGTCTCATTGTGCCACTACAGTCATGCCGCGGAAGAGAGTAACCTCTGAACTGCATGACAGTTATTTCCGCTTGATGACGATTAAACATCCGATTCAAAGATCCAGTAGGCGATCGTGTGGGCGTTGAGTTATTATTTAACTCAGTTGAGTTTGGGTCCGAGAGCAGTTGCCAGTAGAATTCTAGACAGTAGAGACCAGATGTGGTAAGGAAGGCCACACCCGACCGAGGGGTCCTCGGAAGCCCCGATGGAGTGGACCCCAGAATCAGGAGAACAAGAAAGACACAACGTGACGGTCATAACAGTGGGGTCAAAATATGAAGTTTATGTTCGGTCTCAAGCACCCTCTCACATGCAAACCTTAAACAACCCTTTCAAACCCTTGCAATAAAGTGAGAGGTAAAATGTTGTTAAAGAAGTCTTCCTGTCGTTTCTTCATGCGTCTTCCTTCCTGCTTCTTAATCCTTCATGCGTCCTTCATTCCTGCATTTTCCCTCTTTCGTCTTTCTACGTGCGTCTGTTATAATTATTGAGTCGTTATGATACGGCAAATGACTATATAACACTTTTTTTCAGCTTTAGAATCTATTTAATTTACCTTGACTTAATAATAGTTGCAAGAAACTCCGGATGCTCAAAGGTCGGATATTTGAGAGAGATCCCCGAGGTGCATAAAATAATTTTTTTTCTAATCGGACTCAGAGTTTAATTTATGATGCTCTGTGTCTCTTCAGCTTTGCCATCAGCTGATAACTCGGAAAAAACAAGGTGACAAGTTAGAATTCTAACATCACACGCACTGAACCTGCTTGTAATTCGTATAGGAAAGAACAAGCGAGAAATGTTCCCGACAAACAAGACAATCGGTCAAACCCCTTGACAGACTTTGAAGATAAAAAGGGAAAAGTTGTTCGTATTTGAAGTGCAATTGGACAATTTTTATCTTCCAGTCATCATGAGGTGATCCGATCAGCCTTCATTCACAAACACGTTGCTTATTACCCGTGAAAAAAAAAAGTCAAGTAACTTGCTCGAAGCCTAAAAGAGTTTGGTATATTCTTGGAGTTTTAGAAATAATCTACCTCGGCATAAAGTCAGAATGTAGATTTTTGAATTATGCGACCATTACCCCATAACACATGAAAGGTTGGCGTAACAATAAATTCTCTGTCCGTATTTCAACCAATATCGGAATGATATTTAAAATAAAATATTAGATTAAGTTCAAAGTTCTTGAATATTTTGGTACTTGCTTGTCTGTGGCTCGTATATCACGTAAACGAAACAGTTTCAGCTCTAAAATATATTCTCTCTGTTTGGCAGTATCATGGCAGTTGGTGCGCTGACTCGTTAAACATTGCATCGCCTAGTGTGTGATTAAAGGCCGCTCAGATGAACGGAAAACGTCATCTGATTCGTGAACTTATTGTTTGTGAGTTCTAACTGGTCCACAAGGCCATGGAAGCAACCAAAAACACTTATTGTGCGAAAGGGTAGGTGCAGTTGATCATTCTATTTAGAACCCTTCTACAAGTCATATATGCAAATCCGGTGAGTAGAACACGGAAAGTATCAGGCGAGGTCAGCATCTTACGGTTTAGTATGATACGTCACCTTCACGATCTCGGCGAAAGCATTCAGAGCTGCCAAATTTTCTCTCACTTGTCTAAAATATTTCAAAACTTTCCATACATCGAGTAACACCAAATTCATCGAAAAAAGAAAAGTTGATTTCTGTGATGATAACCAGTTCGTCAATACGTGTCTCCACAATAAGAAAACAAAAAAAAAGTATCAACGATTGTTAAGCAAAGAAAATAGGAACTCAGGTGAAAATTAAAGGTTTGGTTTGGTTTGTTAGGTTTTATGGCATATCAACCTTTGTAGTTTATTTAACGCCAAATCCATTTTTATGTAAATAATCTGTTCTATTGAAAACAGTTCAGTTTAGCATAAGTACACAGTTTAATAGTCAAAAACATTTCCATTTCAAACTATTCAAGCAGTTATATGTAACTATTCAGTTAAGTGTAAATACAGTTTTAATGTCGTAAAACAGTTCTATTTCAAATAATTCAGTTAAGGATAAGCACGCAGTTTAAATGTAAGTACGGTTTAATTATCAAACATTTTTCTATTTCAAGCTATTCAGTTAACTCAAACAATTCATTTTAGCATATGTATGCTGTTTGTTCTATTTAACCCATAGATAGGGCTCTATCAGGTGCTACCACACCGGGGACAGAGTGGACCTTGGAGCGATGGCAATGAAGGGGTATTCCGCATTCCCCAAAGCTCCAGCACTGCTGGAACCTCACCATCAGATTGTTTAGTGTCATATCCAGGACACTCGTAAGGGGGGATCTTACCCTTCTGCAGAGGTGCAGTCAGTGGATTCTACAGCTCCAGCTGACTGGGCAAGTGAAAATTAAAGGAAATGAATAATTACAAAAGACGATTGGTTTTGTTTCTTTGTTTAATGACGTATCAACCGTTGTAGGTTATTTAATGTCAAAGCCATTCTTCTAGAAGAATAGTCGTGGTACTATTAAACCCATAGCTGGGAGGATAAGAGGGTTCATACCTTTCTCAAGGGTACTTATCCGGAAGTGAACGTAATAGCGCGACTGGAATACGAACTCCCTTACTACGATTCCGCAGTCCATGGCTTTAACCATTACACCACGAGGACACCACCCTATAAAAGACGAGTACAATATAATCAGATAGAAATAAAACACATATAATTAAAAGAAATAGAAAAAAATAGAATACTAATAAAGACAAAATATTTTTGAACTAGAAAAAAAGGAAAAAAAAAGAAAATATGTGGAAAGAAAAAAAAAGAGAAAAAAGACGTCAAATTGAAAAACGGACAGGGCATGCAGTATAGAAATAAACTGAAAAAAGAAAACATGTAGAATAGAATAAATAGAAAAAAATGTACAATAAATAAAGATAGAAAACATATATAAAAGAAAAAAAAATAAAAGAACATAAAGGGAAATAAAGAGCAAATATGTAGAATTGAAAAAAAGTAATAAAAAGTGTAAAATGAAAAATAGGAAAAAGAAAACATGTTAAAATGAAATAAACAGTAAAAATGTTGAATGGATATAGATAGAATAATGTAGAAGAGACATAGATAGAATAATGTAGAAGAGAAATAGAATAATGTAGAAGAGAAATAGATAGAATAATGTAGAAGAGACATAGATAGAATAATGTAGAAGAGAAATGAAAGAAACCATGCAGAAGAGAAAAAACGATAAAAAATGCTTCGAAGAGAAATAAAGAGAAAGCATGTACAACTGAAATAAGAAAAAGAAAAAAGTTGTAAAATGACCAATTGGAAAAACCCATGTAGAATAGAAATAAATAGAAAAATATTGAATAGAAATAGATAGGAAAATGTAGAAAAGATATACACAGAAAATATGTAGTACAGAAATAGATAGAAAACATTTAGAAGGGAAACAAAGAGAAACAATGTAGAATTGAAATAATTTAAAAAAAAGTGTAAAATGAAAAATTGGAAAAACCCATGTAGAATAGAAATCAATAGAAAACATGTAGAAGAGAAATAAAGAGAAAAAACATGTAGAAGAGAAATAAAGAGAAAAAAACATGTAGACGAGAAATAAAGAGAAAACATGTAGAAGAGAAAGAGAAAAATATGTAGAAGAGAAATAAAGAGAAAAACCATGTAGAAGAGAAATAAAGAGAAACAAAACATGTAGAAGAGAAATAAAGAGAAAAACCATGTAGAAGAGAAATAAAGAGAAACAACACATGTAGAAGAGAAATTAAGAGAAAAAACATGTAGAAGAGAAATAAAGAGAAAAAAAAAACATGTAGAAGAGAAATAAAGAGAAAAAAACATGTAAAAGAGAAATAAAGAGAAACAACACATGTAGAAGAGAAATTAAGAGAAAAAACATGTAGAAGAGAAATAAAGAGAAAAACCATGTAGAAGAGAAATAAAGAGAAAAAAACATGTAAAAGAGAAATAAAGAGAAAAATCATGTAAAAGAGAAATAAAGAGAAAAAACATGTAGAAGAGAAATAAAGAGAAAAACTTGTAGAATTAGAATAAATGAATGAATAAAAGCAAGTAAAATATAAATAAATGGAAAATTTATGTAAAATATCAATAAATAAGAAAATCGTAGAACAGAAACAAATAAAACATGTAGAATTGAAAGAAATAGAACAAAAAGATTTAAAATAGAAAGAAAAAGAAAAACGTAAAATAAAAAAAAATGTCCTGGGAATAACACTAATTTTATTTCATGGTAAGACTCCTAAATTGAGGCTTCGAAGAATGTAGAGTACTCTTTCATTGCCATTACTCCCTGGTCCACTCTGGCCCAGAGTGGTAATAAATGTTAGTGTCCAGTCTCCAGGTCAAATAGAAGTTTAACAATTTAGTTGTATGCAAACATATAATTGATGTTGAATTGAACTTTAAGTGTTATATAGCAATACTTGAGACGTTTAACAGTATAACAATAGATCACTAGTGTTTGATAGCAATACTTGAAACCACTAAACAGTATGCAAATAATTGATGAATACTAAATAGAACCATTAGTGTTAAATAGTGATACTTACCACACAACTATGTGCAAACTAATTATCTCTTCTTTGTGTAAAATGATACCAACAGACTATTCGTCTAAATGTTACATATATCTAATAAGATATGTATTCACGGGATTTGGCATGAAATAACCTACAAGTGTTGATATACCATAAAACCCAATTAACCCAACAGGAAAGAAAGGATAATTAAAAAAAAAAAACAGAAAAAAACCATTAAAATGATTCTGAAACAATAAATTTCTGGTCGTTATGTGCGAACTCATTGGCCTAGTGTTCACCAATGGTCTGGAAGACCTGGGTTCGAATCCAGGTGGCGTCATACCAAAGACTTGAAAAATGGTACTTGATACCTCCTGGCTTAACACTCTGCAATATCAGGTACGTATCAAGAGTAAAGTGTAGCCATCCAGTAAAAGGAGTAGGACACTCTCCTACACCACAGGGTAGTAGCAAGTGAAAAGGGAGCTTTCTGGTCACCCTCGACTACAGTCGCCAACTTTACTATTTATATACGAACTATCTGTTTTAGCATTTCAGATTAACTTACTAAGTCATTAAGTGGCATTCTCGTAGCGTAGATGGCTATAGTGATTGGCAATGACTTTGATATAAGCGAGTTCAAACTCCTGTCCCGTTATTACGTTTACTTTCGAACCAAAACTATTAGGCAAAGCAAAAATTCCCTTAATTCTCCAGTTATGGGTTTAATGATATCACTTTTGTTCTATAAAGATGGCTTTTGGTATCAAATAACCAACGAACTTTAATATGCCATTAAACAAAGAAACCAAACTTAATTATTACACTTCATCGACAAAAAAAAAACCCAAACTTATTCAAGCAAAACAGTGAAGGCCTGGGACCAGAAAAAAATAGTTATTCAATTAGTCTACTGAGAATTTAATAAATAATTAATCCTGTTTTGTCTGAGGAAGTGCACGGAAACATTGTTTCAAGGATTCTTGAAATTTCATTAAATTGTTTACCAATACAAATATAAGATGATTTCTTAATTTTGTGGAGTCTATATCAAGTTTTTTTCTTGTGAAGTGCCTAAGAATTTTATGAAGATTTCTTAATCAAATGCATCACATTGTTGAAGTAAACTATGAAGAAAGTTCTTGTTCATATTTTAAAGCTTGTTATTCTTTAAAAAAAAAAGAAGGCTACTTTGGTGGTGATATTCATATTTTAAAGTTGATACGATAATATACTTTGTAATTTATAGCTCAAAAATGGTATTTGATACCTCCTTGCTTAACATTCAGCATTATAAAGTACGAATCAAGGGTAAAATGGAACAATCCAGGGAAATAAATAGCGCCCTCCCCTACACCTAGGTTTAGTGGCTAATTAAAAGGGAGACTTCGGTTGCCATTTACCGGCTCAATACCAAGTGGGTAGAGTGTTCGCCAATGGTCCGGGAGATCGGGGTTCAATCCCACGTGGCGTCATACCAAAAACTTTAAAAAGGTACTTCATACCTCCTTGCTTAACACTCAGCAATATAAGGTACTTATCAAGGGTAAAGTGAAACAATCCAGGGAAAGGAGTAGCGCCCTCCACTACACATTAATGTAGTAGCTATTGAAATGGGAGCCTTTTGATCGCCTTCTGATCGCACACAACAACAACGATCGCCAACTTTACTTACTAATATTTCAATTGAAATGTATAAAACGTTCATAAAATCACCTCAAGAGACAAGCATTCCGTTACCTTTACCAATTGAAAAGATAATTTAAATTTGCACATTATGTACGAAGTATTCATCTAACGGTATTTTTTCTAAACAAAAATCTGGTTTACCAATGGGTTAGTGGAATTCTTGCTTATATTTTTCTTAAATTTCTATAATCTGGTGACTTTAAATTGTAATACACAAGTATTCTAATTATTTCTG
This sequence comes from Sepioteuthis lessoniana, assembly GCA_963585895.1. NCBI lineage: Eukaryota > Metazoa > Mollusca > Cephalopoda > Myopsida > Loliginidae > Sepioteuthis > Sepioteuthis lessoniana. The sequence goes on along the minus strand of OY757912.1, from coordinate 44,758,098 downwards.
CAACACAGAAGAATATTACTCCTATATCCACGAAATAACGACTTAAAAATTACGGCAAGATAAAACAATATTAAACTTACATTGATTCAACTTATGAAATAGATATTTTACAAATGAGCTATAACAATAAACTAGGGTGATGATAAATATATATATATATGTATATATATATATATATATAAACGCACTCGTGGTGCAATGGTTATCGTCTTAGGATGGCCACACGGGAGCCTGAGTTTAAATGATGAACGAGATTGTTTGCACTTCGCATACCGCTAATACCCCTTGGGAAAGGCATGAATCCAAGTATTCTCCCTCCTGCTATGGGTAAATAGTCGGGCAGACTTTGCTCTTTAATTTCGGTATGTCAACAGATGTAGAAGAAGGAAAACTCAGAATCCAAACCCGTTTAACTGCGTTTAAAAATTTACCTTACATCACACCTGCTCCTGTTGCAGGCGTTGATATATATATATATATATATATATATATATATATATATATGATTGATATCGAAATCATCAGGGTGATACAATCCGCCAATCCTTTTACATGTAGGACATTTCCCTTCGGGAAATCAATGGAGCCTTGCACTTTTAAACCCAATGTCTGTTCCTACCTAATTAATCGTTTGTTTTTTCTTGACTTTGTTAATGAGTTAAAGAGTCGCACATTTTTTTTATTGATCATGTCTAAACCAACTCATTCTATTATATGTAAAATGATAATTGGCATTTAAAAAAACTGCAGATAATTGTGCAGATAGTTGCAGAAAAGCGAACTAGAAGTTGCGATAAAAAGCAAAAGAAATAAAATTGAATAATTAATGGTAAAAAAATTAACCATAATTGTACTTTATTCTAAGAAAAAGGCAGAGAATTTTAGTGACGGTCGCAGAATGACGATCTGGAAGAAGCTATAAAAAGCAACGGAAGATCAAATAAAAAAACAGTAAAATATCATCAATAACTGGAATTTTATTCAAAGAAAAGGCAGATAATTTTACTAACGGTTGACGAAGAACAATCTGGGATTCGTGATAAATAGCCAGAGGATTACAACAAACTTAGCACTAGCAAGAAATTAATAATAAATGACATTATAATAAATTCCCAGACGTAGAATAACGACCTGGGAATTGCAATAAAAATCAACATAAGTAAGGTGGAAAAATGATTGAAATATGCAATAATTGCTGTTTGATAATCTTACGTAATCGCTACTTATGGTTAAAAAGCAACATCTCAGAATGTTATGATTTTAATTCTCACTGAGTTTACCATCATTTTGACTTTGGTTTAAATCAACAATGACTTGCGAATATACCATAAACTTGTTCAATAGACTTTCTTAGTGGTAATCAGTGTGAGCTGGGGTGAAAAAAAGGTGCGCTTAGTTGAGCGATTATGATCGGAGTAAATGGAATCAAGTAACCCGAGTTCAAATCCCGGACTAAGCTGTTTGAATTTGATATGAATCCTTGTGTTCTGCTATTTGTAAATTGTATAGTAAGCAATATTCTTTAGAACAGGTTACGCAACCAGTCTAGGAGAATAAAAACTCTGAATACAACCAGATGTACTTAAAAACTGACCGTGTGTCACATTATGTACATCTTGCTGAACTTGAGTGAATGGTAAGACGTGAAAAAGCGAAAAAAAAAAAAAGAAAAAAGAAAATGTTTTTAAAGAGTTGATGGAGAATTTTGTACATGGCAATTCCATGAAATATTCTTCCTTACAGGCGAGGTCCAGAAATTGACTGCATGAATATTATGAAGAGTACTACGAACGTCTCCAAAGAGAGGATCTGGGTATGAGAGGATAGTGCATCCAAATGGTGAGGCGCTATTTTTAATGCAAAAGTAACCTACCATTAAACAAAGGGATGAATTCGTGATTTAAAATCTATTTTTTGAAGTATATTATATTACATAATTAGCTGTAAATAATTACCAGGAATCAAAATAAATATAATAATATGAAAAATATTTACTTTTGTAATAAAAAAAAATCCATTTTTAAAATGGTAAGTGACGATTGAGCCATCACCAGCCCCTATATATATATATATATATATATATATATATATAGAGAGAGAGAGAGAGAGAGAGAGAGATAGCGCAAAAGTAACTTCGCGTTTTTTAAAAAATAGATTACGTTTTTATTTAAAATGTATTTTATTTGAAATATATTATATGTCGCAATTAACGGAAAATAATTTCCAAGAGTCAAAATAGATAAAATTAAAAGAAAAAAAATCTTTGGGACTTTACTGAAATATTTTCCAATTTTTAAATGTTAAAGGATGCATTGATACTCCGAAACACACACACACACACACATATATATATATATACATGTATATATATATAAATATATATATATATATATATATCAATGGCGACTCTAGCCTATTTTTGTTACTCGTGCCCCCCCTCCCCCGCACTCTGTGAACTTCAGTTCCCAAACCGCATAGTTGCGGAACTTCAGTTCCCAAATAGTATAGTTGCTATTGCGTGATTCTCCAATGTATAGCACCGATTGACAAACGTACCTTGCATGATGTTTTTTTTGTTAACAATCAAGATACTATATAATTTGTAGTCTTGTTAATACAGTAGAAAAGTTTTTTTTTTCCTTTCAAAAGTATAGAAGAAAAGAGAAGATGTTAATTACTATGACGAGAAAAATATGTTTATTAGAATAAAGAAATTGACGACAATATACACAGACACAGCTAGTAGTTTTAATTTCGCTTGAAATAAAGATTATTTGTTGAAAATAAACAAATTTTAGTTACAGAATGTTATATATGCAACATTCATTAAAGAAATAGACATCTGTTGGTGAAAAAACGAATTAAAACACGCCGTTTAACCAACATTTACCATAGCAATGATGATGACGTCGGCTATAATCTGCTATCCCCCCTCACACTCTCTCTCTTTCTCTCTCTCGGTCCCTTCCCTCTTCACAAGACAGTTGTTAGTTGTCAGTTGTGCTAATTTTTTTGAGCACAGTATCTGGTTTGCTTTTTCTATTGGCTACAGCCAAAAGCGCGATATCGCTAACATTACTGTTATTATAAGGGTCTAGTACTGGGCACGGATAACGGGTGTAAAACATTATAGCCGATTTTATGGGATGTTCAATGAATCTGACGGTGGCCGGACAAAGACCATCCGTTCAAAACAGCATCGTTGTATTATTCCCAGATATATTTATGAACTTTTGGCTACTTAGTTATCGAAACTTGAATAGATACGTAATTTAATTGAGATCAGACTAAGTATGTTTGCTTGAAATTAATGGATGATTTTTAATCCATTTTGAATAACATTGACCGAGTTATTGGTCGTGGCGGGCACGAGTAGCACTAGTCCCGTCTTCGCCCCTGATATATATATATATATATATATATATATATATATATATATATATATATGTACGAAACTTTGGAAATAAGAATAAATATGATGACAATAGTACGAAAACCCTTAATGATAAAAATAATCAAGCTTCCTCTCAGAAATTAAGAAAACTAACACACACACATAGACACACACATACACACACACACACACACACACATATATATATATATATATATATTTAGCAAAGTATTCCTGAAGCTCAATTTTTGATAAAATTTCGGGAGTTAACTTCTATTTTATTCTGATGTGCAAACCAACTCCAAATAAAATCAAACTCTTTTAAAATATTTGACTGTTTTGCAACTTACTCGGTTTTCTTTGTCACAAGAGTTAGTCTTTTCTCATATATATATATATATATATATATATATATATATATATATATTCTTTAAGAAAAAACAACGAAACCAATTACAAAGGATTATAAATTTATTTCGATCCTGTTACGCATTTTTGAAATTTTCAAAAACACGAAAAAAAGTTAACAGGACTTCATCAGATCAATTAGATAAAAAAAACTAGAGTAGTACTCTAGTTTTTTTATCTAATTGATCTGATGAAGTCCTGTTAACTTTTTTCGTGTTTTTGAAAAAACTAGAGTAGTACTCTAGTTTTTTTTATCTAATTGATCTGATGAAGTCCTGTTAACTTTTTTCGTGTTTTTGAAAATTTCAAAAATGCGTAACAGGATGGAAATAAATTTATAATCCTTTGTGATTGGTTTCGTTGTTTTTTCTTAAAGAAATTATTGCTCTATATAATTGGTACATTGAGCTCTTTACCAGGAAGATTTAAATATTCATTCACGAATAATTTCTTGTCCTGATGGAATTACTCCTAACTCCGGTTTAACTGGACTAAGTATTCTATATATATATATATATATATATATATGGGGGGTGTATAGTTGTGTATATGCGTGAGTGTGCATCTGTATTGTCTGAAATCGAATCAACAACTAACAAAACCATCCAAATCTATAACATCCTAAACCTCAAATATTTAAAACCATTTTTAAAAAAAAAAGTTTATATTGAATAATTAATATCTTTCAAGACAGTTATTTCTACTTAACGATGTCTTCCAACAAAACTAAACAAAAAAAAAAACTTTTAGAAACTATTCCTAAACACGTGCCAAATCGAAGGATGAAATCGTTAATTTTTAACTTAAAGATTCGTTTACACGTGAAGACAAATCTGAAGAATTCACCCACCTTCATTCTTGCAATGTAAACAGTCATAAAATAAATATCGTCTAATGATGACTAAAGTCATCTAGAAATTACATATTTATACATATGATTTTCTTTCTCAACCACAACTTATGGGTCGAGTCTTTTGTCCATATAAATAATGTCAAGCATTATATTTGTCGTCGTAAGTAAATGGACTCGACAAGTCATGCACAAATCCTGTTTGCGTTTCACTTATCTACTTGAAAAAAAGCATGCATCCATCTCCTTTCCTGCAGGTAATGAGTAATGAGTAGGCACATTGTAGCGTCATTCTTCTGTTATCAGCGCGCCAAAAAGTGTCCCTAGACTTCAATCAGCCTGCAGCACGATTAACAAATCATCAGTTCACATAGCCTAACTATTCGCATTTTTATCTGCAATTGGACTATAATTCTTCAGAATCGACGGAGAGTCTATTATATATATATATATATATATATATATATATGTGTGTGTGTGTGTGTGTGTGTGTGTGTTTGTGTGTGTGTGTGTGTGCATTTATCAACCCCTCCATAGGAGTTGGATGCGACACTATATTTCCAGCGGAGTATAACAGGTCTGAATTAGGAGTTTTCCTTTTCTTAGATTGGTTGCCATAGGAAGGTTAAGAACCCAGTCTGCCCTACATTTTACCCATACCGAGTGGAAGAAGATTTGTATTTATACCTTTTCTAAGGTTTAGCGGCATGTGAAAAAAAAAAGCTTCGTAAAGGATTTGAACTCAAGTCACCGTGTTAATTTCCAGTAACAGTTACCATTACACAAATACACACTAACGGATATATATATATATATATATATATATATATATATATTGTCATCCCCAGACAGACTGTTTCGTTCTATCAGAACTCTTCAGTGTGGCGAGACACGTAGGACGCTCGAAGCCGGGATCGAAACCCATCCAACTTTAGTCTCAGACCGCTCAGCCAACAAGCGTAACAGGTTTGGCAAAGGGAATTGTTAAGGTATTGTTAAGGTTTGGCAAAGGGAATTGTTAAGGTATTTATGCAGCAACAGCAGCAGCCATTTGTTTACATTTTTATACCCTTGTTGCAACTAAAAATGGAAACACAGTTTTCTCTATTGTACAAGACGTCGAAGTTTCGAATGCCATGCTAGTCGGCCTGTCGTCACTACCCAGAACACACGGGGTCGAATTTTTTTATTAAGGATATGGATTGCTGAGCAGTTACAGCAATATATATATATATATATATACATAGGAACATAATGACGAGTCAAGAAAAAAAATTAATATCAAAGCCGACTTATAATGAAGGTTCTTTTTGATTGGGTTTAATTTTGCCAATATGAGGATGAAATAAATATCACTGGTTATAGGAACTGATGAGATTACATCTATGAGGTATTTCACTGCCGATCATATGAAAATTCCTTTTCGAATGGCGATAAGTTTGTCTATAAAATGTTTAAATAGATATCGTCGGTTACGCGATATCAAGATTTTTTTTTTTTAATTTTTTTCCATTGAATTGAAGAAAAATACTGACTATATATATATATATATATATATATATATATATATATATATATATATATATATATATATATATATTTATATATATATAGTAATATTCGATCCAGTTAAACCAGAGTTGGAAGTAATTCCATCAGGATAAAAAAAAATTCAGCAGTGAACATTTAAATTTTCCTGGTAAAGAGCTCAATGTAACTGACATTACAGAGCAATAATTTCTTTAAGAAAAAACAAAAACCGGTCACATCAGGATTATTAATTTATTTCCAACAAATAACTTTATTATCCTAATGTGAGCGATTTTTTTAAAAGAAATATATATATATACCTACACGAAGTGTTAAAGCCATTGGAAAGTCGAGATTTCATTCTAAGTCATATATATATATATATATATATATATACATGCATATATATATATATATATATATATATATATATATATATATATATATGTAGTATATCTATCTATCTATCTATCTATCTATATATATATATATATATATATATATATATATATACGTGTGTGTGTGTGTGTGTGCAAGTTAGTACGGTCATTGTTCGTCAGCGATTCTCTTCGAAAATATATATAAGCCTTGAAGCGACTCTATTACAATGAATTATAAAGAAGTTCAGAGAGGCGAAGTCCCAAATCGACACGATAAAAATGAACAATCGCTTTCTTTTTACGTAAATGGCTTCCCGCTTCTTTCAGCTTTCTGCATAGGAAGGAATATCCATCGGGTCATTATGCTATTGGGGCTCAGAAGCAATATTGAGCTGTCGCCTCGAAAGATCCGGAGGTTTCAAAATAAAGATTAATACCCCCTAGAATTACCCTCTCTCTCTCTCTCACTTTCATTTTCAGGCCAATGCTACAAATGGAAATATTTTGACAGAACTGATGATAATCGAAATGATAAATGGGGGAGTGGAATATGGAGAAACTTTCAGATGCTACCCTCCTCTATGCACTGGGTACCTCACTGGGAGTCAGGGTTAGCAAGTTAGGCTTGCAGATTATTGTTAGTGAGTGTGATTTTCACGGGGTGCCACATACTTCTGGCTTTTTTTCTAAACTAAGGTGAGCTTAGCTAATATTTATCATTTTCTATGCAAACATATCTATCTATCTATCTATCTATCTACTTAAGTGTTTTATCATATTATATCTTCCTCCAATCTATATATCTCTGTTCATGTTTCTCAAGAACTCTTTACCACCCTATATATCAGCCTTTTTATCTCTCTCTCTCTCTCTCTCTCTCTCTCTCTCTCTCTCTCTCTCTCTCCTGCTCTCTATATATGATAGGTAAAGTGGTCGGCAATGGCCGATGAGTCCGGGGTTCAATCCAAAGTCGAGTCATACAAAGGACTCAAAAAATGTTACTTGATACCTCCTGGCTTAACATTCAGCGCTATAAGGTACGTATCAAGAGTAAAGTGGATTAATCCATAGAAGAGTAGCGTCCTCCCCTACACTTCGGTGTTGTAGTTATTGAAAAGAAAGTCTTCTTAGCGCTCTCGACTACGGTCGCAAACTTTACGTTTTTACTTATATATATATATGCCAGACTTGTTCTCTGATTCCATATTCTCTTTGAACGTCTTCATAATACTTCTCACTGTATTTTTGAAAATTGGAAACGCTTTGATGACTTGGCACATGCGTTTCCTGTTTTGTAAGCATTAACAATTCTTTTTCTCACATCTAGCTTATTTCCTTTGCTTTTGGCATGATATTTTCACCGATGAGGGAAGATTTAAAAACTATGTTGTTGCATAATAGGGCATTCGGATAGATTTAAGTTTAACGAATATATATATATATATATATATATATATATATATATATATATATATATATATATATATATATATATAAGAAGGTTCTTTATTCTAAAAGAGAAAATTCATTAGCAATCTTTCTGGTGGGATCTAATCTGTTCATACAGCATCAAATTGAATCCCTTTGTAATTTAAAACTTACAGAGCAGAGACGAGATCGTTTAGGGCATCATGGTCAAGTCTTGTCAGCACCGGTTTTAACGGTTAAACAAAACGACCACATGACTATGCAACTTCCTGTTTCTCGTATGTTGTTCAATTGTCAAAAAGATTCAAAAGAATTCTACACCCACGCAATGTATATAAAAAGAGTTCTCATCCCAGAAGTAGATTAATTATTAGTCCAAGGGTGGGAATCAGAAGGTTTACCTACTGAATTCTAAAAGAGACATTCATTAGCGAGGAACAATACAAGAAACATCTCCTGACCTGATATCTCATAGTACTCCTTCAATAGCAGTAACGTCACTCTTTATTATAACCACAGACCACAATGCATATATATATATATATATATATATATATATATATATATATGTGTGTGTGTGTGTGTGTATGAAAGTGTGTGTGTGAGTGAGTGTATGTGTGTGTGTGTGCGTGTGTATGTGTGTGTGTGGATATAGTTATTGATTCAATCGATCAATTAACTTTTAATGAAGGTGGTGTGAAAAGCTTCTAGAATAAATTCAATCTTGTGATGAAAGGAATAATTGAAAAGCGTTTAAGTTCGCAGATAAAACTAGTTAACTTAAAGTTAGAAACAGTAAATACTTGCACCCCCATTCCCAATTTTCGGACATGAGTCTCATTTTTACAGATTTCTTTTTTTTTTTGTAATGCAAATATCGTGTCTTGTTATCATCTCAAAACTTCTCACAGAATAGAAACGATCACAAACATACGAAGAATGCGTTTATTGAATCTAAACGACTCTTACATAAACTATTGGTCTTTACATAGATGAATATAGACAGAGAGAAAGGTTTCCTTTTGAGTAAATAAATGGATAAATCGATTAATAAGAACAGAAATCTCGCTTGTGGAAATTTCTATCAGTTGCCGGTTCTTTCGTAAAAGTATATAATAAGTTGTTTCGCACTGTGGTTTGATGATTGATCACAATTAATATCCATATATTCCGGACTTCAGACAAGCTAAGATCACATTGCCTTTCAGTTTGTTAAGTGTGTGTTTCGCCTATCATAGTGACAAATAGGATTTTTTGCTTTTCAAGTAGCAGATCAAATCCTTACTTAAGTTGGGAATATGTTGGAAGATAAAGTTCAGTGTTAACTTCAAATCATAAACCTAGATCATTAGTAAGATACAGAATATCAGTACACAGCACTAGTTTTGTAGCGTAGTCACCGTTGTAGATGACATGGCATTAAATTGATATGTGTGGCCTCGTTGTTTCCTGACCTGTTTGATAATGGGTCTTACTTTTTTCTCTTTTCGGCTTCAGTTTCTTTCTCTAAGTCAATACAAGATAGCTCCTCCTTTCGAGGAGGAACAGTACTGGCTCAACCTGTAAGAAAAGAACACGAACGCAATCAATTTGAGTTTTTTGGTACAGCTGTTTATTTCAATGTTGAAGTGGAAGCAAAATAGATAGACTGACAGACTGGCAGATTTTGGCCCAGAGGTAAAAATTTAGTCGGCGATAACTAACTTTATTCTCTGTTCGCGGAAGTGTTTCTTACGTGGCTATTCTCTGATGACTTGCTTCACCAATTGCCTTTGTTTCTCTTTATTTATGTCACCCCTTATTCCGACAGTTGATTTTAATGTCTTTACCTGAAAAGTAATTTTGATACATTAACATCCTTAAATCATTTAAGAAGAGACGAGTTAAAGGGGTGTTCCTATGAACCACCCATACTTGATTACTAGTCAAAATTCAAAAACTGATGGATACTAATCCCAGCCCACAAATAGTTTAAACAAACAATCAACATTTGACTAATCTCTAAGAAAGTAACCATTCAACAATTTAACTCATATTCTAAACCGCCTTGGGCTACTGTTTATGTTGCTTGTAGCAGGAAACTCACACTACACAGTTTTTTTCTATGGTGCAACAAAAAGGAGAATTATTATGAAGCAGAGACATGATAATCCTGGAAGGCATGTGTTTTAAAATGATTTTCTTATTGTGTGGCGGATAAAAACAAATTTACTCTTTCTAAAACAAAGCCGACTTGTATGTTAAACAATGCTGCATCAGAAATCCTCAGTTCTCTTTAAAACGGATTTGTTATAAAGTTTTCAAAATTCAATTTTTGAAGAGTAGAATACTAATTTCGTCTACGACTGCATCTCTACACTCTTTTAAACTCTATATTTACCAAGTATCTTCGTCAAAATCCGTATGTGACACAAAATCGATTCCTGTTTTTTTTTTTTGCTTATTTAACTGAATATCAATTTTCGTAGATTATTGAATTACAAAGTCATCCTAGTAATAAAGCAGTTAACCCACAGCTCGAGGGAATAATGGGAGTATTGGTCTAAAATTGAACGTGAAACCGTTACTAGATTTCGAACTCGCTGTACACTAGCCACTAAGCCACGTACGTTCTTCTCCTAGACAGGCTGCCTTACCAAAAACTAAGAGTTCAATCTTCCCATTTATTTATCTCTAACTGGTGGATTTATACCGACATAAATTCCAAATGGGACTTGAACACGGTCACCGATTCGATTCCCTACAACGCATCTCTGCATCCGCACAGAAAAAAAAGCCAGTGAAAAAGATTTCAACTAATATCAATATTAATCTGTTTTTCAATCATTTAATTTTTATTTGGTATTATCGTAGTTTATAAGCTAACTAGTAATATAAAAGTGAGAAAACGAATTACGCTTGTTATAAATACTCTACACGTTTTGTATTTTTTTAAAAGTTTAATTTTTGATCAATTTGAATACATTACAAAGTGTTTCTCTTTTACCTTTATCAAAATATGCACATTGTGTCTGGAACAGGTTCCCTGAAAACCGTAGGTCAATGCTGTATTAGCCATATTAGACCCCTCTGCGAAGCCTCGCTGTTAAGCATTCAATCAGCAGAATCCAGTTGATGAGACACACTTTGGTCGGCTGTAGTGTCAGCGGTACGGATAGGTCGGGTGTATTTCGTCACTGGACATACCTCGAGCCTCAGGAGGCCGTCCTCCAGGCTTTAAACATCCTCAGAGGGGTTAGGTTTGTTGCCTGGCGCCTGAAGCGCTCCTCTTTAGGGGAATGCCGACGGGGCTCGAACCATTTTTTGGGAATGCTGAGCGCGTGTGCGCTATGGCCCTGCACTGGACCCACCTAAAAATGCCTTGTGCCACACTCGTCCGGTTGCTAGGACAGCCGACAAATACCGCTGTAAACCATTATACCAACCACGTCTACTTACTTCAAATATCCGATCAGACTAACAGCAGTGGAAAGGTCCCGTTTTGTCTTCTTTTAAAATCACAGTCTTTCTCGTTCTCATAATTTACTTTTTATTAGTGCCGAGGTGCTTTATCAGCACCGCCAAGAACCTTACATAGCCGCAGTGAGATGTGAACTTATTCACCAGGGCTTTTGTGCCTGGTTTGCTTCAGGCGTGCACTCAGGCGTGAATTCGTTAATACTGAATGCTCTCTTGGTCATGATTTATGACTGAAACTTTGCTTAAGTTGTTTCTTATATTAAGGGTCACGTTTGAGCGGAACGTTCGGCGTCAATCTTTCGCCGGCTACGAACACATTAACGAAATGTTACAACTCCTCAAGAAGTATATTAAACGTTGAAAGCCATAAGGGTCGGATTTCAGAAGCAAATCGCACCCTCATTTCCAAGTAATTATATTAACAGGAAGAGTTTATTTCAACCACCTAATCAGATGCTCAGGCTCATAGTTATTGCAGTGAGAGACGCTAGCAGAATTTATGGCTCGAATAAACAGCACTGGTAATTGAAATATCAACACAAGAAGCAGAAGAACTGCTTTTGAAGTTAAATTCTGTGCGAATGAATATGGCCGATTTTGTAAAGATTGAACTAAAACTACAATGAAAATGAACATGTATTTTGCAATGTACTGAATATTAATATGACACAGTCGTTTATACTTGAATTGCAAAGACAATAAAACGATTTAAAAAAAACAAAAACAAAAACAAACAAATATTTTTTTAAAAACCACAGATTTGCGTATTAATATCACATGTACTGCAAATTCCAACCTGGTTTGGTTAAGTCTATTTTTAAAGGTATATCATCTTATGAGTTATTTCATGCTAAAATGTGATCAATTTTCAAAGGTTTGATTGTAATCATAACTATATTCTTAATGTTCAATTACAATTTTTTAAAAATGTTCTTTTTTCCTTTGTCTATAATTATTTGCTTACACACAGTTATATGCTGGGGGGTATTCCTTTCTAATACAAATGATTTATACACAAGTATATATCGTTTCAAGAATTCCTATACAATGTTGATAATCTATACGCAGCAATGTATAACATCAAGTATTCCTATATCATACGAATAATTTATACACAATTGTATATAGTTTCAAGTATTTCGAATGGTCCCTTGGCTTAGTAGGTAGAGTGATCTCCAGGAGAGCGGAGTTCAATCACATTTCGAGTCATACCTAAGACTCAGGAAATAGTACTACATGCCACCTTGCTGAACTCTTTGGATGATAAGGTAGGTATCAAGGGTAAAGTTGATTAATCCAGGGGAAAGATTAGTGCCCTCCATTATACAGTGGTAAAGTAACTATTGAAAAGAAAGCGTTCGGATCGCTCTCGACTGTGGTCGTCAAATTCACTCAACTTTCACTTTTACTTTATATGGTTTTAAGTAACTATTTGTATTTAATAAGAAACATTTCTTTGCACATAGTTACATGGTTTCAAATAACTAATAATAATCTTTTGTAAATAAGTTCGGCTTCAAGAAACTATTCTTAATAAAAATAATTTGCAAAAACAGAGATCAATTATTCATATTCACAATTAATACAACTGATACAAACAACAATGATTATAACTGAAAAAGTCAAACGGATGTAATTGGTATATCAACCCTTTTAGGTTATTTAAGGCTAAATATCATTGGTCTAATGAGTAGAGTGTTCGTCAATAGTCCGGAAGACTGGGGTTCAATTCAAGGTTGAGTCATGCCAAAGACTCAAATAATGGTACTATATTCCACCTTGCTTAACACTCAGCATTGTAAGGTAAGGATCAAGGGTAAAGTAGAGCAATCCTGGGAAGGGAGTAGCACACTCCCCTAAATCCCGGTGTTGTAGCTATAAAAGAGGGAGCCTACGTGTCACCCTCGACTAAGGTCGCCAAATTTACTTATATATATATATATATATATATATATATGTGTGTGTGTGTGTGTGTGTGTGCATATGTCATCATCATCATCATTTCATGCTGCTTGCACAGATTTCCCTAACTCTCTCTCTCTCTCTCTCTCTCGTTATTCGTCTTTTTCATCCATTACTTCCAGTAGGTCTTCCAGACTACATACTGTGTCCGTAAAGATGTGTTGTAGATAAATTCTTACTGGGCGACCTACACATGCGCGTCAGTGTGAAGGTGTTTATAAAAGAAGGTGACTTATAAGTTTGTGCTTGGTCTTCAAGTAGTATCCTGCAAATCTTTGTCTAATTTGGATGGTTTTCGAGATAGATAGATAGATAGATAGATAGATAGATAGATTATTTGTGAAGGAAGATTTGGTGGTTAGCATTATTCGTAAACAATGTAACGCTTTGTATTTAATAATTATTATTTTTTGCACGCATTTATACGAAATCAAGTTACTACTAATTGGAATCTTTAGTTACAAGTAAAACTATAATTAATACGAATAATTTGCATACACCAAATGATAGAAAAATTCAGTTAAAGAATTTTGAAAGTAACTTCAAAAAGCATTGTTAACTAAAACCTCTTATTTCTTTGAAAATATTTCGAAAACAGCTTGTTTAGTTATTCAAGCAATGTCAGTGTATCAATAATGGAACATCTTCGGAAAGTTTAAGAATCTGTTTGTTAAATATCAACAAAGATGGTGGTAATATTGAAAACCTATCATCCAACAAGACCGAGCCACCGCAGGCATTGGCCTCCATGTCAATGCAAACAAAACGGAATATATGGCGACATCACCACACTAGACTATCGGTCATATGGAAATCAAACCTGACCGATAAAATGAAACGCGGTTTCTTACAAGCAGCGGTCGTATCGATACTGCTCTATGGATGTACTACTTGGACGCTAACTAAACGGCTAAAGAAAAAGCTTGATGGCAATTGCACAAGAATGCTGCGAGTAATATTAAACAAGTCCTGGCGGCAACACCCCACAAGGAACCAACTATACGGCCACCTGCCTCCCATCACGAAAACTATCCAAGTTAGACGAACCAGACATGCAGGACACTGCTGGAGAAGCAGGGACGAGCTTATAAGTGATGTACTCCTATGGGCCGCTAAAGACCTGCCAGGGGCGCTGAATGATAGGGAGAAGCGGCGAGAGAGGGTCAGGGATATCCGTGTTAGCGGCACGACATGATGATGATGATGATGATGATGAGTTGAACTTACATATGTTTTGCTTACTAAAAAAAATCCTTCATCTGTAGGAACTGTATTATTAACTCACAACCACCACAATATATATATATATATATATATATATATATATATATATATATATATATATATAATCTGAGGAGAAAATCCAAGGGATAGGAGTATCCAATTTGAGTGCTCAATGTCAACGGCTACCGATGTATAATATATAAATCTAAAGTATATGTTTAGTGTAATAATACCCAAGAAATATTTCCGATTGAAGTGATAATAAAGAGCTGTAAGGTCAGCAAATAAAGCTAGTTAACTTAGCGACCGAAGATAACAATGACTGTAATATCAATTTTCGGCAAGATATCTTATTTTGACACATTTTTTTCCTTTTTTGTGTAGGTACTGTAATTTTCTTGTCTTGTTACCAATAGGAAACTCCAAATAGAAATAAAACGAGCACAAATATACGAAGCGTAATGGCCCAGGAGACCGGCATTCAATCCCAGGTCGAGTCATACCAAATACTCTAAAAATGGTACTTGATGCCGCCTTGCTTAACACTCAGCACTAGAAGGTAAAGATCATGGGTAAAGTGGAAAAATCCAGAGAATGGGGTAGCGCCCTCTCCTACACCTCGGTGAAGTACTTACATTTACAGAACCTGTAAACAGAACGCCTGTTTCATAAAATATTTGTGCCTCCTACGTAGATGAATTTTGGCTGAGACAAATGTTTTTTAGAGTAAAGAAATTAATAAATCGATTAATAAGAACAGAAATCTTACTCGTGGAAATTTCTATCTGTCGCTGAGTCTGTCGTAAAAAGTATATAATAACCTGATTTACACTGTGTTTCGAGGATTGATCACAAATAATATCCATATATTCCGGACTTCATACAAGCTAAGATCGGATTGCCTTTCAGTTTTTCACTCGCGTATATTTCACTTCTCAGAGTGACAATTTAGAATTTTTGCTTTTCAAATATCGGATAAAAAGTTGAACTTCTTAGAGTAACAATCTGGATTTTTTTGCTTTCCGAATATCGGATACAAAGCTGAACTTCTTAGAGTGACAATTTGGATTTTTTTTTGCTTTTCAAATATCGGATAAAAAGTTGAACTTCGTTGAATGACAATTTGGATTTTTTTGATTTTCAAATATCAGATAAGAAATTGAACTTCTCAGAGTGACAATCTAGATTTTTTGCTTTTCAAATATCGGATAAAAAGTTGAACTTCGTTGAATGACAATTTGGATTTTTTTGATTTTCAAATATCGGATAAGAAATTGAACTTCTCAGAGTGACAATCTAGATTTTTTGCTTTTCAAATATCGGATAAAAAGTTGAACTTCTTAGAGTAACAATCTGGATTTTTTTTGCTTTTCGAATATCGGATAAAAAGCTGAACTTCTTAGAGTAACAATCTGGATTTTTTTGGTTTTCGAATATCGGATAAAAAGTTGAACTTCTTAGAGTGACAATTTGAATTTTTTTGTTTTTTAAATATCGGATAAAAAGTTGAACTTCTTTGAAAATAGACTAAATGTGCAATTAAAAAACTTTGGATTTGCCGGACGGAGAAAAAAATGATCGTGTAAAATATGAGGGGCGAGAAAAATTTTATCCCTGGCACAGGAGGCTTTATAAAGAGGTTGTTGAAAGAAAGAGAACAAATTCATAAACTATTTCATAATTGGGTACCATAGAGTTTACAAGAAGCTTGCAATCAACTTTTTGCATGGAAATTATCATGACAGTAATTAAAAAAAGGAACTGAACTCTGTATTGAACTTGTGTTAGAAAATATCGAAACTGAAATTGAGTTTAAAAATGCAAATCATGATTACTGGAAAATAAACCGGAATTGATTTGTATTATAAAAACACACTGGAAATGATTTCTTTTGGCTAAAATTCGTAGGAAATAATTTTTTCCTTTGAAAATTCATTGGAAATGGTTTTAATATAAAACTGTATTGAAACTAATTTTTACAATAGAAATTCATCGGAAATGATTTATTCTATAAAAAATGTATCGGAAATGATTTTTACAATAAAAATGCATCAGACATGACTTTTATTATAAAATGCATCGCAATTAATTTTTACTATAATAATGCACTGGATAATTATTTATCCAATAAAATTAAATGGAAATGATTTTTACAATAAAAATGCATCAGATATGACATTTACCATAAAAATGCATTTGCCAATGATTTATACTATAAAAATGCATTGGAAATGATTTTCACATTAAAAATGCATTGCATATGATTTGTACAATGAAAATAGATGGCAAATTAATTTTGAAGAATGAAAAAAATCGTTTTCTTCAAAATAAGACTAATGGCATTCAACACATTTACTCGAGAGGTTAAACTGTTTGAAGCACGCCTGAAGCCTTCCTTTCTGATATTAGTTTTGTTTCTTGATTTGATGACATACCAACCTTTGTGGGTTCTTTTATACCTAGGCCATTCTTGAAAACCAGTTGAAGTTCTATTCAAACCAGTGGCTGGGGGAATTCATTCTTATATTGTGTAATACTGTACCACCGTATTATTTTAATGTCCTTCACGTCCTCAACTCTTGCACTAGGGATAAGCGTTCAGTCAAGGAAACAATAAAACATCGCACGGAGCAAGGTCTGGTTTTATGGCTTACAAATGTTTGTGTTCCGTCAATAGATTTCACTCAAAACAATCATAATTGACTTCATAATTTTTTAATGATAAAAAACTTGCTTAAATGATATTTAGGCATCATCAACGTATAATATAAGTTGATTAACAGCGCATATATTTTTAATGTTACATTTTGAACTTACGAACTTTTAAAGCTGCATTCTTGATACATTTGATGCCACTCTCTCTTACTTAATAGACTCTAGAAATGAACCTTCTTAAAATTTAACGAGTATTGTCGTTTATGTGTCTATTTCCACCTTGTTCGCAAACGGTAAAAATAACACATGCAAAATCCACGTCAGAAGAAATGACAGCGTTTAGCAACACCTTCTTGAGAGTTTGTTCAACTCCAGCCCAGCACATCCTATTTGTGCGACTATTAGGAAACAGAAATACAAGCAACACATTTGTTGAGTCTAGTTTTGTTTTCTTGTTTAATAGCATATCAACCTTATTGGGTTATTTAATGCTAAATCCATCCTTCTAGAAGAACAGTCGTGGTACTGGTTAACTCATAACTGGGATGATAAGGGTATTTCTCCGAAAGGGAAGGTAATAGCACGACCAGAGTTCGAACTGGCTTACTACGATTCCGCAATCCAGCGCTTTAACCATAACAAGTACTCCACGAGGACCCCACTCCTCTTGTGAAGTATACTTTTAGGTAGGCTTAGAATACGCCGACAGTACCCTCTGCCGGAGAAAGGCCTACCCTCAAATGAGATTCTCCTGTGTATGACACTAAACTGCATCAAGTTTTTAACTATGTAATTGTATTCTTTGTATATGAAGGGTCTTTTCTATTTTCTTAGCTGCGTCATGTCAATAGCACGACTCAGCATTTACTGCACACACACAGTTGCAAAAAAAGGAACAATGTGTTAAATGGAGTCAAGTTTTTGGTCATTTCTGTTACTAAATTTAAGTTAACTAATTTTCTTTCTTTTTTTTTTTACCAAACTGATCCCCATTATACCATTCATCACAAGGTCACGTTTATTCAAGAACCTTCTAACACATAAATCACCGAAACAAGTTAATTGGTCTATTGTACTAATAACCACGTCCGTATATATATATATATATATATATATATATATATATATATGTATATATATATATATATATATAGTTAGGTTGATATTATAATAGATATTTATATCCTCCCTCATTCGAATCGATCGGTTTACTTGATTTTCTTCCGTATCAAAATATAATATTTTTTAAAATTATTGATACAGGATTTTTATGCAGTCCTTTAATAATTTCAAATTTAATGACTCAATTTGTACAAGTGACTGAATCGTTTAGAAACAAAAAATATGGAAGTTCAACTTTTGCAGTTTCATTATTGATATATTGTTGTATAATTAGTTTTCAATAATACCACCACTGTTGATATTTTACAAGCTGATTCTTAATCTCTCTGTTATGTTCCATAATTGAGACACTGATATTGATTGGATTTTTAAACAAATGTTTTTGGACGTGGTAAAGTGTTAGTTGTAGATCTTTATGCGAAGTACTTGTTGATTGGAGTGGTTACCTGTTAGCGTTCCCTCTTGGGAACAAATTGATCTGCTTAAAGATTAGTAATAGTGGATAGTGTTGTATTTTGGCCTTTGAACCGGTCAAAAATGTCATTCCAAGGTGATGCACCGGAAGGAAGTGACACATTTTAATGGCAGTTATGAGAGGAAATCGAGTTGGCGGAAATTGGCTGATGAAATGGGACAAGGTAAAAAGTTCCCATGGTACACTCATAGACTGACGCACCGGAAGAGAGTGACATGTGAACTGCATGACAGTTATTTCCGCTTGATGACGATCAAACATGCGATTTCAAAGATTGAGTGGGCGATCGAGTGGGCGTTGAACTATTACATAACTCAGTCAAGACAGAAGCCAAGACAGTTCCAGTTCGAGTTAGAGCTAGAGCGGGAGATAGTCAAGAAGTGGTAGGGAAAGCCACACCCGGCCGAAGGGGCCCTTGGGAACCCAGATGGAGTTTGGGGACCAGAGAAGATGCTGATAAGATGCAGTAAAGAAAGCCATCATCTAGCAGAGAGCTGGGCCACTGGGCCTCTGGTTGAGCATCTGGAGAACGAGAAAGACACAGCGTTGACGGCCATAAGAGTGGGGGTCAAAATATTGCAGTTTATGTTCGGTCTTCAGCTCCCTCTCACACGCAAACTTTGAATAACCTTTTCGAACCCTGACAATAAAGTGAGAGGTACATATATTTATAAAGAAGTCTTCCTGCGTCTTTATTATTGTGTCGTTATGATGCTTTAGATGACGATATAACAATAGGAATGCGTGTCCTTGTGTAGATTATTTGCATCAGTAATTAATTGAAGGTATAGTTTTTCTTTTTTGTTTGCTTGTTATGTAATTGTATATCAATCTTCTCGGGTTATTTAATACAAATACCATTCTTTTAGAAGGACAGTAATGGTAGCATTTAACCCATAGATTGGAGGATAAGGGGGTTCATATCTTTTCCAAGGGTATTTGTCCGAAAGTGAATGTAATAGCGTGACTGGAGTTCGAACTCGCGTACTACGATTCTGCAGTCCAGCTGTTTTACCATTACACCCCTTTTGTTTTAGTTTTTGTTTACTGAGGGTTATTATTATTAGTTACTTTAAACCATATAACTTTTTGGTTATAGGTAATGATTATTTGAGAGTTATTTATACCAGGAGGTATCATACAGTAACTGATGTTTATACAACAACATTGCTTCTAACAAAGCCTTCATCAGATGATGACTATGATATAATTGTGTATAATGTTAGACTGAAATGCTTTATTTGTAATTGTGTGCCAACAAATGATTATGGAAAAAATGTAAAATTTAAAAAGTACAATGAAATACTGAAAATATTCATGATAATAATCTCATATTTACAAATGAATGAGGGGGCTGTCCTCGTAGTGTAGAGATTAAAGTGCTGGACTCCAGTTGCGCTATTATGATCACTTTCGGACAAATACACTTGGGAAAGGTATGAACCCCCTTATAAACCCAGTTATGGTTTAAATAGCATCACTTCTGTTCTACAAGAAAGATGGCTTTGGCATTAAATAACCCATTGTCATTAAACAAAGAAACCAAACCAAACCAAACAAATGTATGAAATTTCGGTAGTAAATAATCTATGAGTAGTTGTGTTGTGGTCTTCAGATAAGACCGGTGGAAGAACAACTCAAACAGCGGGTGATAGGTAAACGTTATTGTATTAGCAGAAAAGTCATACAAAGGAAGTACTAGCAGTGCTTGGCTTGCAGTCCGTCTGCCAAATGTTACGTAAGGAACGAGAATTTGTCTCCTCTGAGCAAACTAAGCTCGGAAATTTGTTTAGGTTGGACGAGTTCATCTTTGGGGTATGGTAGGATATGTTCCAATAACAAGTTGACATACTGTTATACAAATAAACCAACCCAAACCAAAATGATGTACGGGGACTTGTTCTTAGCAGCTTAAAAATACCACAAGAATATTGTGCTAGGTCCTACAACGCTAAAATGGATCATCTTACTTGTATAACCATGAAAAGAAAAGGTTATTCCGAGTCTATAAACAACGTAAACCTGATGGATTTGAAGGAGAGGGTGCAAAACCGTCAGAGATACGAGAATCATTAAATTAGTTTCCAGACTTTTTTCGTATGGGAACTTTTATTGATAATACACACATGAAACTCTAGTCCCCTTCAAAGTAATCTCCTCCAGCTGCAATTCACTTTTTGGACCGTTCCAACAACTTCTGGAAGGCCCCATGGAAGTTCTCTTGTGTGGGCGTGTCAATGACCTTCGTCACGGCGCCTTTCATCTCTTCTCTTGTCTCATAACGACAGTTTCTGAGTTTAAGGAATAAGCAAAAGTCACAGGGAGCAAGGTCTGGACAATAGGGAAGCTGAGGAACTGTCTTGATGCCCATCTTGGTCAAATAGTCTGTGACAAGGATGGAGTTGTGGACTGGTGTAGTGGAAATGCCACTGATCCCATTTGAAGAGTGTTGGCCTCTTCTGACTGAATCTCTTCCTGAACTCCCTTAAAACATAAACATAGTAACCCTTACACTAACCCTTTGGCTAATCAAAGTGTATTGACTTCCTTACTCCTCCCACACCTCTAATCATGCCTCATAGACTCCCTGGCTTCCTTGAATCTCTTATGCCACTCAAAAACTGATGCTCGATTCATGCAAGATGATCAAAAAGCAGTGTGAAACATTCCATATGTTTCTGTGGCATTTTTTCCAAGTTTAAAACAGAATTTTCTTGCATATCGTTCTTCTAAAGTGTCCTCACGTCCAGATTGCATTTTTGAATTTCACCAGCTGTGACAATCAGTCTTTAGTAGGGTGTATTCCAATTCCTACTGTAGCTGTTAATTTGAACCTGAAATCATAAAAATTGGTTATTCCTCTCATCAGTTTTATATCAATAACATACTAAATTTTTAAGTGTCTACGCCAATTTTAAATGCCTGTACAAAACGTCTGGAAACTTATTGAATGCATCACGAAAGGTAGGATGCGTGAAATGCTATGTAGAGTTGGAATTGTGGTAGAGTTTTCTTTCAGTACTGCTTTGCTTAACTGTTTTTTGTTTTCCGTGGGCCTGGTGTTCTTTGAAATGATAAAATAATGAGTATAAAATAATGGACGCCAACTCTGTTCAACCGGGTGTAGCTTGGTTTAATCAACTCTAATAAAATAAAGTTTTGTTTTCATTGGACGGTTGATATGCAAAACGTCGTGCAACTAAGGACAGAAGAAAGTTTGCCCAGTCAGCTGGGGCTGTAGAATACACTGACTGCACCTCTGCAGAGTGATAAGACCCCGCCTAACGAGTGTCCTGATATGACTCTAAACAATCTGATGGTGAGGTTCCAGCAGTGCTGGAGATTTGGGTAATGCAGAGTACCCTTTCATTGCCATCGCTCCCAGGTCCACTCTGGCCCCGGAGTGGTAGCACCTGATAGAGCACTATCTATGGGTTAAATAGAACTAACAGCATACTTATACTAAACTGAATTGAGTAAACTGAATAGCTTGAAATAGAAAGGTTTTTGACAATTAAACCGTACTTACACTTAAACTGCGTGCTTATGCTTAACTGAACTATTTCAAATAGAACTGTTTTTCGACATTACAACTGTGTTTACACTTAAATGAATTATTACATATAACTGCTAGGATAGTTTGAAATGGAAATGTTTTTGACAATTAAACTGTGTACTTATGCTAAAGTGAATTGTTTTCAATAGAACTGATTTTTTACATAAAAATGGATTTGGCGTTAAATAACCTACAAAGGTTGATATGCCATAAAACCCAACAAACCAAACCAAACAAAACTACAGAAGAAAGTGAGCAATCAAGATGATATTAGGCTAAAGGAGAAAAGATGGTTACTTTTACGCCAGGTTAACTCTGTTTGGTTTATCTAATACTGAAGTTTGTCTTTTTTTAAGCTATAATATCGTTTCAAGTAAGTATTCTCATTTAGAATTACTGATGATCATTTATGAATCAGACATGCAGGACACTGCTGGAGAAGCAGGGACGAACTCATAAGTGATGTATTCTTATGGACCCCCACACATGGCCATGCAAAAGCAGGACGACCAGCACGAACATACATTTAGCAACTATGTGAGGATACAGAATGTTGTCCTGAAAACCTGCCTGAGGTGATGAACGATAGGGAAAAGTGGCCAGAGAGGGTCAGGGATATCCGTGCTACCAGCACGACATGATGATGATGATGAAATGTTTTCTAGATTTCCTATCTATTCTTATTACAGTGAATATAATGAATCCATCTGTCGGAAATCGGAATTACATCACTGCCTACATTACAATTCCCTAAATCATTTATGTCATATTTTACATTTTTTAGTTTTTTATCTAAATCACAATTATTAGAATTGTTTTATGTTATTAATACCGCTGGTCTTATGTACATATTAATAACATGTAACTCTATTTATATTTACAACCAAATAGCAGTTTACAGCGTGAAGGGAAAAGTTAATTTGCATATTGCTCCAAAAGATTTTGTTAAATATTTCCTTGGTATTATTGATGTCAAATTATTTTGTCTTATTCTAATAGGAGCAAACATTCCGTCGATAAATCTTAAAATGAACCCCTTAATAAAAAGAAATGGCCGTAATTTTATTCTTTAGAGTCTAATTTAACAAAAGAGTTAAATTTGGAAAATTTAGCAATGAAATCCAAGAGTGCTGGGAAGAGCTAGTATCCAACATATTTTATTGCTCGATTATACTCGTTCTGTTTGAAATAAGTTTAATAAAACAGATTTCCTATAAATAATATCAAATGCTATTTCTTATATAATGAAAGTGGTGCATCTATCAGTAACCTAATTTCCAACAGTGTACTTATTCATAAAACCCGGTTTTAACATAATCGGGTTTTATAAATTATTACTTAGCATTATTAATTTCTTATCATATTGTTTTATTTTCAAACATATAGTTTTATGCAGAAATCAATAGAAATAAAATAGTGTAATATTTCTTTATTCATTCTTTTATAGTTTCATTGGTCTTTTTATTCTAATATATTTTAATATATTGTAAATTGCGGAGTAAAAATCGACCTTTCTCGTGTCGACCTTTAAATGTTTTGCTCAAAATTGTTGGTTGGATGTATACCTGTTGTATAGGTCAACCCTAAAACATAGAAGAGGCTACAGTAACGTTCCGGTTTGTATTAACACCTACTGCCTCCCCTGTTCAAAACAGAGTATGATATAGCGTTAATATGATACTTAATTTGTATTACAGTTTTATTAATATGTTCATTTGTTAAATATGTTCACCAAAGAAGAGTTTAAATTAGAACAATTTGTTGTAGTCAACTAGAGTTTAGATATGTGGTTGTATATCAATTGAAAGGAGTACTTTTCCACAAGTTGACCTCTCTGTGGTAAAGGTATCTTCAGTCTTAAAAAGTTAAAATTTACGACACAGTTTATGGTAATCAAATGATGGACAAGGGATTATTGCTCGTAAGTGAGATGATTTTTAACATTTTTCAAGTGGTATGATGAAAGAACAGTAGACTTCATATTTTTTTTATCCCAATAACCTTTACTTATAGTTGTTTATGTATAAAACTTTATGTAAGTAACTATATTTTCTGACGAGTTATAAATATATATCTACATAAAACAAACCCCACTTCATCATCGTGAATATGGGGGGTAATGAAAAATCAGAATGATTCAAAATTTTCTCAGAGATACCCTTACTGGAAAATGTCCTGGCCTGATGATGAACGGCTAGTGTTTGGCATTAGTGTATCAGCTATTGGAAATAACTTTTGATATATTGTTAATATATAATACTTTGTATTGCAGTTTTATTAATCTATTAATTTGTTAAATATATTTACCAAACAGGAGTTTAAATTTGAAAAGTTTGTAGCAGTTAGCTTGATTTATGATAGGAAGTGTATATCAATTGTTTGGAATACTGTTCCAATGTGGTAAACGTTTTGATTATAATCCAGCTGAACTTGTTAACCACTTGACTTTTTTAGACTTAAAAAGTCAACTTGCATGTTACAATTTATAGTATGATTCTATTACATTAAAATTTTAGTACTGAAATATTTTTGCTAGTATTTTGTATAATTTTTATATATTTGTATAATTCATATATATTTGTATATAATTTGTATACAGTTATATGGTTTCCTGTCACGGATGAATAGTTTTCAAACACACCCCTTTGATTCATCGTTGCGTCACAAAATGTACTTTGAAGTGGACCTGAGTATCATGTCAATGAATGGGCAATTCTTTTCTCTCAAGAGCCCCTTAAGTCTAGAACTTTAGCCTCACTACTCGGTGTGGTTTCTTCTCATAACCATGAAACTTCATTTTTGGTGGTTGTCTTCCTCTTTGCAGAGGATGGAGATGGCGTATATATGCCCTGTCAGCAGGGCAAGAAGGAGAAGGGAGAAATAAAAAGAACAAGGTGAAGATGATTAACGAGGAAAAGAAAAAGGAGTAAATTAACAGCTGGTGTTGGTATTGTAATAGATTCTTGAATATTTATCAAAAGAATTCTAGCTGCCAAAAAAAAACAACATTTGATTGGATTAGGTTATTGGTTTCAATGGCATATCAACCTTTGTGGGTTATTTAATGCTAAATCCTGTTTTTATGTGATTTGTAAGCAAATAGTTTGTTGGTAACTTTATTTACAAACGAGTTAGAAGCATTTGTTTGCACGGAATAAAATAGTTTCCGGTATAACAATGTAATGCAAATACTTCTATTTAATATTGATTGAATGGTTGCACACAGTTTGAATGGTTTCAAGTATTGCTATCTCAGCGCAATTAAACTTCAAGTATTGCTATCTCAGCGCAATTAATCCTCAAGTATTGCTATTTCAGCACAATTAGACTTCAAGTATTGCTATCTCAGCGCAATTAATCCTCAAGTATTGCTATCTCAGCGCAATTAAACCTCAAGTATTGCTATCTCAGCGCAATTAAACCTCAAGTATTGCTATCTCAGCGCAATTAAACCTCAAGTATTGCTATCTCAGCGCAATTAATCCTCAAGTATTGCTATCTCAGCGCAATTAAACCTCAAGTATTGCTATCCCAGCGCAATTAAACCTCAAGTATTGCTATCCCAGCGCAATTAAACCTCAAGTATTGCTATCTCAGCGCAATTAAACCTCAAGTATTGCTATCTCAGCGCAATTAAACCTCAAGTATTGCTATCTCAGCGCAATTAAACCTCATGTATTGCTATCTCAGCGCAATTAAACCTCAAGTATTGCTATCCCAGCGCAATTAAACCTCAAGTATTGCTATCTCAGCGCAATTAAACCTCAAGTATTGCTATCTCAGCGCAATTAATCCTCAAGCATTGCTATCTCAGCACAATTAAACCTCAAGCATTGCTATCTCAGCGCAATTAATCCTCAAGCATTGCTATCTCAGCACAATTAAACTTCAAGTATTGCTATCTCAGCGCAATTAATCCTCAAGCATTGCTATCTCAGCACAATTAAACCTCAAGCATTGCTATCTCAGCGCAATTAAACTTCAAGTATTGGTATCTCAGCGCAATTAAACCTCAAGTATTGCTATCCCAGTGCAATTAAACTTCAAGTATTGCTATCTCAGCGCAATTAAACTTCAAGTATTGCTATCTCAGCGCAATTAAACCTCAAGTATTGCTTTCCCAGCGCAATTAAACCTCAAGTATTTCTATCTCAGCGCAATTAAACCTTAAGTATTGCTATCTCAGCGCAATTAAACCTCAAGTATTGCTATCCCAGCGCAATTAAACCTCAGCTACACACTTCTACCACTTTTATGATAAAATAGGTTTGGTTATTTGTTTTCTACTAAAACAATTTAAAAGAATACAATCGAAACAATCATATATGTGCTTGGGATTGACATGACCAACCAAGTGAGCGGATCAGGTTACTCCAATGGCCAGTCTAGCCCAATAAGGGCCACAGTGGAGTGTTACAGGTTACATGACCACTTTAGTTGCTAGGTTACAGACTGCTTAATCACCAGGATCTCGTCCTCAATCTGTTCAAGTCGCCACCCTACACAAACCGGTAGTCTGTTTGGAAAGTGAGATAATCTCGCCCTTCTTCTGGAGTTCAGTCGGCGTATTCTAAAGAATCCATTGATAGGGTGGGACGAAACATTGGTTTTATTGGATCTCAGAAAAATGTACGATTAACTAAATAAAACAAAATAGATATTTTCATTTATTTTTATATTAACTTAACTCTTCATTGTCATGTGATTTGATAGAAGGCTAACTTTGCAGGATGATTTTTGTCAGTTCGATTCTCACAAGGTGCATCTTGATTCTAGCCTAATGCTAAGCATAGTAAATGAAAATATTTATTATTCTGTCGTTGTTTCAACCTAAGCAAAAAATCAAACAAAAAAAACTAAAAATACATTCCCTGTTTTGTTTAACTGAGTGCCCGTGGTTTACTTGCTAACCCGGTGGACTGCAAAATCGTAGTGGGTTCACACTCTTTACTTTCGTACGAATGCCCTTAAGAAAGGTATTAACTCCCTTCCCCCTCAGCTATGAGTTAAATATTACCACTACCGTCCGTCTACGAAAATGTATTGGATTAAATAACTTACGAAGGTTAAATTGCCATAAAATAGAGAAACCAAACCAAACTATCGTCTATTTACTCCAGTGAACTTCTAATTTTATCTTACAACTTTTTATTCATCTGATCAAGAAACAACTCAGAATACCTTTTTCAGATTTCCCTGGTACCAGAGCATTCTTTGACAGCGTGCTCTAATGATATAAACGGATAATCTGAAAACACAATATCTGGTATAATACTGCTGATGCGTAAAACCATTTTTCTGTAAAACTGCAACAATTCCGGTTACTAAGTAAACAAACGGCTTAACCTTATCTTGATTGAGTATAATGAACTTTTATCAACAACTGTTTTTTTTAAAGATTTTTTTTTATTTGTATTAGTTCAGTGAGGTAATCTAAGATTATTAATATTTTGTAATCTTAGACTGTTGATCTTTTTGTTGTTGTTGCTATTATTACGTAATATCAGCTTATTTCTTGTTATTACATAATTTAATATATTTGTTGATATTCTTATGTAAGCTTACATTGTTATGATTAAGTAATCTTTAATCATTATCATACGCCTTACGAGTTGTTTCACACCTGCCTTAGCTGGTGGTCTTTCACTTGAGTGGGAGTGACTGCAAGTCTCTTGGACACTTTTCAATATTCTGTTCGATCTAAAAAATGCTGTAGTTTGGATGGAATCAATTCGTCCTCTCATTTCCAAGTTTTACAGTCCTCTTTATAAGTTTTTGGGGACCGTTCCAAGCGCACGAATTTCGATTGGTATCACCGTTATTCTCATGTTTAACTGCTTTCTTAGTTCACAGGCAAGGTTTATATACTTGTCTCTCTTTTTGTTTTCTGTGATTTTCACTCTGTGTCCGCCTGGACGTCAAAGTCTACTATAGTGCAGGTTATCTTTTCTTTTCTTTTTTTTTTTTTGTTAATTATCACTAGGTCTGTTCTTCTGCGCGTGATTAGAGGATCTGTTTCTATCTTTAAGTCTAAGAGAATTTTATGAGTCTCATTCTAATTTGAATAAATAGCATTTGGTGAAATTTCAGTTTTTTGCACAATTCTTAGTCTATCATTTTCCCCGCACGGACATAACTAGTTTTGTTCTTTTTGGTCTTTTGCTGCATAAATCTATTTTCATTATTACTATGTAATCTTAGATTAGTGCAAAGGTGTCTAAATGAGTCACAACTATGGAAGATAAAATTACATTTTCTGTTGACTTGAGTGTAATAAGATAGAAAGACTTGATAAGTAATAACGGTCTTATTAATATTCAGTTCCATTCCGACCACAGACTTTTAGGGGTCACATAGTACGTTTTGATGGTCGAAGGACTGTGGAAGTTCAACCTCATTCTTGTGGATCAGATACTTCCCAAATTGATAAAATGTGATAGAAGTGAGAACTCCGAATAGATATGATCATCATGTGACGTTGAGAATGATTATTGAAAATCTTATTGAAAATCTTATTGAAAATTGTTATTAAAATCTTATTGAAAATCTACTGATTGTATTGATCAGCAGAAAAGTAAGAGTTGCCAACCTGAAAATATACAGAAACAAAACCAAAGTCATGTAACTTTCTAGACTCAATATAAAATCATTTTCTAGACATACGAATTTGCCCATTCTGCTGGGATTGTAGAAAACATCGATTGCATGTCTTCAGAGAGGTAAGACTCCCCCAACGAGTGTTCTGTTTATGACTCTAAATAATCTGATGGTGAGGCCCCAGTAAAGCGGAGTGCCTTCTTATTGCCTTCGCTCCCAGGTACATTTTGGCCCGGATAGTGTCCTTTCAAATTCCTCAAATAGAACTAAAATGTGTACTTATGCTAATGTTATGTTTTGACCTTCGACCCGGCACAAAAAATGCTATTCGAGGGTGATGCACCGGAAGGAGGTGACACATTCTAATGGCAGTTATGAGAGGAAATCGCGTGGGCGGAAATTGGCTGATAAAATGGGACGTGCAAGGAAAATTCCCATGGTACACTACAGAGTGATGCACCGAAAGAGAGTGACCTCTGAACTGCATGACAGTTATTTCCGCTTGATGACGATTAAACATTCGATTTCAAAGATCGAGTGGGCGTCGAACGATGATATAATTGAGTTGAGTTCGACGAGCCAGTTGAATTGAGTTCTGGTTCCAGTTGAGTTCGACGCCCAGGGGGGCAGTTGAGTTAGAGATCGGACGGAGATAGACGAGATGTGGTAAGGAAAGCCACATCAGGCCGAAGGGGCAATTTGAACCCCGATGGAGTGGACCCCAGCATCAGGAGAACAAGAAAGACACAACTTGACGGTCATAACAGTGGGGTCAAGATATTTCAGTTTATGTTCGGTCTCCAGTTCCCTCTCACATGCAACCCTTGAAAAACCCTTTCGAACCCTTGCAATAAAGTGAGAGGTAAAAATATTGTTAAAGACGTCTTCCTGTGTCTTCCTTCCTGCGTCTTCCTTCATGCGTCTGTCTTCATTATTGTGTCGTTGTGATGCTGTAGATGAGTATACAACACTAAACTGAATTGTTAGAAAAAGAACTGTGTATATAAACATGGATTTGACATTAATTAACCTACAATGAGTGACATACCATGTAACCAAATCAAACCAAAACTAGGCATATGAAGGTTGCCAAAAAGTTCTAAGCCTCACCAAAAAAGAAGTGCATAGTTGAACATATTGGTTGTGGTCAACACACTACCATTTCTAGAAATATCAGAATTAATTTTTCCAGTTTTGTTAGCAATGCTCTTTTTTTCTTAATTAAGCTGGGAACTTTTTTAGCTATCCTCGTACTCTCTGTGAAGGAGGCGGACAGAACATAACAGTTATCAACGAAGCAAATAAAATCAGTGACCTTAGTTCAAATCCTGAACGATGCTCGTTGCGTTCCTCTTGGTGCTTTGAAGACATGGACCCATCTGTTCTCCTCTTAGCTATAAATGAATAGTTGGGCAGACTTAGTGAGAGAACTGGTCTTTGCTAGAAAGAAACATCCCTATGTAAACAAAACATTCTTATGTTTTTTGGTGCGATTCCGTGTAAATATTCACTATTCTTCAAAATTATTACTCAACCTAATGGTTGCAATTTGGGAACAGTTTTCACTAATTATGAGAAAATAAGAGAAAACAATGTTAATTGTAGGTTTCTTGCACTGTTACTGGGAGTGTCAGTCACATTACTTACTGTAGCGATTTTCTAGGGTTAACTCAATAAAAAAAAGAAGAAATATTATCACTTGATGCTTATATTTTTTAGTGTTGGGCACGAACACAACTCCAAGATAAATATTCTATTTCCACTCTCATAAAACAAACCACATAATAATTTTACCTACTTGTATTTTCTGAAGTAATTTTACCTTTTCTCTAATTACCTGATTTTCCCTTTTCAAAAGCCGATTAAGGCAATACTACGAGACTAATTGGTGCTTACCATTTTCTATGTTTATGGTTCTTCACGGCACTGAGTGATGGTAGTCTGTGAATAACGTTTTTGTCTTAATTAGTTTCAATATTGTCGAGTCTTCTAGGCAATAACCCTCGCTCAGATATACAGAATTCTCTTTTTTGCGGGGAGGGGGCAGGTAATATAACGCTAATAAGTCGGATATATAACTAGTAAAAGCTGGATAGTTTTTGTTCACTTTCTTTGACTAATTTAGAAACTTCGGTGTTCATATAATTGTTCACTGGTGTTTTCTATTTATGTCGGAATAGAACGTTCCCACCTAATAAATCTCCACTTCCGTCAAAAAGTAGCACATAAAATTTAGACACACACACACACACACACAAATATATATATATATATATATATATATATACGAATATTTTACGGGAGGTAAAATTTTTTATTATACTTAAAAAGAGACCAATTTTAATCATTTTAAATAGAATGACATTTTTCAACTAACTGGTTTCCGTCCTCACTGATCACTGTTGAAACGAGGACAAACGATTAGGAAAGTATAAGAAGCAGGGACTGTGTAATGAAGTGGAGTAAAAAAATGCAAGTTATTTAGAAAAGAGTGGGGTAAATCAGATAGTAATCAAATTAAAAGCCAATAAACATTCCCTCTGTATGAATGGTCTCAGGAACCTTCAGATGAAAATCAGAATGGGACTTGCTTAGGATAGTGTCACGTAATATCCCACTGGGAGGAGGGAGATAAGATTACTACTCCTTGTGTTTGAATTAACAGTATCTAGCAGTCAAAAAAGTGACCGTTAAGAGAGAATGTGGGTCACAGGGGGGATATCAACAGGTGTTGGTACTTATTAACCTCAGGTCGCCGGACACCAAGGGGGAGAAGAGAGAAACCAAATGATTGGCTGGGACCCCAAAACGGAAGTGGGAACTCCTCCCCCTCAGCGGAAGTAAATGATAAGAAAGCTAGTTTTTGAGCAGGGCTCGTGGCAGACGAACCATAGCCAGTATTCCGGGTTTAAGACAAAAGAATATCTGAGACACGAGGGACCCCAGGTTCTTCAAGCCAGTGTAAAAAAATAGAATAAAGTCTATAAGCCCGTGAAAGAAGAAAGATTCTCCAGTGGAACCCCGTCGAAAAATAAGATAAGTAACTTTGGGCCATTTCTCCTTTATACCCAAACTTTATATACCACCCTCTCTCTCTCTCTCTCTCTCTCTATTTGAAGAAAAACAGAAGTCAAGAAAAGACATTTATATTCGTGGACTGTCCAATTATTATATGTTTTGACACTTTGAAAGTGTATATAACTGTAGTAAAGGAATCATATATTTTTATGTTATCACGTGGTCTATGTTGTTACTTCATGCTTCCTTTTCAGCTTCTATTCGCCTTATGTTATCTTGCTTAGAGTTGTCCTATTAATTCCTCTAAAATATCACACGGGAAACAGGAGTTGCCGACTACTACAATATAATATTATTACGACTAAAACCTATAGGTCCATATTCTTCCATTATCTGGGGGAGGAAGTTAAGCGGCTGGGTGGGTGTGTGGATAGTGTGAAATTTGGAACCCCTTGCCAGCGGCGGTTAGTCTGGCCCTAAATTGATCCCTCACATAATATGCCAGTTCTTATATGCCTGAGGGAAAAACTCTGAACGAAGACTTATTCTATAGGGGATCAAGTGCCAACCTGCCCCGTCTTCACACGTGCGAAAATAAAGTCCCGTTTTGGGATTTTAGTCAATTTCGCGTCACAATAGTAAAGAAGTGTTATTTGTCGCTGCCTCCCACCAGACAAGACTTGAGGTCTAGTGCTATACAAGTGGTCTGAAAAGCAGCTCACCCACCCGAAGGTTGCCCAGCCGAAGCTGGGGGCCTATTCGGCCACGAGTCTGCTCTTGATTTCGATCGCCCATCGGGCACGAATGCCAGACGGCCCAGCCAAAAGGCCGAGGAGCGATATTTGTCACTGCCTCTCACCAGACAGGACTTGACACAAAGTCAAAAGCCCGAAGGCCGATTAAAGTGGGGATAAAGGGGAGGGGATTGTCGGGAACGAGCCGAGACTCGAACCCTGCTAGTCATTGACCCACTAAGTGCAATGTGGGTCTAATGAATCAAGCAGTATCACGAACCTAAATCTAAGTCCGGCACGTATGCCAGCATATAGCTTGAACTAGACCGTGAGGTCTAGTGCTGTACAAGGGGTCTGAAAAGCAGCTCGCCCACCCGAAGGTTGCTCAACCGAAACTGGAGGCCTATTCGGCCCTGAGTCTGCTCTTGATTTTGATCGCCCATCGAGCACGAATGCCAGACAGTCAGCCAAAAGTAAAGAAGTCCGCATTGTGGGATGAGGCACAATTACGGTTATTTATTAGATGTTTTGCAATGGAAGACCCGTATGTGTTGTTTTTCCGGTCATTATACCGTATTTTTATGGGTAAATGTTGTTTAATTCTCGAATCCAGACGTTGATTGGTTCTTCGATGTACTGCAAACCGCAAACACATCTGAAAGATTATACGTGGTACATTCAATAAGTTTCCAGACTTTTTTTGTACAGGCATTTAAAATTGTTGTAGACGCTTGAAAACTCAGTATGATATTGCTATACATCTTATGAGATGACTGACTTCAGGTTCAAATGAATAGCTACAGCAGCAATTGGAATTCACCCTACAAAACCCTGATTGTCACAGCTGGTAAATTTCAAAAATGCAATCTGGATGTGAGGACACTTTAGAAGAACGATATGCAAGAAAATTCTGTTTTAAACTTGGAAAAAATCCCTCAGAAACGTATGGAATGCTTCAGAATGCTTTTCAACCATCTTGCATGAATCGAGCATCAGTTTTTGGGTGGAAAAAGAGATTCAAGGAAGGCAAAGAGTCTGTGAGGGATAATGAGAGGAGTAAGGAAGTCAATACACCAAAGTTGATAGGCCAAAGTGTTAGGGTTAGGGTTACTATGTTGAGGTTTTAAGGGAGTTCAGGAAGAGATTCCGTCGGAAGAGGCCAGCTCTCTTCAAATCGGGTCAGTGGCATTTCCAATACATCTGTCCACAACTTCATCCTTGTCACAGACTATTTGACCAAGATGGGCATCAAGACAGTTCCTCAGCTTCCCTATAATCCAGAACTTGCTCCCTATGACTTTTGGTTATTCCTTAAGCTCAGAAGCTGTCGTTATTAGACAAATGAGGAGATGAAAGAGGCCGTGACGAAGTGTTAAGTATTCCTGTATTGTTACAGTGAGGATTGAACCTGCAACCTTCAGATGATTGTCTCCGTAGAAGCTCAGGGAACCAACGCCTATAACCGTTACGCCATGTGTCCAGCAGGAATGTTGCAGGTTCAATCCTCTCTTGTACCCGGTTATGGCTAACGGAATCAGAACAGGCGATCCCCGTGGTTTCAATAAAGGACGTATTTTGAAGTTCCGTGAAGGTTCCCGAGTTCGATAAACACCTGAATAAGGCCAGAGAACATATCGGCGGAAATGATGTGGAAATAACAATAAAGATGAAGACAATAGTCCGAAAAACCTTAAGGATAAAAATTTGACGAGCTTATAATTATCATTCAGTTAAACAAGTCTATTATCTATATAATTCAAGTTTGAGTTCAAATCTAGTGAAGTCAATTTATCCAAAATAGTGTTGGTTATTTCAAATTATCGATACTTCCACAATATTCTTATAATCTCATGACCCAGTTAAAGATTTGGAAAGTTCCATTTCATCTAGGTGGGTGAGTTCACTTCCACTAGTTAAAATACAAATTATGGAGTGGCGTTTCCCTAACAGCGTCGTATGTTATGGTATCGAAGACCCGAGTTCAAATCATAAACAAGGCTTTTTGCGTTTCACTTCCCACTAAAACCCTAAGGAGATGTACGAATCCATTTGGTCTTCCCATATCTATGGGTCAGACTGGTTTTTTTTTACCTTGTTTAGCAACCAGACTAGAGCAAGGAAAACTCTGAATTCCAAATCAGCTATATTCCCTTAAACTTCACCTTGTGTCACATCTTGTCCGCTGGGGAGGTGTCGATTAAATACGTACGCAGCTAATCGGCAATGCTGTTTATAGGCTGTTATTTTTTCCAATAAAATAAATACAGGATTAGTCGTTGTGGGTAAAATGATGGACTGCGATATCTTTGTGAGTCAATTAAAACTCAAGTCATGATATTATGTTACTTTCGGATTTTTAAGCATGTAAATATTTGAACCGCTTTATCTCCCTAGCCATAGATTAAATTCGTCGAGGGCTACCCAAAGGCTCCCTTGTTCGAGGTCTAGGGGAGGACGATAATACTTCCCCTGTAATAGAAGAACCATCAATAATAGTTCCGCTAGGTATCGAACCCAGGGCCTCTCGTGTGTGAATTGAGCGTGACAACCACTACACTACGGAACCAACTTTGTTAAATATTACCACTTTTGTTCTTCTACTTCGATAGGCTTGGCATTAAATAACTCAGGATGGTTGATATATCTATAAATAAAAGAAAACAAATAAAGCCAAATTGAATACGCATGAGAGTGTGTGAAATATGTGAATTATACAAAATACTGGGGAACAAATTTTTAGTTTCATATTTCCTTTATTCCGTCTTTGATTTTGGTAAATTTTCTTTTTTCCGTTTTCAATTTTGATAATTTTCACTGAATCCATTTTAAAATAAAGTGTTTTTTCGCATTTAAAGAAATATCAGGTTTTCTATGATTTTCTATTTGTGTGTTGTCGATCCTCTCAGGTAAACATTTCCCCTACCAATATGAGTTGATAAATCTTTTTTTTTTATGAAACAAAGCAAATTATCACATGTTCTGTTGTGCGTGTTGTCTCATTTCAAATGCACCGTCTACGACAGTTGTCAAATCTAACCTTTCTCCCATGATGCAACAAAAATTCTTGTTTTGTTATGTGAGATAATTTTCAATAATCTCACTCACTCAAAACCGTTAGAACTTTCACTATGGATGGTTTGGTTTTATGGCATATAAACCATTTTAGGTTATTTAATGCCAAATTCTCTTAATACGTTGTCACCGTTTTTCAACAAGCCTAACAGAGTTAAATGGTTCCAGTCATTGGTACGTACCACAAACAATGCAATTAAACATCAGAAATTTGTTTATACACAGTTAAATGATCAAACAGTTCTATTTCTAACAATCTAATTTAGCATAAGCCATTTATTTGCAATAAGTTTAAATCTCAAACTGTTTGATCCATAGATAGGACCCAATCAAATGTTATCACTCCAGGCCAAAAAGATCCTGGGAGCAATGGCAATGAAGGAGTGCTCCATATTCCCCAAAGTTCCAGCATTACTAGAGCCCCACCATCCTATGGTTTACTGTCGTATCTAGGGTACTCATTGGTGGGGGTCTTACCCCTCTACAGAGAGGCAGTCGGTTTGTTCTACAGTCCCCAAGTGACTGGACTAGCTTTCACTACGTTTGTTTGTTTAAAATGGGTATAAAACTGGTTTATTTCTACTTTTCAGCTTTTGATGGAGAAAGTTAGATTTGGTTTGGTTTCTTTGTTTAATGGCATATCAACCTTTTTAGGTTATTTAATGCCCAAACCACTGTCCTAGAAGAACAGTAGTGGTACTATTTAACCCATGGCTGGGAGGATAAGGGGGTTCATACCTTTCCCAAGAGTATTTGCCCAAAAGTGAACTTAGTGCGACTGGAGTATGAACTCGATTACTACGAAAATATTACTAGAAAATATTCGTCACAAAAGTTTTTCTTCCGCGTGCCGTTGAAAAGTAGTTTGCAGGCTTCATAAAACATATCCAAAAATCGTTCCAGGACGTACAGTTCTTTTTTTTAAAGCTATCCCTTTATTAAATGAAAAAAAGGCTGGGGATGATAGCCCTACAAAGAGTTTTATTTTTAGAAACAGATACTTCTGAGGCTGAAATATTGAGTTTACAATATATAATAAAAGAGCGCTCATTCTGAAATGCCGAGTTTTTTGTGTTTTGTAAAATGCAACTCATACCGAAACGTTAGTCCAATAGCGCAACACTAAAATAGCACTCTGCCAAAAATATCGATCGTAGCATGGTGACCGACGACTGCAATTTCGGCGATGGCCAATCTTCAGATGGGAAAGGAAGAATACGAAAACACAAGTAGTAGTAAAAATTAAGGTCTCCGTTGCTTTTGTTCCTGAGGCCATGGAAGTTGATGGAAAATAAAAATGAACTCAACGTGTAAGATAGTTTATTTGTTCTTGTTTGAACAGCCTCTTGCCGGATCTTTGATTCCTTCCTCAGTCGGCGTAGCGTAAACATTTTTCTCCTAATACCCCTCTCAAGAAAGAGAGAGTGAATTGAGATATCCATCGTCTTTTATTGCACTTCACAGAATATCTAACCCTCACTTTAGCCTCGCGCGGGTGACATCATTTGGTCAGTTCTCATCACCATCACCCTCGCCTTTCGAGTTTCGTGACCTTGACACGTTCCAGTTGACTGCTGTTTTCTGTCTGGGGTGCTAGATCTACTAAATCAATAATATTTTGTTGTTTTCAGCCAGGATCGGCCAGATAAAAATAGTTTGTTTTCAGTCTAGATCTGCTATGTCAAGATTATTTTGTTGTTTTCAGCCAAGATCTGCCAGATCAAAAATAGTCTGTTTTCAGTCTAGATCTGCTAGATCAATAATATTTTGTGACCACAAGCCCAAAGTTTACTGTTCTTTTTTTTCCCTGGCTGCTGGTTTTTTATGGCTTATCTGTTCGCACTCTAGTACCATTTGCTTACAATGGTACACGGACCTATGGGTTTAAAAGACTAACAGATAAATATATTAGGAATATTTTCTACGCAATTAAAAAAAGTTTTACGACAGTGAAATATTAGAATTACGCACTGTTAAAATATATATGACTTAAACTTCTTTTAAAAAATTCAGCTTTAGCTTCATTGCTTAATAGCACATCAACCTACATGGGTTATTAAATGTCAGAACCATCCTCGTACAAGAATATTAGTGGTACTATTGAGGTCACAACTGGAGGGACAAAAGGCTGCATACCTTTCACGAATGTATATATTCGAAAGTGAACATTATAGCGAGACTGGAATTCGAACTAGCTTACACCGATATCACCACCAAGCTAATTAGCCACGGTGCCACGAGGACTCCTTTGTTTTGAAGGATTTAAATTACAAAGCTCGCTCTAATTTAAATTAGTTTTGTTAAATTGTCTTTATTACTTAGAGACTTCCGCCAATTTTCATGAAACTTAATGTGATGACCTGCTTCTTTATTTTCAATTGATA
Organism: Sepioteuthis lessoniana; assembly: GCA_963585895.1. NCBI lineage: Eukaryota > Metazoa > Mollusca > Cephalopoda > Myopsida > Loliginidae > Sepioteuthis > Sepioteuthis lessoniana. Next base: position 44,719,850 of record OY757912.1, on the reverse strand, counting down.
AAGATTAAGTAAAAAAATCAACAAGGTTTACACAAAAGCCAAAAGCTAATTATTATGGTAATTCCTCTCAGAGAGCAGATCATTTAATCAATAGTCGATAGATACACAGAAATCTATAGAGATAGATTTACGATTCTAAAATTTGCTTCTCGTCAAAATTAGAACATCAACTCGTCTACGTTATTTAATGCCTAATCCTGTTTATACATATATTAAATATATGATTTGTAAACGAGTTGTTTGTAGTTAATATTTTAAAACAATTTAGAGATTGTTTGTTTACACACAATTAAATGGTTTTAAGTATGGAACTCTAACAATTCAATTAAACATAAGTCGTTTGTTTTCGCACAATTATATAGCCAAACAGTTCCATTTCACCCTTGCCCAGTCGTCTGGGACTGTAGAATGCACAGACTGCTTATATGCTGAAGGATAAGATGTAATATAATGGCCGAGGGATTTCGTTTTATATATCTTGCCTTTGGATTTAGTTAGGCTGAGAACATTTCGGCTCAGCACATGGGTTAGTTAGGTGCAAACTTGAGCGCAGGTGTTAACGCGCACGCGGGGAGAATGTGTCGTTCACAGATGTCAAAATAAAATCCCAGAGAGAAAATTGTGACTTGGGGATGTGAATGACGTCATGCGCCGGAAGTGCGCACGGAGGATTTGGGGGATTTTGAAGAAAGTTAGTTAGTTGAGAACTAGACTCCGAAAGGGAAGGGTCGACTTTCGCTTGCTCGCTGAAGCCAGGCCAGTGGCCTTGCGACGGGTGCGCACGTGATGGGGTGGGGTGCAGATGGAAAAGCCAGCATAGAAAGATTGTGCCTCTCTCCTTGTGTCGAAAAAACTTTTTAACTCACAGGTAATAAGAAAAGTTTCGTACCTGAACAAAGAAGTCGTAAGTGTTTTTCGTGTTTCGGGATTCCTATGTTCTATGTATATATGTTATGAACATTCTATGTACGTTTCACATATCCGTATCATGGGTATGTTACAAAGACTCCCCTAACGAGTGTCCTGGATATGACACTAAACAATCTAATGGTGAGGCTCCAGTAATGCTCGAGGAATGCAGAGTACCCCTTCATTGCCATCATTCCTAGGTTCACTCTAGCCGGGATTGGTAGCACCTGATAGGGTCCTATGAATGCGTCAAATAGAATTTAACGGTGTACTTATGCTAAACTGAATTGTTTGAAATGGAAATAGAACTGAAGTTGACATTGAAACTAAATACTTACGCTCAACTGAATTGTTTGAAATAGAACTGTTTTGAAATTTAACTTGTGTGTAAACAAAATAATGTATACTTATACTAAATTGAATTGTTTGAAATTTTATACGGCGTTAAATGATCCAAAAAGTGTTGATACGCCATACAACAAAACAATCAACTAACCAATCCATTTCACCCTTAGATGGGACTCTAAGAGATCATATCACTTCGAGGTATTGGACCTGGGAATAAGGACAATGAAGGGGTACTTCACATTCTCAAAAACTCTAAGACTGCAATCTTTAATGGTTTATGTCATATCCAGCCAACGCATTGGGGAAAGTCTTATCCCATCGCAGTTGGCGTCTTCCACTGTCCCAGCCGATTGCGTTAAGAACGGCGAGCGTTCTAACTGGAGGTCCTTGTGACATAATTGTCATCATCGAACGAAACCGAGTTCAAATTCTGTACGAGGCCATTTGCATTTCAATTTAAACTGATACAACAGGGAAAAGGGTGCGTCCATCTCTTCTCTCCTTACAAATGAGTTAAATAGTTGGACAATCTGGTCTGTCTAGCTGTGGAAAGACTCTATTCAGAAGGTTTGTTTCGAGAAAAGATTTTGCTATCATTCATCCGACAATGTGTCAGGTTCTATGCAAATCTTTATGACAATAAACAAGATGCCCGTGTAATTTATTCAAAATGCTTCAGTTTACTCGATGATCGTTATCGATGAAGATAAATCATTATATCAATACATACATATCCTTCATATAAGAACCAGGAAAGATAGGTTGGTTTCTTTGTTTAATGGCATATCAACATTCGTGGATTATTTAATACCAAAGCCATCTTTGCTGAACAGTAGTGATTCTATTTAACCCATATCTGGGTGAATAAGGGGGTTCATAACTTTCCCAATGGTATTAGCTTGAAAGTGATCATAATACCGTGCCCGGATTTCAAACTCGCTTACTACGAGGTCGCAGTTCAACACGTTTGCAACTACGCCACGGGGAATCCCTCCTCATACTTCGTGTTCAAGTGTGTCAGTACTGTAGATTGGTTTGGTTCCATTGTTTAATGGCTCATCAACCTTTGTAGGTTATTTAATGCTAAATCCCTCCTTGTAGAAGAACAGAAGGGATATTATTTAACCCATGGCTGGGAGGAAAAGAGGTTTCATACCTTTCCCAACGGTATTTGTCCGAAAGAGAATGTAATTGCGCGACTGAAATTCGAACTCGCGTACTACGATTCCGCTGTTCCTCGCTGTAACCATTACACAACGGGACACCGCCGCTGTACTATAGATTTTGATTATAAACAGTGTTAACTGATTTCCTTTTTGATAGTATAAAGTTACAGTAAAAGTAATAAAATTCTGGCAGTTTTGCTTGCTCATGTTCAAAAAAATTATTTTTTTGTCACATGTTGATATTGCTCCGAAAGTAATGCCTCCTTCTTACTTTGCGCTTTTGGGCACCTCGGGTTGTGTAATGGTTAGCAAGGTTGACTCGCAAACCGTCACGAGTGAGTTCGAGTCTCACTGGGTGCCTATTCAAGCAGCCTTGTACTACGTCGTAGTAAATTACTCTCTTAAATGCTAAAGCTGTTATTTCGTAACACTATACCACAGACTGAAATTTAGTGTTTTGGCATTATTTTGATGGTTTCTCGTTTCTTTGGAAGTTGAGAAGAAGGATAAAGAGACAAATAGAAGTGAATAGAAGACATTTGAAGAACTGGAAACAAAACTAAAACAAATAAAAGGAACTCGGTGGAAAGACATCATAAGTCAAAAAAGTTTGAGGGTCAGCATTATATTTTACACAATCAAACTCTTATTAGATAGTTTTTGAATGTTAGATTTTGAGAAAAAATAACAATACTTTCCCGGCTTTCCAAAATTAGGCAAATCAAAGTAATGACTCTTTATTTGTGTGTGTGTGAGTGTATGTATATCTGCATGTGTTTGTATTTGTGTATTTGTGTCTATATGTGTGTGTATATGCGTGCGTTTGTTTGTGTGTGTGTGTGCTTGTAAGTATGTGTATTTGTGTATTTGTGTCTATATGAGTGTGTATATGTGTGCGTTTGTTTGTGTGTGTGTGCTTGTAAGTATGTGTATTTGTGTCTATATGTGTGTGTATATGTGTGAGTTTGTTTGTGTGTGTGTGCTTGTACGTATGTGCAGTTGTGTATTTGTGTCTATATGTGTGTGTATATGTGTGCGTTTGTTTGTGTGTGTGTGCTTGTAAGTATGTGTATTTGTGTATTTGTGTCTATATGTGTGTGTATATGTGTGCGTTTGTTTGTGTGTGTGCTTGTAAGTATGTGTATTTGTGTATTTGTGTCTATATGTGTGTGTATATGTGTGCGTTTGTTTGTGTGTGTGTGCTTGTAAGTATGTGTATTTGTGTATTTGTGTCTATATGTGTGTGTATATGTGTGCGTTTGTTTGTGTGTGTGTGCTTGTAAGTATGTGTATTTGTGTATTTGAGCATATGTAAGTATGTGTATGCATTTATGCGTTTGCTTGTGTGTATGTGTGTGTGTGTATATTTGTTTATTTGATTGAGTGTGTGTATGTGTCTGTATTTGTGCATTTGTTTGTATGTGTATATGTGTATGTATTTGTGTGATTGTTGTGGTGTATGTATGTGTGTATGTTTGCGTCTGTTTGTATGTATGTATGTGTGTGTTTGTGTGTATGTTTGTGCATTTGTTTGTTTGAGTGTATATGTGTTTTGGTTTGTGTGTATGTGTGAGTATTTGTGTAGGCGTTTGTGTGTATATGTTTGCGTGAATTTATTTGTGTGTGTGTGTGTGTGTGTGTATTCTTGTGAAATTTATTTACGTATGTGTGTGTGTGTGTGTGTGTGTGGCGTAAGGGCTATTGGTGTAAGCAAATAGATTTGACAAATCGAGATCAAATACTCGAAGGGCCTGTCCGCGATTCACTTCGGTTTACTGATCTCGGAAAAAGCAAGAACTATCTCTTCTCTCTCAGCTAAAACAAGTTTGTTTGTTTGGATTTTATAGTGTATTACCCTTTGTAGGTTATTTAACGCTAAATCCATTTTCATAAAAATAGTTCTATTTCAAACAATTCAGTTTAGTATAAGTACGCAGTTTTAATGTAAGTACACTTTAATTGTGAAAAACATTTATATTTCAAGCTATTCGACTTTGTCAAGCAGTTCTAATTCAGCTAATTCAGTTTAGCATGAGTACAGATTTTGTTTACACACAGTTAAATGTCAAAGCATTTCAATATTAAACAATTCAGTTTAGTGCAAGTAGAGTTTCAATGTACAAAACAAGTTCCATTTCAAATAATTCAGTTTAGCTTAAGCACGCAGTATAAATATAAGTAAAATCTAAATTGTCAAAAACACTTCTATTTCAAGCTATTCAGTTTAGTCAATGAGTTCTAATTCAAACAATTCAGTTTAGCATAAGTATGGAGTTAGTTCTCTTTAACCCACAGATAGGGCCCGATCAAGTGCAACCATTCCGAGCCAGAGTGAACATGGGAGTGATGGCAATGAAGGGGTACTCCGCATTCCCCAAAGCTCCAGTATTACTGGAACCCCACCATCAGATTGTTTACTCTCATATCTAGGACACTCGTTGGGAAGGGTTTTTTTTATCTCTCTACAGAGGTGCAGTCGGTGTTTTCTACTGCTCTGCCGACTGGGCAAAGTTAAAACAAGTAGTATTCGTCAGACAACCGGTCTAAAAGAAGAATAAATGATGACTTAAAAACGTAAGAAGAGTCTTTGAGAGAATCTGAGACACATCGATGTAACATTCTTCTGTTATCTGCTCATCCAAAAAAAGCTGGATGTTTCTAAACGGGTCAACACCTCTATAAATAAGTCAACTGTGTATGCAGCTAAACGGTTAAATTCTTTGGATGAATATTTGGGCCCTCATACATCTAGCTTCATGGAAGAGTTTATACATATATATACATATATATATTTATATATACAGAGAGAGAGAGAGAGAGAGAGAGAGAGAGAGAGAGAGAGAGAGAGAGAATAAAGATATTCTAATGTATTTTTATATAATATGCAAAGCCTTCTTCGAAACCGATACAGCTGGAATTTTCAATCTGGTTCGGTTTGATTTTATGCCATATCAACCATTGTAGGTTATTTAATGTCGAATCCGTTTTTATACATATATATCAAATATATGATTTCAAAACACATTTTGTGGATAAATCAATTGTTTTGCACATAGTTAAATGTAAAAATAGTAATGTAAAATGTAAAAAGTACATAGTTTGAATGTCAAACACTTCTATCTAACTCATTGATAGGACCCTATCAAGTGCTTCCAATCAGGGCCAGAATGGACCTGTGATCGATGGCAATGAAGGGGATCTCTGCATTCCCCAAAGCTCCAGCACTACTATAGCCTCACCATCAGATATTTAGTCACATATCCAAATAACTCGTTGAGGTGAGGAGTCTGCAGAGAGGCAGTCAGTGTATTTTACAGCCTTAGCCGACTGGGCTATTTCTCTCAGATTCTGGCGGCAGGTACTATTACCCAGATAATAATTAGAATATTGGATGCTAATTTCCATGGAGGGTCCATATATATATTTTCTTTTCTCGCATTTTCCTTCAAGTTTCCTGCCTACGCACACACAAAATCTCTATCGCTTTTTTCTCACTATATATATATATATATATATATATATATATATAATTGTCAAATGAAAGAAAGGTTTGTCGGCTTTCTTTGCTTAAGAGCTGATATAAATGTTCTCGCTAGTCGGCCATCACTGGCACTTCCATGTGTAGGTATCCATAGAAGAACGTCACATGAGTTCTTCCTTGTTTCTCCAGCAGTATCTTGCATGCTAGTTGGTCTTCCAAAGATGGTTTCTGAGTTGGGAAGTAAATGCCCGAATAGCTGTTGTTTTGTGGGGTGTTGCTTCTTGGATTTCTTCAAAATAGATCGTATCATACTTGAGTAGTTCTCATTTAGATTTAGCTGGAATATTATAAGGAAATTAATCTGAGAATAAGCATCACAATACGATGGGATTTGATGGTGTTTATTGTGTTGTCACAGTCCATCTGATTCAATACAAAACTACGGGCACTTCATCTATAAAAATAAAGCTTTTCATGCCTCAAAAATCAAAATCAACTGAAACGATTGAAAAGGCGAACCCACATTATAATTTATGAAGAATTGCCAAATCACAAATTTTCATACCTATTATATATCGTGCCTATGTACATTAATTGGTATATGCCATTCCTTATAAATATGTAGGACGCTATAATTATGTCAGTAAAAGGCTGACTAAGTTGGCGGTTACTCGATCGAAGCCTCCTGAGCTACACGTCGGGGAAGCCCAGCATTCACGTTAAAAAGCCGACCCTCCTTGAGCCTCAAGGGGTGGTCCCTCAGGCTCTAAACCTCCTTGGTGAGTCTAGGTTTATCACCTGGTGCCGAAGGCACTCTTTTTTAGGGGTATGCCGACTGGGCCTGAATCATTTTTAGCGCCGCCGGGCTTGTCTCTCTACGGCCCTGGATCCGAACGCACCTTGAAAAAAGCCTCACGTCGTACTCGTCCGGTTCGTGGGACGTACTACAAATACCAATATGCTGACTAGTAACCAGGAGTAGTGGATACTTTCTTCGCGCCGTTGACGAGTATTGTATTTTGTTTATATTATAAAAACATCTATTTCATTTCTAACCTTAGTTTTGGTTATTTGTCATTTGTAACTTTTTATAAGGTTACAACCATAACTAAGTTCGTAACAGCTTTTCCAACCTAGGTAAAAAAAAACGCTATTCAACTGCTGTCCCTATGAATATGAACAATCACAAAATCTCTTTTTTATCACTAGTATCCATAAGGTATTTTCTGCTAAAAATATAAGGCTCCACTGCATGATGGAGTTTGTGTTTCAAGCAGACCCACTAAGAACACTATCAATCTTCATCTATCTGATCCGTTTTAAAAGAAGGAATTGTCTTCATTTCGAGGTATTTTCATATGTGATATTTTCTTTTAAAAATCAAGGTTTTAAGGGAAATTATATGTATCATAGAAGTTGGATGTGTCCTCAATTATATGCGAACGTTTCCGTATCGTGAATTGGGTTGAAGAGACAGTAACGCTGAGTTTTGTATCTGTAGAATACAATTCATTGTAAATGAGGAATCCCTTAGACGACTGTGCCTGGTTACTTGCTTATCACGAAAAAGCAACAAACAGAGAATCCCCCTTGGTGTCTTTGCTTAAATAACTGGTTGTCGGCTTCTACAGGTCGACAGAAGAGTATTTTCTTGCCGAGGGAGTTAATCTCACGCAAATATCAATTAACAGTATTTGGAGGGTGGTTGAAAGCCTTGCTAGTGTAAACTATAGAAGAACATTAAACAAGCAATGAAATCGTTTTGAAACTGCAGTTAAAATCAAAATTTTTTTTTTTCTGTTTGATTAAAAGAATTATCTCTCTGTTGAAGTAACGATTGAGAGCCAGCTCAGTGATTACTAATTAGAGGAATGAACAAATCTAAATCATTAAACAGTTTCGAAAATGAACTTAAATGCACAGCGGGGTAGTGTGCATACATTGTAAAGCGAGGTAGAGAGAATATTTTTCAAAAGCCACTCGATGAAATTTCGAACTTTACGAAATGGTTGCCATATTTGCTATAGAAAAATTCGTTGTTTTTCTTTCAGTTTTCATTCTTTTTATCAGTTGGTTGTTTCTTTCTTTCTTCCTGACTTTGTTATCTAATCTTTTATTTGAGTTTTGTTTAAATTTGTTCTTATAAGTTTTTCGTTAGGTTTCTTTGTTTAATGGCATATAAACCTTAGTAGGTTATTTAATGACAAAGTCATTCTCCTAGTAGAACAGTAGGAGGTACTATTTAACCCATAGCTTGGAAGATAAGAGCAATTTTACCTTTTCTTAGGATATTGTTCCGAAAGTGAATGTAATAGCGCGACTGGAGTTTGAACTCACTTTTTACGATTTCGCAGTCCATCGCTTTAGCCATTACACCACGTGGACATCCCCGATTTTTTCGCTTTTGTGTTGGGTAGGAATGTATAGAAAAATATTATTATTCACTAGGAATAGTCATTTAGTGTTATTATATATATATATATATATATATATATATATATATATATATATTACAATAATAACACTAAATGACTATTCCTATTGAATAATAATATTTTGTACACATTCCTACCCAACATAAAAACGAAAAAATATAAGTAATAATGGCTGTTATTAAACATTTACAAATTAATTAACTTTCAGCCTTAAGTAACTAATGAGGAATTAATATACTGTCAGCCAAATAAACCGAGCAGAACATTAATGCTGCTTTTTACATCAGCCTCTTAACACTACAAAAAAAAGGAACATAAAAGTGCATCCTGTCATAGTGTAATTGTTAGTGAGTTCGTTCCTCATTAAATGCTCTATACTGGGATATTGTGATAAAATCTAAGGATAATTATTTTACTCCTGGAAAGATTTTTTAAAAAATCAGTTTTAACTGGTTGTTTTTTTTTTTACCGAATTCTGAGTGGTAACAAGTTTCCTCTGGTTTTCAGGACTCTACAAACAACTCAAGCTGATATTAACAGTCCTGTGGTCTGGATTGTCTCGGTTCTTTCTCTAATACTCTGTTCATTCAGTCTCTTTTTCATGTCTAAATTACACAAATATTTTTACTTGTTGCTTAAATGATCAGATTTGAAAAATATTCCATTATTCAAAGTTTAATATCTTAGTTTATAATTGGGCACAAATTAATAGTTCCCTCGACGTAATACCAAGAGTGTGGCTTCGAATGAAGCAGGTTCGATCTCCAGTCCCGCAATTACCTTTACTTGCGGACTACTGCACTTGGTAAAAGAGTTGAATCTCCATATCGTTCCAGCAATGAGTCAAAAGTATCACTATTGTCCTTCTACAATGATGGCTTTGACATTAAATAACCCACAAATGTTGATATGCAATTAAACAAAGAAATCAAATAATTATCAAAATTTTATAATCGGTAAATCTCTTTGATCTCATGCAAATTTAACTTTCATCAAATTAATCAAAATTAATGAGCCTTCAATCGAGGAAAAAAATAAAATAATATAAACAGTTTTAAGTAGTTTGCTTGCTTGTTTGTTTGTTTGGGTTTATGGCATATCAACATTTGTAGGTTATTTAATGCCAAATCAATTACTATACAAATAAAAAGTTCTATTTCAAACAATTGATTTTAACATAAGTACACAGTTTAATTGTCAAACACATTTCTTTTTCAAACTACTCAGTTTAGTCAAACATTTCTAATTCAAACAATTCAGTTGAGTATAAGTATAGTTTTTGTTTACTCACAGTTAAATGCCAAAACAGTTCTATTTCAAACAATTCAGTTTAGCATATGTACATTGGCATAGTGGGTAGAGTGTTTGCCAATGGTCCAGGAGACCGGGGTTCAATCCTAGGTCGCGTCATACCAATATAAGGTACGTATCAAGGATAAAGTGGAGCAATCCAGGGAAAGGAGTAGCGCCCTCCTATCCACCTCGGTGTCGTAGTTATTGAAAAGGGAGCCTTCTGGTCGCCCTCAGCCACAGTCGCCAACTTACATAGTTTAACTTTTAAAACAGTTCTATTTCAAATAATTCACTTGAGCATAAGTATGAGGTTTTGTTCTATTTGATCAATAGATTGGGCCCTATTAGGTGCTGCCATTCCGAGCCGGAGTGTACATAGGAGCGATGGCAATTAAGATGTATTCCGCATTCCTCAAATCTCTAGCATTAATGAAACCTCACCATCAGATTGTTTAGTGTCATATACAGTAAACTTGCTGGGTTGGGTGTCTTACCCCTCTGGAGAGATGCCGCCGACCGAGCAAAATTCTAAGTAGGTATCAATAATATTAATCTGTTAGTTTCACTGTGTTTCATAAATGTAAGTAAATTTGGCGACCGTGGTCGAGGGCGGCCAGAAGGCTCCCTTTTCAATAGCTACTACACGGAGGTGCAGGGGAGGGTGCTACTTCTTTGCCTGGATTGCTCCAGTTTACCTTTGATACGTACCTTATATTGTTGAGTGTTAAGCAAAGAGGTATCAAGTACCATTCTTAAAATCTTTGGTATTTGATTGAACCCAGGTCTCGCAGACCATTGGTGAACATTCTACCCACTATGTACGTATCTTTTAGAGGGCTTAAATCTATTGATCAGTTTGCTTAGGTTACGTTGTTTGATGGCATGTCAGTCTCCACCGGTTTTTTAATGTCAAAATCATACTTGTTGAAGAAGATCAGCGCTACTTTTAAACCTATAGCTGGGCGACGTCTTGAAATTGTTCCCCTACGCACACTTATATTCCGCTGGTATTTAATAAGAAACGCAATAATAAATATATTAAGAACTTCCGATGAAAAAAAGTTTTCGAACTCTAAAAACTAAAAATACGAAAAAATACATTTTCTGAAAATTTGTTACGCAAAAATTCCAGCCTAGCTTGCAGCCACAATTTTATGAATTTTTTTCTCCGAGAATAAAAACAAAAACAAACAAAAAACGACAGAATAATGTTGTAGTGAAATTCCTAGTATTGAGACATTTATTATTTTACTATAAAAATTAATAATAAAACACAAACAAATATAGAAATAGGCAAAGATCTAACCTGAGGTTGTGTAAAAGCCATACAAATTTTATTCTTCTTACGAGTTATAAATGCGAGAACAATTTCAACTTAGATACAATAACATTAAGATAAATAAAATAGTGGAAGACTAGTGAGGAGGAAAAGGAGAAAGAAGTGTTGGGAATAATATAAAAGGAAAAATAAAATAGGGAAAGAAGAAGAGAACTACAGAAGTAGAGGGAAATCCAGCGATTAAAAATAAAAAGAAACAAAAAAAAAAAATTAAATTTTTCAAAAAAAAATTAACTCAAAAATATAAAGATTTTGTTTTGGTTGAAGACTAATTGATGAATAAGTGCCTCATTAAAGAAATGTGGGTGAATAGCAATGTTAAAAAAAATGAATAATTAAAGATTTGTTTTGTGGGGAAACGATAAGGAGGACAGGGTGGGCAAGAAGAAATATAATGTTGAAAAAAGAGGAATCAAAATAGGATTTTTTATGAATGGGGAAAAGAGAGAAATGACACCAGAGAAAGAAAATAATATATCAATATAAAAAAAAACAGAACGTAGGTGAATTTTAAAGAAAAATTGACAGAAAGAAACGTGAAAAAAGAAAAGGAAGGAAGAGCATAATGCCAAAAAAAAAAAAGAAAGAGAGAAAAAAGAAATGAACAAAGAAAGAAGAGAAATAACGAAAGAATGAAAATAAAGCCGAAAGAAAGAAAAGAAAAGAAAGAAAGAAAGAAAAAAGAAAGAACATTAAAGTCAAAGAAAGAAAGAAAGAGCATGAAAGGCAAAGCATATAAATTAGGAAGGAATGAAGGAAGAGAATGAAAGAAAGAGCCCGAAAAGTAAAGCATATAAACGAAGGAGGGAAGGAAGGAAGGAAGGAAGGAAGGAAGGAAGGAAGGAAGGAAGAGAAAAAAAAGAAAGAGCACGAAAAGCAAAGCATAGAAAGAAAGAAAGAAAGAAAGAAAGAAAGAAAGAAAGAGTACGAAAGGCAAAGCATATGAACGAAGAAAGAATAAAAGAAAGATTGAAAGAAAGAAAGATCGAACACAAAAAGCAAAGCATATGAACGAATGAAGGAAGGAAGGAAGGAAGGAAAAGAAATAATGAAAGAAAGAGCAGAAAGGCAAAGCATATAAACGAAGAAAGAAAGAAAGAAAGAAAGAAAGAAAGAAAGAAACAAACAAACAAACAAACAAACAAACAGTGAGCACAAAAGGAAAAGCAAAGAAAGAAAGAAGAGCAGTAAAGTCAAAGTGTATTAACGAAGAAAGAAAGAAAGAAAGAAAGAAGAGCAGAAAAGTCAAAGCGTAATAACGAAGAAAGAAAGAAAGAAAGAAAGAAAGAAAGAGCATGGAAGACAAAGGGCATTAAGAAAGAAAGAAAGAAAGAAAGAGCATAAACGCCAAATGGACGGAAGAAAGAAAGAAAAGGCTTTAAAGCAAAATTGAACAATAAAAAAGGAAGAAGGATAAATGAAATTTAGAAAGAACGAAAAGAAGAAATTCAAGAAAAAAGAGTAATTCAAACGAAAAAAATGAAATTTGAGGAAGACATAAACTGTGAATAGCATTCTGTCCCTTTACTAGTCGTATACTGGCATTCTTTTTCAGTCGATGAGTTGTTGCTGCAAAGGTAGGATATCTAATCTAAAAGGCTTGTCATTTTAAGAGGCAATAACTCCTCGCTTAAAATGCATGAACTCTGTTTTATTTGCATTTACGTAGAGGCCAACGCTTCCTGCTGTTTACTCCCGGGATCCGGCTTGGGCTGGTGTATTTACGAAAATCACAAAGTCATCGACGCAGTCTTCACCTGTTATAGTTTCTGACTTTTTAGTGTGAAACGTTTTTCTATTAGATCTATTGACGTTCAAAATACCAAGTCAAATCAAATTATAGATAAATATGGTGTGCCATATTCATATTCGGGGTTCCACTAAACACTCCGGTGTATTCTACAGCTGGGGCTGTAGAATACACCGGCTGCTTCTCTACAGAGATTTAAGATTCCCCAATAACTAGTGTCCTAGATATAACACTAAACAATCTAATGGTGAGGCTCTTCTAATGCTGGAGTTTTGGGGAATGCAGAGCATCTCTTCATTGTCATCATTATTAGGTTAAATCTGGCTCGGAGTGGTAGCACTTGATAGGGCCCTATCTATAGGTTAAACTGAATTGTTTGAAATAGAACCAATGCTTTGGAGAAATCTTGTCATCATTATTAGGTTAAATCTGGCTCGGAGTGGTAGCACTTGATAGGGCCCTATCTATAGGTTAAACTGAATTGTTTGAAATAGAACCAATGCTTTGGAGAAATCTTGTCATCATTATTAGGTTAAATCTGGCTCGGAGTGGTAGCACTTGATAGGGCCCTATCTATAGGTTAAACTGAATTGTTTGAAATAGAACCAATGCTTTGGAGAAATCTTGTCATCATTATTAGGTTAAATCTGGCTCGGAGTGGTAGCACTTGATAGGGCCCTATCTATAGGTTAAACTGAATTGTTTGAAATAGAACCAATGCTTTGGAGAAATCTTCGAACAGCAGTGGAAACTTGAAATGTGTACATACTCCGTCGATGATTCGACGCATTATCAGATACTGTGAAGATGTGGATCGATTCATTTGAGAGACGTTTTGATTTTTTAAGAATTTTCTCGTTTCCATTTTGGCTATGATTAAGAAGCAAAGCATCACAAACCTTAGCATTTATACTATTAAGAGTTATGCCTCTATAATTAGTGGTGATTCGAAAGTCATTTTTGCTGGAGAATAGGAGGATGCAGTCTCTTGTTCATTTCTCTATTGTGCTTTGTTTATAGACAGCAAAGCATAATCGAAGAAGTATGGCTGGTTTTCCTGTCTTCTATACTTTAACAGACATTTCGTTGAAACCTTTAGCTTACGGGTTTTATCGTATTTTATTTTTTATTTTTGAATACTGCATCAAGTTCTTCCACTGTAAACAAGCAGTTAATTATTTCTTGATAGGTTTGTCAGTAATTTTAAGAGATTTCCCAGTAGGTGCGCGAAATGTTCTTATTACTTTTGGAGGTTCTCTGTCTCCCGCTCATTTTTTGACTATCAATCATGCTAATTGATCTTCTATCGAATTCCTGATTTTATTGATTTGGCTTTTCATCATCATCATATCGCGCTGGTAGCACGGATATCCCTGACCCTCTCTCGCCACTCCTCCCTATCGTTCATCGCCCTAGGTAGGTCTTCAGGACAACATCCCGTATCCTCACATAGCTGCTGAATGTACGTTCGTGCTGGTCGTCCTGCTTTTGCGCGGCCATGTGTGGGGATCCATAAGAGTACATCTCTTATGAGTTCATCTCTGCTTCTCCAGCAGTGTCCTGCATGTCTGGTTCGTCTAACTTGAATAGTTTTCGTGATAGGGGGCAGGTGGCCGTACAGTTGGTGTCTTGTGGGGTGTTACTGCCAGGACTTGTTCAGGATTGCACGCAGCATTCTTGTGTAATTGCCATCTAGCTTCTTCTCCAGCCGTTTTGTTAGCGTCCATGTAGTGTATCCATATAGCAGTATCGATGTGACCGCTGCCTGGAAGAAACTGCGTTTCATTTTATCGGTTAGGTCTGATTTGGCTTTTAATGTAATCTAATTGTTCTATTGTTATGTACTATTACTAACTGGACTTTCTTAAGTTTCTGTAGGCGTGCATTAGTTGTTTTCTTTTATCAAGTAATGATGCGTTTTTCTCGTTTTTTCTATATGGACTGTAACAAAGTTTTCATATTTGTCATACGAAGTATGTGTTTCAAATGTCTCCTCAAGAGTAGCAAACTTGTTTTTGATAATCACCATCGACTGATTGCTTATATAACTATTGCTAAATGAGGATAAGTCATTGCATGTGTATTTAACTGTTTATTTCTTATTTCTGCGTAGACTAAGGCGTATCTTTGCTCAGATGATTCTATAATCGGAACATACTCCTGCAAAATGAAGTATGCTTTACTATTCAAAGTGCTATTTATCAATTTCTTGTTTATGAACATGTGATTTAGCAGTGCTTTAGTGTTATTTTGGTAGGTGTAGGTATATAGGTTTCTCACCCTTTTTGAAATGTTGTGTTTCGGCATGCAAACCTATAATCAAGTGTAAAATCTATGTATTTTCCATTTCTGTTTGGCAGGTAGTATAAGAAAATTTGTTTTTTCAGTCTTTGCCTATTTGAGGATTCATATCTCTACCGAGGATTAGAACGTTGTGTTTGGGTACATATTAAGCGAGGAATGATAGTGCATTATAAAAGGTGATTATATCTGTTTCCTCAATGGCATTTGTAGAACAGTTGTCATTAAAGGTCGTATACATAATCCCCCGTTGGATACTTTCCAAACTATTTAGTGATTTTAAGATGCAAGGACTGGGAAGCATTCCAAGACTCTTCTGGTGGCATTGATAAAGTTTTTCCATCCAGATGCCGAGATAAATGTCCATTCATTACTCCAATCATTTTATTTTTGTTCAATTTTACTCTGGTAATATCTATGTTCTTGCATACAATATAATATTTATATCATGTTAGGATATATAAAAGTGGAAGATGCTTTTTCTTTGTTTCAAATCTTCAGGTAAAATGTTGCTAAGTTAACAATATTTGTGCAACACATTGACCCTCGGCCGAGCTGTCAAATAAGAAATGCACCTGTGTAAATAACAGGTGAATCCGGTCGAAGATATCAGGGTATAACATTGACTGTGGACGGGTTGAATTGGGTGCAGATGTGACATCCACAAGAAGCAGGGGGCGCCAAACAATTATATAACCTGGTGCCACAGAGAAGGTTCAGTTAGTTGGAGTCAGGAGTTGGAGATAAGTTGCTGTTGTGAGAACCAGCTCCCAGGTTGAGCAGCCAGCAGAATGAGAAAGAAGTGCTGCTAAAGAACGAGGAACTTGGGGTTAATATGTTGCAGTCTGTTCATTCTCCAACCCACCTCTCACATATAACCCATTCTCAACCCTTTCGAATAAAGTGTGAGAGATATATTTTTCTAAATAAGTGTGTTCGTTCGTCATTATTGTTGATTTTGTTTCCGCTTATATATGCGTATGGTTGTATATGTATTACGGCTATGCAACATTAGTATTTAAGTAAGTTGGATTTGGGTTTGGATTTGGGCTCTGTATCTGATTGTTTTAACTCTTGGGCCCGAACTCTGACTTCAGCAGAAAGCACCTCTTGTTTCCCTGTGTAAAAGACAATGCAGTTTTGAAGGTACGGTATA
The DNA here is from genome assembly GCA_963585895.1 of Sepioteuthis lessoniana. NCBI lineage: Eukaryota > Metazoa > Mollusca > Cephalopoda > Myopsida > Loliginidae > Sepioteuthis > Sepioteuthis lessoniana. Next base: position 44,703,672 of record OY757912.1, on the reverse strand, counting down.
AATTTGTGTCATTGTAATCTTGCGCTGTTTTTTTCTCAGCAATAGACGCCATCCTTAAAGATGAACAGTAGATTATTGCTTACTGAACTATTTGATCTTGGCGGTTGACTTCTTCCGTCCAGCATCTCGTGAAGAGCGCCATTAAACAGTCTCTGGATTCATCCATCTTTTTTAAGATCCGCCATGCAGCTTTCCATTATTTCCATTGGTATTGCTTGTGCGCCTCGTATAACACTCAACCTCTGGATTTATCCATCTTATTTAAGATCCGCCATGCAGCTTTCCATGGCTTTCATTGGTATTGCTTGTGAGCATTGTATAATACTGAAATCTCTCAGAGACTGATACCCAATGACAAACTTGGGAGGATATCAAAATATTATAGAGGCGATAACTACTCATTCTTTTTTCTTATATTTAATTAAAGACCAACTATTCTATTCTTAATTTGATTAGAAACATGTGGGAATAGCTTATTCAAATAATAACTCCGAAATATCAGAAAAAAAAACACGACTATATAACAATGTATCAAAGCATAATGTTTTTTATTTAGAGAAGGAAATGGCAATCATTATTTTTCTGAAGAAATAATATATTACAAGTTTAAAAAGCAAAAGGAAAAGCACAAACCGAAATCGTAAAACTATAGACACGAAAATAACTTTCTGATATGTCAATTTACATCTATCATGATGCAAATCATTAAAAAAAGCTGTGCCACCATTGATGCGAATATATTTACAAAAAATCAAAATTTATTAATTGAAATTTAGAAACTTAAGCATCGAAATCTCTAAGTGTCTATAACTCTAATATAAGAAATAGGATGAAATGTCAGTGTATATGAAAATATTTACAAAAAAATACATGAAAACAGCAAAATTGTTTTGTTATTATGCATGTTTTGATCCCAATATAACTACAACTATATATATATATATATATATATATATATATATATTGTTGGATTGTTTGGGGGAAGATCTCATATATGTACTAGCCATCTAAAAATTGCGAGCAAATATTAATAGACTTACCCGTTAATAGCAGCAGGAAATCGGTCAATCAGAGATGGGCAAAGCTTATTGAGCAGAGCAAGTTATGGCATACTGTCGAAATGTTAGTGAAAAGACGTATATTTTTGTATCAAGATATCAGAACTGAAAACAAAATGGCTACCCGAATTCCAACACACGCATACACACACACACACACACACACACACACACATATATATATATATATATATATATAACAGTGTTGGTTGTCACTAAATCACTTTGTGGGTTTGTGTTGAACCAAGTGCTATGTAATACGGAGAGTGCTCAATATCTAGGATAGAACTATAATATAGTAATAATAAATGAATGCATATCATATATATATATATATATATATGTATATATATATATATATATTTAATTCCATATATATATATATATATATAGGGAAATAGAAATAATGTGTCAATTGATATACAATAAATGATTACCTACTTCTGACCCTTGTGTATATATATATATATGTGTGTGTGTGTGTGTGTGTGTGTGTTAGTGAGTATGGGTGTGGGTGTGTGTATGTGTGTGTGTGTGTCTGTGTGTGTGAGTCCGTAAAATTTGAAATTTAAGAAATTCTAAGTTTTTTTAACATATGATAAACATATTTTTTAAAAGTTATCCAAATCCATTTTATATTCAATGCTTTCCATGTAGAAAATGATTCTGTTTAAATGGATTCGAAGCTATTGAAATCTTTTATTTATTTATTCATTTTTGCGACATTTAATAAAACCAAGAAAGATGAAAAGTCGAAGGAAAGCGTGAAACTGCAGATGGGAATGAATATAATTGTTGTTCGCTGCAGGTTGCACAGGTTTCACAAGTTCAATGAACGACAATAATCAAATTGTTAATTGCGATAACAACGTTTCAACGATTTTCTATTTGCGCAAATGAATTCACATTGTTCTCTAGGTGCGAACTTAATTAGCCCTTCTTTTGTGATTTTTGTTTGTTGTTTTTTTTTTTGTTTTCACGTCTGTCTTTCAGTTTATCTTGGTTCAAATCTTACAGTCATTCTCTGTCTGGTATATCCGCTTCATACAATAAAAGTGTGTTTGACCACTTCTTTCCTCATTGCCAACGGTAACATGCTATTTAATATCAAAACCAGGATACCCATTTTTAGGGACCTTACGCGTGATCATAGCATGCAATCAACCCCCTACCGACAGCGCGAAGGAAGTGTGGGAAAAAAAAAATGTGGAGCTGTAGAATACACCGACCGCATCTCTATAGTCTTCTGGATATAGCGCTAAAAAATCTGATGGTTAGGCTCTTGCAATGATAGAGCTTTGGGGAATGCTGAGTACCCCTTCATTCGTTTTGCTCTCATGTCTACTCTGGCCTGGAGTGGTTGCACGTGATATGACATTTAAACTGTGTGCAAACAAATAACCTGTGTTAAATTGTTTGATATAGAACTGTTTGATTATTTAACTGGGTGTAAGCAAATTAGATGTTTAATTGTACTGTTGATGTTAAATAGCAATACTTGAAAACATTTAACTGTGAGCAAACAAATGATTAATAGGCTTGGTTTCTTTGTTTAATGGCATATCAGCCATTGTAGGTTATTTAATGCCAAAGCCATTCTCCAAGAAGAACAGTAGTGGTACTATTTAACCCATAGCTGGGAGGATTAGGGGGTTCATACCTTTCCCAAGGGTATTTGCCCGAAAGTAAACGTAATAGGGCGACTGGAGTACGAACTCGCGTACTACGATTCCGCAGTCCATCGCTTTAACCATTACATCACTTTCTAATACCAACATTGGTCATAAAACATCCACTCTTTCCCGTCTCCTTATATACCACTTTTCTCATACCTGTGCCATAAAAGAACTTATTGTAAAAACGCTGATAAATTTACATGTGCCAAAACCAAAAAAAATCGTCATCCAGAACGATCCAATCATACATAAAATTAATTACAACAAAAGCCTCCAAATCCCCAAAGCCATCAGTGTAAGAAAAAAAACATGAATAAAATGGCATTCAACAGTGGCTCTAACATACTAAACATTACACAAGCCTTTGCCGACCAAAATTAGCTTTGTGCGGACACTGAATGGAGTCTAGAAGACCTTCCAGGAGTAATGGATGAAGGGAACAGATGATGAAAGAGAGAGAGAGAGAGAGAGAGAGAGTCAAGAGACTTTGTGTCAAAAGCACGAATTATATATATTTATGTATATATATATATATATATTGTGTAATGGTGGATGATTATTACAAGCTCACTTGGTGAGTTAATAGTGGACCAAATTCTATGGTATAGTTAAATAGTGCTCAATACCAATTATCGAGCTAGTATATATATATATATATTACACGGTGGTGTCTAGGATCCTAAGTTTCATGCTTTATGCATTCACCAGACAGACTGTCTGATGAATGTGTAAAGCATGATAGCTTAGGTCACAGATACCACCATGATATATATATATATATATATATATATATATATATATATATATATATATATATATATATATATATATGTTTCTGTGCGTGTGTGTGTAGTTCGGCAGCAGTCTTTCATTTACGTATGTTTGATTAAATAATAAAGACACATTTTGTCAATATAATTTTATCAAGATCCTATCAAGTTTACTGATAATAGTTCTGATTTTAGATTTGAATTGGTTGATGAGTTAACCGAAATTGTCCCATGGAAATATATACAGCCAAAAGAACAGAATTGTATATGGGTCATTTTTGTGACCTATTTTCAGTAGCATTTAAATGTAAAATCTTGAAAATAATACTATCAATAAACCTAACATTTATTTTAGGTACGCTGACGACATACTTCTTCTCACTAATAGCACTCTGATAAAATCAACGTAATACAAGAGACTTTTCAAAATAACTCCGTTCTTTACTTAGCAGAAGAAATCAATATTAACAATAAATCCCATTTCTCGGTGACACAAGCATTACTGACAGGTTTACCATTTCTGCATTAGAAAACCTACCAACATTAATCTCCGCACCCTCAATTTCCATAGTGAATGTCCCTTCCTTTATTAAAGAACCATCATAAAACACTTATTTCCTGAGCTAAATTACTATCTTTCTCTCGTACTATCTCCTTTAATGAAGTTAGATATATAAAACAAAGACCCATTAATAATGGGTTTCCCAACTACATTGCTGAAACAGAAATTAAATATTTCATTAATAAAACTGAACAATATAAAATAAAAAAATACCCTAAACCATAAACAATCAATAAACCTTTACTACAAAAAAACAATTTCATAAGAATTATTTGATAGATGGACGTTTATTCAAAAAAAAACTTATCCAAAAAATGATTTTCCGACTGATCCTACCAAAAAATAAATACTACAACAAATTTAAAACTTCAAACCTAATTATTTCCAATAAATCCCTCCCTTCACTGAACTTCTTGATTGGACAAACGTCAAATATATATTCAAATGTCACTTTGGAGACTGTGTGTCCAAGGAAAATAAAACGTACGTTGGTCTTATCACTACAAGTCTTTCGAGACGTCTTACTATGCACCTTAATGATTCTACCTCCATAGCTTTACATCTTAAAATCGCTCTATTTCCAAATTACAACTTTCGAAAAATTCTAGTTGAAAATATCACTATAATAACATACGAAATTAATAAGCTAGGACTACAAATCCAAGAAGCCCTACATATAAAGACAACCCCACCCAAAAAAAACAACTAGAATTAATTCAATTAATTTTGGAAAAAACAGCAACGTTTTGAAATGCCTTTAATAATTTTTTTATTATTCTATTTTTTTTAATAATATTTTATTTCCGTTGATAGCGTTCTGTTTTAAATTCTTTCAATGTCATCAGCATCTCAGTTTTATCCAACTTTGCGTTTTCGTAATTTTGTAATTTTATTTAAAAAATCCCTAAAAAAATCTTTAGAAAAACACTTTACATATGCAAGCAACTTCTGATGACGGACTATGAAAGGTCTGAAAGTGCTTGGGACAATTTTGGTAAATGCTTCTACCAATTCCGACCTCAAACGCAGACACTTCTCTGGAAAATTTAGAAAATTATATCAAGAAAATGCGTCTTTATTATTTAATCAAACATACATATATATATGCATATATGAATATGAACAAATTCGAAATAATTATTTTTCGTTTAATCACACGCTTTGTTATATGTAAACATCCATCTCAGAAAGATAGGTAAAAAAACTTCTTCTAGACTGTATCTACTATCCTGAGAAAGCTGATGTTGATCTACCAAAACTTGTGAATAGTCCAGGGAAGGACGACGCTTATAGTTTCGTCTTTACTCTTCCAGCAGGGCCCAGCATCTCTTTCTCGTCTTACTTGGTTATTTTGTGCGATAGGAGCTCGGCATCCTTGCAGCTTCTGTTTTGTAGGGTATATTTTGTTTAAATCCACATGGTGTGTCCATACTGTTGTACCGGGACGGCAAAAGTTAGGAAGAAATCACGTCTTATTTTATCCAAGAGATCACATTTGGATATGATCGACAACCAGTCAATAATAGAACACGCTTTCCCTACAGGCATGATGCCATAATTTTCAGTAGATGAGATATTGCTGCCGAGGTATTTGAACTGGTCTGATAATTTCAGGGGTTTGTCATTTAAAGTGGAAATGGTGCCTTCTAGTTTAAAAATCATGAATTCTGTTTTAAATCTATTCGCTTAGAGGCTTGAGCCATTTGCTGATTGCTCAAAGCAATGTATTAATGATTCAGCTTGGGCAGGTGTAATTGTGAGAAGCATTAGATCATCTTCGCTAACTAAAACTTACCAAAATGAATACCTTGAATACATCCCAATCAAATAAATAAAATACGGTAGACGATATGCAATCACGATTAGCATGCTAGACAGTAAATGGAGTGAACAGAACGAAAAGTACCTCCAATGCTACCAGTAAAGAAGAAAACATCAAAAGTGGAAAGAATACTTCAAGAATCTTCTTGTCAAATCTCAAATAAACCTGCAAAAGAAATGGGTAATGGCCAACTAGACATCAAATTTTAATAGTTATTGAAAAAAAGTTGACACGCTACCAAAGAACAAAACTTAATAGCAGAGTAACAGCAGAACTTGACGAAATACCACCTGAAATATAGAAGACAAGAAAATCTAACGACATTCTTCTTGGATTACGCTTTGCTATGAATAAACAAAACACAATAGAGAAATGGAAGTTGCATTCTCATTTTCCTCCGGAAAGTCCACTAGGGAGTTTGGAGGCATAAACCTTATTCCTCTTATGCCCTGCTTATCCAACCTGAAGTCTCAGCAAAAATCAGAACGGCTTTAAAAAAATCGTTCCACAACATTACAGATTCTGAGTATCGTTTGTATAATCGAAGGAGTATGTTCAAAATTTCTCGAGGAAACACAATTATTCATAGATTTCTCCAAGGTATTTGACTTCCTACACAGTGGAAGGATGGAGTCAATAATACATATAGTCTCGTCAATGAAACGGTTACCTCTATTATGATGCTTTACAAAAAAAACAAAAAAAAAAAACAAAGCAATGGTTTACACAACCTATGGTGCCCCGACTTCGTTGACATCGTCGTTAGAGTTTTGCAAGGAGATAAATTAGCATCATATATGTCAATGATCTACCACGATTAAGTACTACAAACGTCAATAGATTTAATAACAGAAAATAGTTTAACATTTTAAAAAAAGAAGCAGACGATATCCTGCAGAATCTATGATCAATGCTCACAGCACATAATATATATATATATAAATCGATCTAAGCATCTAATCTAAAATACGTTCTTCATCTTCACTATAATAACGCTATTGTTTATTTGTTTAATTGTAGTTGTGGCTCGCACAACATAGAAAATAAAAACTAGGCAGAGATTAGATATTAAGTGCAAAGAGTATGTATCAACGAAAATCCGGAAGTTTACGTAACTTCCTTGAGGTCTTCATTACAAATCATCTGATAAGTAAGCATAATTTTGCCGACAATTTTGTATTGACTTGTTTTATATCTTAAGCAAATCACATTATCCCTTTCGATCCAAAGTTTTACAAATTATTCGTGTTCGTTCGATGCAGCCTTCCAGTTGTAAACGGTGAGAATGCTTGCTTGGACTTAATCAAATTTCGATTTAATCCTTTTTGACTTTTCTATTCTAATTCTTCACTCTCTCCACATATACATCCTTAATCGTATAACCATTTCTATTATAGCTCTGAAGAGCGACGTACGAACCCGGTTAGCAAACTCTTTTCTTATTCATCTTTTAGTTTTAATTTTCATCTAGCCATAAAGCTAATATGAAATTCTGTGCCATAAACAAAATCTTCAAAATCTGACTAACTATACATATTTTAAATAGATGATCCTGCAGTTCACGAAAATGCTGGCTCCCAAAAGTATCGGTCTAGTTGGTTTTAATGGCATATCAACCTTCTAGGATTATTTAATGTCAAATCCATCCCTATAGAAGGACAGTAGTGGAGATATTTAAGCCATAGATGGGAGGATAAGGAGATTCATACCGTTACCAAGAGTATTTGTTCTAAAGTTAATTTAATAGCATGACTGGAGTTCGAACTCACAACGATTCCGCTGTCCAGCGCTTTAATCATTACTCCTAGAGGACACCTCCTCTCCGTATAGTCCCGTTAAAAAACAATTTAAACGCTATAAAGAAAAAAATAAACCAAAATAATTCATCTACCAAATCCAACTGTAAACCTAAACACTTGTCAGGTAAATTGAAATGATCCTAATGAAATTACATAGACATATGTCTTTATTATTTAATCAAAGATGATAGAATAAAGGACTACTACCCAAACACACACACACACACACACACACACACATATATATATATATATATATATATGGGAATTCGGAAGTAAATCCGATGCTATTCTTATGTACCAATATGAAAAAATGCAAGATATTCAGTGGCTGATTTTATTTATAGTTGTGTCACGTGATATCCCAATGAGACGATGAAAGTGGGATGACTGCTATCCTCTCGTTTGAATTAACAGTAGCAAGCCCTCAGAGAATGACCGTTAGGGCATGATGGTAAATTGGGGCAACCTGTCTGTACTCAGTAACCTGACTTTGATGACATCTAGTAGCCCTAACAAAATCGCCTGACCAGGGGGTGGGTGTAGAAGCCAAACGATTGGCTGGGACCCTAAAACGGAAGTGGGGACTCCCTCCCGTCAGAGGAAATAGAAAAGAAAAAAGTTAGTTTCTGGACATGGTTCGTAGGAGACAGAACCAAAAGCCAAGTACTCCGGGTGAAGAAGACAAAAAAATATCTGCGAGACACGAAGAAGCCATTTTCTTCAAGCCAGTGTTAAAAATAGACTTAAAGTCTATTAGCCCTTAAAAGAAGAAAGATTCTCCAGTGGAACCCCGTCGAAAAATAAGATAATTAACTTTGGGAATATTTCTCCTTATACCCAAATTTTATATACCACTCTCTCTCTCTCTCTCTCAATTTGAAGGAAAACGAAAGAACAGAAAAGAAGAAAGACATTTATGTTCATGGACTGTTCAATTATTATATATTTTGACACTTTGAAGGTGTATATAATTGTAGTAAAAGATTCATGTATTTTAATGTTACCACGTGGTCTAAGTTGTTCTTTGCAGTTCTGCTACGAATTTGCTGCGTCACATTTCTTTTTCAGCTTCTGTTCGCCTTAAGTTGTCTTGCTTAAAATTGTCCTATAAATTCCTTTAAAATATCACACAGGAAACCGGAGTTGCCGACTACTACAATATAATATTATTACAACTAAACCTATAGGTCCATATCTTCCGTTGTTCTAGGGGAGGAAGTTTAGTGGCCTTGGTGGGTGTGAGGATAGTGTGAAATTTGGAACCCCTTGCCAGCGGCGGTCAGTCTAGCCCTAAATTAATCCCTCACATAATATGCCAGTTCTTATATGCCTGAGAGAAAAACTCTGAACGAGGACTTATTCTAGAAGGGATCAAGTGCCAACCTGCCCCGTCTTCACTCGTGCGAAAATAAAACCCCGTTCTGGGATAAAAGTAAACCTTTCGCGTCACAGTTGTCTTATTTCCTAACGTTAAATATTTTAGTTCTTACATTAAACTTTCTTCAGGGAGTTTGATTCTGTGATGTTATAACGTTTGAAATTTATTTAAATAATTTTTTTTCAAATTAAAAGCAAAAAAAGAGAAAAGTTTGAATAATCTATTTCTATTTTGAGGTGTTCTTTTACAAAACTGCTTGATGTATGTAGTGTTTGAAAACGTAAGAAATGTTAATTAAGGAAAAGTTTATAATAAAAACGTAAGAAACGTTTATTAAAGAAAAGCTTATAATAAAAACGTAAGAAATTTTTATGAAAGAAAGGTTATAATAAAAACGTAAGAAATGTTTATTAAAAAGAAGTTTATAATTAAAACGAAGTAATTTTTTATTAAAGAAATGTTTATGATAAAAACAAAAATGTTTATAAAGAAAAGTTTATTATTAAAAAGTAAGAAATATTTATTAAAGAAGGGTTTATAATAAAAACGAAAGAAATGTTCATTAAAGAAAAGTTTATTATAAAAACGAAAGAAATTTCTATTAAAAAATGTTTATAATAAAAACGAAAGAAATGTTTACAAAGAAAAGTTTATTATAAAAGAGTTGGAAATGTTTATTAAAGAAAAGTTTATAATAAAAAAAGTAAGAAATCTTTATCCAAGAAAAGTTTATGATAAAAACGTAAGAATTTTTTATCAAAGAAATATTTATAATAAAAGCGAAAGAAATGATACTATATACAATAATGTTAGGATTGTAGTGAGCAACATTGAACATTCCTTAATTTAAGCGAATTTATGAACACAAAAATGAATTCATAGAATTGAACTTAAATAATGATATGGTCAGACATAATTTAGAAACTAATCAATTTTAACCTTAAGCATTTCAAAGTGTTTGTTTATATTTCTAACAAAAAACACCGGGAGATTTTTTTTTAATTTAGCATTATTTCTAATTTAAGCTCTATTTTACAAAGACGCGGCTTTTTCAAATTATTTCCTAATTTAGTCAAATTCGAGCTGAAAAGTTATAAAATGCTATATTTGAAACAGTTTGTTTTCATCGATTATATATATATATATATATATATATATATATATATATGCCTCCCATCCAACGTGGGTTGAATGCTCTAGTGGGGAGTTTGCCACCTACCACATAAGCCGAAAGGCAATAGCTCTTCACAAGAATTGAACACTTCCGGTAGCCGATAACGTATATGTAAAAAAGTATACATATACAATTCCTTCAATAACGCTGAGAATGACGTTACCTCTAGGGTAAGATATCCGACTGACTTATAGTTAACTAGGTTTAGATCACATCTTGAAGCATTTCGTGTGTCTAGTCATACTGAAGAGTTGTGATACAACAAAACAGTCCATCTACAGATGACAATATATATATATATATATAAGGAAATGCTTGACGTTGTTTAAAATAGACTTTGAACACTCATTACATCAAACTGTTCTGAAACAGAAAGCCCCAAACTAAATAGAATGGTTAAATCTTTCTATATTTTTTCGGTTCCTTTAAAAAAAATAAGTGATTTAAATTAATTTGGAAGGTACACTACAAATGTAAACACCATGATGATGGTTTAATGTAAAACTGAAAGGTTTATCTTCCGCAAATAATTCAGCTATGAATAAAACCTTCCAGTGAATACCTTGTACATTTTAACATTTGCATATATATATATATATATATATATATATATATATATATATATATATATACATTAAACAATAAATATCAAATAAGAAATGTCTGAAGGTTTTCCTACGCCTCAAGTTTCCTGAATATCGATCATCAAATTGACATCAAAATGGAGTAAACAATCCTTTTCTCATATGAATATTTTCGTTGAAATATTTTACTAGATGTGACATGATGTAAACGATCGAGACACGCTTGTTACTTGTAAAAATATGTCATGTGATCTAAGGTAGTCGTGCGATAAATAGTTTTTTTTGTTCTTTTTAGATTTAAAACTAGCTGTACATTTGAAAAATTGGCAACTCTGATCCCTAGGGATTGATTCGATATTATTTCTTCTTTTGTCTTTCGACTTTTTGAACTTGGAAATATATTCGATTATTTCAAACTAAGTGACGTTCATGGGTTCCACTTGTTGGTGTTAGATGGTAAGACACTGCTTCCAGAATTGTTTGAAAAAGTTCGTTGCATCCGTGTGTATTTTTCTTCAAGTGTTTCGTTAGAGTTGTGCAAACATGCTGTATTACTGACACACCTACAGCTTGAAAGGGTTCCTGTTTTCCTTTATCAGTGAAGTCAAATATACATATACATATACATACATACATATATGATAGCGTGATAGATATAATCTGCACAAAATGCTTGTCAATAATGAGGTTTTGGTTTGCTCTCTTTCTTTAATGGCATATCAACCTTCCAGGCTAATTTAATGCCAAAACATTGTTGTAAAGGAACAGTACTGGCAAAAGTGGGGTTCATACCTTCAGGAGCACCTGAAAGTTTCGTTATTTATTTAGTTTAGTTTGTTTCGTTGCTAGTTGTCGGTTTTGGGTTGAGATATATGATTTCATTGGTTTTCCTTTTAGCCGATTAATTCGTTGGCTTCTGTATCTGCAAAGGAATCCCTCAAAGAAGGAAGAAAATGGACCAAGATACCTTTTAAATTTTAACTTTATTTCCATCATTCTTTGGATGGGGAAATACTTCCTGATTCCAAATGATATGGTTTCGTCTCTCAGATAAGGTGTTAAAATATACTAATCGTCTCTGGTGGTTGATAAGTCCAATTTCTGAGTCGTCTTGTTCAATGGTGTTTTTTTTATAATGCTTGTTTCGGCGCATCAGCTCATTGGCAGCAGACATAGTGTTAGGCTACAAAACATAATCAGCCATGTGTTCGCTCCTAGCGGCCGTGTGAAAGAGGGTCTTTTCAGTCTGAAGGGTCCCGCTGGAGTGGGGTCGAATTTCACCTTTTGGCAGGGTTTGTTCCTTTTTCCGCGCATACGATGCCCCCACTTCTTATAATGGGAATTTTTGCATTTTTGGAATTTATTTTCTTTTATTTATTTTCTTTTTCTAATCCCTACAATCTTTCCCAAATGTATGTGAAGCAATAAGGTAACAGGAGTTCGAACGCACTCACTGTCATGTCGCCGTCCAGAAGGTTTGCCACTATGTCACTGGGACTCTCGCACATAATTCGGTTTTGACAATTCATACATGGATTCAAGATTTGGTAGCTAACTTTGTGGTACGCTGGATATAGATACGATCAGTAGAACTAAAACCACAAGAGAATAACTTTTCATGTGGCCTCTGGTTACTGAACTTGAATTAATGTTCAGTATAAAAGATATCAATTTCTTAGAATTATTAAGACCACTCTCCTCTTCGGAGCAACAGTGTCGCACGTTCTCGCCGGTCATTGCAGGGTGAATAACCAATCGGAAATGTCCTTCTCTTTCGTTGGACAGTGATCAACTGTCCGTTTCCTGTCTCAAGAAGACTGGAAACTTGCCGGAACCTCCATACAAGTTAAACTACTTAAATCGCTTTTCAGAGGTGCGGAAACGTCTTAACTGCGAACATGTCTGTTGCTGAATGTACCTTTCAGATGATAAAAAAAAATAGGTTTTTGCTATAATCCGCAATTTTTAAAACTTTCTTACTTTTGTACGTCCTGAATAAAATTTCCCTACGTCAAGTGATTCTTTTGCTGTTTTTATTTTCGTCCTCATTAACATTCATAACATAAAAACGCTCAAGTCTATCATTCGCCTAATCTGGCCTTTTCAAAGCGACATTTTGAATGATCATTGAGTAGATATATTTTGAATTTTCTACACAGCTATAACTGTGTGAGTCCACAAGCATAGTGGCTAACATTCGGGACCGCGATTTCCTAGTAAGCAAGTTTTAACTCCAGTTACGCCCTTGCGCTCACTTTCACACTAATAGCCTTCCCTATTTATTCATTTACATACCCTTCCACACGGGCATTATGCGATACGAGGTCAATTTTTAAGCGGAGTTGAACAAGTCCGAATCCAGATTTTTCCTTCTCCTTGGTCACTTGCCATGTTAAATTTAAAAAAGCCCACTGTTCCCTCCTGTTTATCTATTGCTGGAGGGTGAATATTTGGATTCAAACATTTCCCTAAGGGTATTGGAGCTATGTCGAATGTAAAGAATCTAGTCCAGGATTTGAACTCAGTTCGTCGGATCAGTTTCCTACAACGATAACCATTACACTAAAAGCATCTCTTATACCATTTAGTAGGTCATAAACCCCCTTATTCCACCAACTGTTGGTGTGATAATAACATTATTCTTCTACAAGGATGATTTTGGCATTAAATAACCCACAAATGTTCGGTTTGGTTGGGTTGGGTTGGTTTTAATGTAATATCAACCATTGTACGTTATTGATTACCTAATCCTATTTATACATATATATTAGATATATGATTTGTAAACACATTTTTTGATAGCATTTTAACGAGCCTGAGTTCATTGTTTTACAACTGATAAATGATTTCAAATTTTTCGGTATAACACGAATAATTCTATTTATTATTTGTTTGTGCACAGTCAAATTATTGCGTATTGCTATGTAGTAGTAAGAATTTAACATCAATCATTTGTTTGCACAGATTTAAATTTATATATATATACATATATATATATATATATATATATATGTGTGTGTGTGTGTGTGTGCGTGTGTGTGTGTGTGTGTAGATAGATAGATAGATAGATAGATAGGTTTGGTTTCTTTAATGGCATATCAACCTTTGTAGATTATTTTAATGTCAAAATCATTCTCCGAGAACAGTAGTGGTACTTAACCCATAGTTAAATACCACAGTAGTGGTATTTAACCCATAGCTAGGAGGATATATATATATATATATATATATATATATATATATATATATATATATATATATATATATAGGTTCTCACCTATTAAGGAGGCTTCTATCGATGAGAATAAAAATAAAGCCATCAAGACATTACAATAGCTTGATGAAATACCCCCAGAAGTGTGGAAGACCAGGGAATTTGACGACATACTGCCCCGACACTCTAATACCTTCGGCGGTTGTCTTACAAATTCTTAAGAACCTAGTCTCCTGAACTATTTATTCATAGTTAGAGTTACCACACTTAAAGCTAAAGTGTTCTTCTGTTTTCAATTATTGGGAAGCACAGAATATGCGGGGGAGGGGTGACATAGTAGTTAACGAGCTGTACTGTGACAGGGTAGCATGTGTGTTCCAACTCCAGTTGCTCAATAAATTTTATTTTCAGGTTAATACCTTTAGGAAAACCATGAAACATCTTATCTTCCCAGCTATGAGTTAAATAGTACGACACATGTTCTTTTACAATGATTGACCTAGACATTAAATAATCCATAAAGACTGATATGCCATAAAAAAAATTAACAAACAAAAGAAACGGAAACATAAATACGATGGGTTTTAAAGTACTGGTATTGCAACCAAGTAGGAAGTTTTATCTGTTTAAAATAATTGTGAATGTATATTGTGCCATACATAGCCGATGATTATTATAGATGTTGTCCTTCATAGAATATCTTTAAAAAATGAGATCTGATCAGGTCAACTTGTCATTATATCACCGAAGTTAAGCATCAATCAGCATGATCATTTATTAGATGGGTGACTATTTTGTAACAGGCGATATTATAAGTAACCTGAAGCAAAGAGTAGCAGATGACAACCAATATGTACAACACACTTGCTGAAGGGTAGTCTCAATGACATAGTGGCTAACGTGCTGGATAATTCACCGTAGTGTGCGAGTTCGAACTCTAGTTGCGCTGTAATGTTCACTTGCATATTAATATCATTGGGAAACGTATCAACCCACTTACCCTCAGCAATAGGTAAAATATTGCTCAAACTCTCTTTCTGTTATGATGGATTTGGTATTATATAACATATGAGGCCAAGTCGGCTAGGGCAGCAGAATAAATTGACTGCATCTCTGCAGATGGGGTAAGACTCCCCCAATGACTGTCCTGGATATGACATAAAACAATCCGATTGAGACGCTTCAGTAATGCTGGAATTTTTGGAAATGCAGAGTACCCATTTATTGCCATCACTCCCAGGTTCACTCTGGCCTGGAGTTGTAGCACCTGATAGGGTCTTATCTATAGGTAATATAGAAGTAAAGTGTATACTTATGCTTAACTGAATAGTTTGAAATAGAACTGTTTATGACATTTAAAATGTGTACTTGTGCTTAACTGAATTGTTTTAATATAGAATAGTTTATATGTTTAAAAATAGATTTAAGCATTAAATAACCTTCAATGGTTTATATGCCATAAAACCAAAGAAAATCAAAAACATAGCCCATGATTTTTGTTTTGCCATTAAAAACAAAGCAGCCAGACCAAATCAAACGCTTGGTTATATAGACATTTATTTCAAATCCTCCCAGAGATTTGAATATCAGCTTGTTTACAGAATATATTTGGACTTTCCATAAATCTATTATCATATATATATATATAGTATATATATATATATTATATATATATATATATACAAAATAATTGATACAAAATAATATACATATATTATTTTGTATCGATTATTTTTTATGATATATACATACATATATATATAATATATATATATATATATTATATATATCATTACAAAATAATAGATACAAAATATTATATATATATATATATTAATATATAATATATGTATGTATATATATATATATTATATATATATAATATATATATATATACTATATATATATATTATATATATATTGGTAAAAGAAATTATGTCTATAAAGAAGGCTAAAGCTAGCGCTATGTTACTATAAAATCAATTAAAAATCATCTTCACCTCCATTCTTGCTTGTCATTCAAATGTCACTCTCCTTTCACCCGTCCCTTCTTTACACATATCCCATAGTAAGATTAAAACATACACACACAACCATATGCAGATTTTTCAATATTTCTTATTCGCAAACATTTTTTTCAGAGAAATGTACTTAATCAATAGGTTCTTTTTTCTTTGATTTATTCGAAAAATACCCTCCAATTTTAGTATAAATTGTTTGAATTATGTTCTAACTTATTATTTCAATAGTAGTTGTATGAAAATATTCACAGTCTAAATGCTCATATTGTCCTCTTTTTTTGATCTTATATCCCTTCTTTGAGAATTCGATTTTCAAGATTATATGCCCCTAACCAGGAACTGTAATGCGTTTAATTTTCAAAGTGATCATAATTTTGTTTCATGACAATACTCAGCCACATGTTGCCAGGGTGACACTGCAGAAACTTACTGACTTGGGATATTATATCTTTCGACATCCACTTTATTCTTCCGATCCCTCGCTCAATGACAACCATTTTTTTCAAAGCGTCTGGACTCGATTTAACACCGAAAACATTCCGTTCGAAAGGAGAAGTAGAAAAAGAATTGAAAGATTTCTTGGCTACAAAACTTTTAAAGTTTTATTGTACAGGCATAAATAACCTTGTTAATTGATGGCAGCCGTGTATAGATCCTTTGAGATCCTATCTTAACTGATTAAAACACTGTTTAAATTCATCAATTCAGAGAAAAATGCTCATCATAATATCGGATAGTATTTTCAAAGCAACCAAATAACTTTTCATCACACACAATTTTCTTCAACATTCCATTACAGACATGCTCATACGGGAAGCAGTTATTACAACAAGGCCAAAGACGACAAAAATAGAAAAGAGTTCTAAAAACAAGCAATTTAATAAAGTAAGTAAAGTTAGTCGAGGGTGACCCGAAGGCTCCCTTTTTAATAGCTACAACACCGAATTGTTGGGAAGGACGCTACTCCATTCTCTGGATTGCTCCACTTTACCCTTGATCCTTACCTTCTAATGTAGAGGGTTAAGCATGGAAGCATCAAGTACCATTTTTTGAGTCTTTGGTCTCTCAGACCATAGGCGAACACTATACTCATTAGGCTAATGAGTTCTTAATTAATAGTTATTCGTTAAAAGCTACTGTTAATGAGTGCCAAAATAATTATGGTTGCCAGTCGATGTAATATTGTTTTTTTTTTATAATTCCTGAGTTGATAGAGTGTTAATGAGAGGTACATTTTGCAGATCATTTCTCACTCATACTGTTCAATATGGAAGCACTTAATGTGTTGTGGCTACGTCTGTAGGAAATGAACTCAATTTGTCAAGTTCAAATCCATTGCGTTTTACTTCCCACTAACTTCCTAGGGAAAAAAGGATGAATATGTCCTTCATCCAGATATGACTAAATAGAATGTGGATTACCCATTTATTGCCATCACTCACAGGTTCACTATGGCCCGGAGTTGTAGCTCTGGATGGGGTCCTATTCATAAGTTGAATAGAACTAAACTGCGTATTCATGCTAAACTGAATTGTTTGAAATAGAACTGTTTGACTAAACTATGAACTTATATTGAAGTTACGTACTATGCTAAACTGAATTGTTTGAGATGGAACTGTTTTTCTATGATAAACTGAATTGTTTGCAATAGAACTGTTTTAGACATTTAAACTGCGTGCGTCTGTTAAACGGAATCATGTAAAATAGAACTATCTATAAGCATGAAAATGGATTTGGCAACAATTAACCTACAATGGTTGATATGCCATCAAACCCAAGTGAACCAAACGAAACCAAATCAAATACCCTGTCAATAATGTTTAGTAAATAACAGCCGGATGTCTGTATACCACAAATGAAGCTTGATAAAAAATAGCCAATGAAACACTCAAAGCAAGGGTTAGTAAATAACAGTTTAGTAAGTATTAAGTTTAGTAAATAATAGTTTAGTAAGTGATAAGTTTAGTGAATAACAGTTAAGTAAGTAATAAGTTTAGTAAATAATAGTTTAGTTAGTTATAGGTTAAGTAAATAACAGTTTAGTAAGTAATAAGTTTAGTAAATAATAGTTTAGTAAGTAATAAGTTTAGTAAATAACAATTTACTTAGGAACAAGTTTAGCAAATTACAGTTTAGTAAGTAATAAGTTTAGTAAATAACACTTTAGTAAATAATAACTTTAGCAAATTACAGTTTAGTAAGTAATGGATTTAGTAAATGACAGTTTAGTTAGTAATAAGTTTAGTAAATAACAGTTTAGTTAGTAATAAGTTTAGTAAATAACAATTAAAATCGTCAAACTAAAAGCTTGGTAAATACCAACCTGCATGCCAGACTAATTAAAACTAAATCAATCTAAATCTGAGATCAAGAAAATTTTAGGGAATGACAGAGCTAAGACCAGAGAACCAGACAACCAAAGTTTCGCGAATAACAACCTGAGGCACGTGTGCCAGACTAATCGAAGCTTAGTGCATAACAGGCTGAGAACAATATACTAAACTGGGCAAAACTTGGTAAATAACACGTTTAAGGTCAATGCGTCAGATAGTCAAAATTTAGCAAATAGCAACCTGGGACATATGTGTCAGACTAATTAAAGCTTTGTACATAACAATTTGGAATCTATGTGCCAGACTAAGCAAAGTTTATTAAAGAAAAACTTGAGATCTGTGGGTCAGGCTAAGAAAAGCTTGTTAAATAACAGCCGGTGTACCAGACTAACCACACCTTGGTGAATAACAGCCTGTGTCACAGACTATTCAAAACGTAGTAAATATCCCTCTGAGGCTAGTGTACTTGACTAAGAAAAGCTTAGTAAATGACACAACTAAGACTAATCAAAGTTTAGCAAATAACGAGCTGAGGCATGAGTGCCAGACAATTCAAAGCTAAGATTATAATAGACACAACGAAGTTTAATGAATTACAGCCTGAGTCTAGTGAGCTAAAATAAACAATGCTTAGTAAATAACAGCCTTGAGCCTGTGTGCCAGACTGAGAACATCTCTGGAAATAACAGCCTTGAGCCTGTGTGCCAGACAAAAAAATCTTAGTAAATAACAGTCAGAGGCGTGTGTGCCAGATTAAAGATATCCAAGTAAATAACGGTAAGTCAGCAAATATTAGTAAATAATAGTCTGAGGCCTGTGTGCGACACGAAGAAAGCTTAATAAATAACAGATAAACAGACACAAAAATTGTATACTACAGCATATGAATGAATTTCTTTCAATCGCATCCCTTTCAAGAATTATTTCTTTAAAAATAATTCACAAAATCTCGGTGTGAGCAGAGACCCGCAGATATTTAAAATGGTCAGGTGTAGAATGGAGAAAGATGTGAGAGAAAGACTGAATAAAAAGGAGTAAGGAAAACAATGAATAGAGGAATAGAAGTGGTTCGGGGGGATTGGACCTTCATTCAGAAAAAATTCGTTGTTGTTACTTTTTTTTTCTAACCTTAATTAGTTTTAATCTTCTACAAACGGTTAATAGTCAAATAAATGAAAGTTCAACAAAACGATTAAAAAACAAAACTAAACAAAACAACGCACAACAAATCAAAAAGAAGCCTTTCTACATTGATTACAATGATGAGGAGTTCTACTGAAAACAACAAAAAACAGCAAAACAAAAACAATAAAAAATATAAAACAACAACAATGATATTATTGATGATAATAAGATTGATCATTATCATTATTATTATTATTATTATTATTATTAGAAGAAGAAGAAGAAGAAGAAGAAGAAGAAGAAGAAGAAGAAGAAGAAGAAGAAGAAGTATTTTGAAGTATGAACATTTTTTTAAAGAGTTAGAATAGGCAGTGTGAGTAACGGAGGACGACATTGTCTTTTAAAAAAAACTTGAATTTATGAAAGAATATTCGCCCACGCGTTCAATTATTGGTTTGATGAAGCATTTCGTAAAAATCTCTGATTAAAATAAAAGAAACGAATATAACCAATAAAAAATGTAATCATCATGTGATGATTGTGAAAAAAAAAAAAAAAAAAAGAAAAAGAAAGAAATGAAACTGCATTGATAAATTTGCTTTTTCGGACTATATTCATCACATTATTTTTCACCGGAATGAAGACGACTTTTTTTTTATAATTAGTTGTCTGCTGTCTTTAATAAAAAATGTATTAATGAAAGATTATTATCAAAATGCATACATATATATATATGTGTGTGTGTGTGTGTGTGTGTGTGTGTGTGTTATACAACATGAAATTATGTGGTAAGTAAAAATTAGGAAAAGAACTCAGTGCTTTTTGCGTAGAACATATGTAAAGTGTTCGATTTTTCGATTCAATTTTCCCCTTTTTTCCTTTTTAACTTTTTATAAATTACGTTTTCTTTCTGTTTTCACTTTTGAGAAATTCCGATTTTGAATAGATTTTTCTTTTATTTTAAGGAATATTGTTATAATTTGACCTTCGACCCGGCCCAAAAATACTATTCCAAGGTAATACACCGGAGGGAAATGACATATTCCAACGGCCAGTAATCGAAAGAGATCGCGTGGGCGGATTAAGGCTTATGATATGGGACAAGGTGAAGGTCCCATTGTGCCAATACAGTCATGCACCGGAAGAGAGTAACCTCTGAACTGCATGACAGTTATTTCCGCTTGATGACGATTAAACATTCGATTTCAAAGATCCAGTAGGCGATCGTGTGGGCGTTGAGTTATTATTTAACTCAGTTGAGTTTGGGTTCCAGAGCAGTTGCCAGCAGACTTCCAGACAGTAGAGACCAGATGTGGTAAGGAAAGCCACACCCGACCGAGGGGGTCCTCGGAAAGCTCCGATGGAGTTGACCCCAACATCAAGAGAACAAGAACGACACAACGTGACGGTCATAACAGTGGGGTCAAAATATGAAGTTTATGTTCGGTCTCCAGCACCCTCTCACATGCAACTTTGAACAACCCTTTCGAACCCTTGCAATAAAGTGAGAGGTAAATATAATTCTAAAGGAGTCTTCCTGCGTTTTCCCTCTTGCGTCTTTATCGTTGTGTCGCTGTGAATTAGTCTACATATATATGTGCATGTATGTAGATGTGAATCTACATATGTGACTATATAACAATATTATGAGAAAACTGCCAGAAAATATCCTATAATTATTAATAAAACTGAACAGAAAAGTAAAATTCAAAGTTTTAGATTCAAAGAAATAGATATCTTCTAAAAAATATCTTGGAAATTTTGGAACTCAAACCATGAAAAATATTACATGTAAAGATATTAAAAAATGTAACATCACTGGACAATATAAAACTGACTGTTGTTATGAATAATTTTATTTGAGAGAGAACTATTAATTTGTGATTATTTCTTTAAAAAGGAAATTGGGGACTGCTAAGCAGCTGAAAATACTTTTTTTTAATACTCAAGTGATTCAGATTCAATGGATTCAAAATTATTGCTTTACAATATTAAAATCAACAGAAATATAAAAAATCAATCCCAGAAATAAACATCTGAGGAAGTAAAAGATTTTGATTAAAATTTTATATAGCATGCATTAAACTATAGTAATTAGGAAATTTTAAAAAATGTTAAAACTGAAAATTTTAAAAATTGAATATATTAATCGAAATTGTGTTAAATAAAATAACTCATCTCAAGACAAAATATCAACACTGAACCATTTTGTTAAAAAGTGAATATTTCCAAAGCAGAGAAATCAACTATTTTCAAACCTGTTACTTAAATGTCCATTGTAATAAAACATTAGCTACTTGTTGTTATCCGGGGTAAGACTTTCACGTCGGTTAACGAGTAAACGTTTACAGTGAGAAAATAAACGTTTAGCATCTACGCTGGTAACAGGTATCCATATGAACTTATTGGCTGTTGTATAGCCACATACATATACAAATATATGCGGAACATAATCAAACATAATGACGAACTTCAATGAACGAACGAATACCCTTCTTTATAAAAATATAATCTTTCACACTTTATTCTCAAAAGGGTGATGTTTGTTGTGTGTGAGAGATGAGTTGGAGACGGGAACAGACTGCAATATTGACCCAAGTTCTTCTGACCATAGTAGCACATCTTCCTCATCTTGGCTGGGGTTCCTCCACCGTGGGTCACTGAGAGCCCAAAGCCCTCTGTCTGCCGCTGGGTCTCACTTCGGCATCTTGTCCCCAACTAACTCGAACCGCCCCGGGCACCTGTTTATATTACTGTCTCACGTCCACCTGCTTCCACTGTTCTTCCGCTTATTTACACAGGTGCATCTCTTGATTGACGGCTCGGTCGAGGGTCAGTATATTGGAAAGTGTTCCTAAAGACGAAATATCGCTCTTATTTCCATTCGAAAATACAAGTAAATGAAAGTCATCTTCTTAATTCACATGAGTTTGGAATTATTCATTAGAATCATTAGAAGGATCTTGCAAGTCCTAAATCGATGAAAAACTGTCATTATCATCGATTAGGCAAGGTAGCTGTCTTGGATCAAACAGATGAGTTGCCATGTAAAAGTTATATAAAGGGTGGTAATCCAGCAATTTAGTTTCGAAAAAGTTGTGGAGAAAAATCTTTGAAATATATGATGATCATCTCCCTCTGTGTTTTCTAATTTAGACAGAGAACGGTCAGTTTCAAGACCAAATGTTGATTTGGATGTATCAGTTGGCAAACTCCGTTTCATATCCTCCATCATGTTAAATACAATACATGTAAGTGGAGACTTAATCTATGTTAAGCTTCTCACAGGTTTTATGAAACAGCTTCAGTTTTCTTTTATAAAATGCCGAATCAGGTGTAAATTATGAAAGGATGCATAATTTAGTCGGCATTCATTTACTGATTCAAGAATTCTGTCTTCTGCAAAGCCATGAACATTTGTCTTGTTTGCAGAATTCTTCAAACGCCACATAGGATAAGTGATATTTAGCTGTATCAAACGAAGAATTCCATCTGGTCGAAACCTGCAAATGACCGGCCATTTACATAGTTTCTTTGATAAGAAGCGTTAAGTCATTTCAAGTATCACTTTTTTTCATAAAAAAAAAAAGATGTCTATATGAAAGTAGCGATGTAGTTAACGTTGTTCAATGCTGGTCAGTGTGAAAATACTTAAGCGACAAGTTTTAAAATATGTGCAAAGCACAACACATGATAACTGTTAACAACTCATTTGATAAAATTTCCCAATGAGCCTTTCAATAATAAGCTGCAGTACATGTTACAAATGCAATGATATCCTTAAATGCAATATTAATATGAGTTCATATTAGATGCATTCCTAACTTATAGTTTGATGATTGAATTCTGTCATTAAAAAATAATTCCTAACCAATGCTTGCCATCGCCTAAAAAATGGAGTCATTACTACAGTCAGTTGTTTCGTCAGCTATAATGATGTCAGATTGATTAGCAAACTTCGCTTTCAACTGACAAAGCAAACAATTAGGGCTGATGAACTTGCCTAACACAACTGACTCTTGGCAGGTGTTCTACATGGCGCAGTGGGTAAGGCGTTTCGTTGAAAAGTGTTTCTGAGTGAAATCATCTAGAGATTGAAGGTTCAAAATGTGCAGGTCCAGTTTTTGTGCCTGAGGACGAAAGCGATTCAATGTATTGATTAAATTCGACCATCTCGGCAATTAGTCGCTAATTCATACAAATGGTTTAAATATTGCAAAAAAAGAAAAAAAGAATGCTTAAAAATACGAAGAAACACTCTAAGTTTATTAATGGATCATGTTTTCAGAAATAGTTTAATTCAATTAAAAACAAGTATAGGGAAGATAATACAACCATTAATTCCTTTGCGTGGGGACGGTATCTAAGGAGAATGACTAGCTTCGTAGAAAACGAGTGGGTGTGCCTTTGTAAAATGTGGTTTGAAAATGTAGTATAGCGGCTTGTACCACGTGACTTCAAGTATCTCGGAGGGATAAAATGTTTCTTATTCATAGGGAGTACTGAAAGATCTTTCTCTGTAGTAAGACCAACTTCAGACGTATCCCCAACAGCGCGAGACTTATAACTTTGTTGGACTGTACCATTTCAGTTAATAAATAGTTAACTCTATTTAGCTGTGTATCTCTTCCTTACAACGATACAACAGAAAAAAAAAAAAGTTTTTCTTTATTTCTAAATCGTGTCTCCTCTAGGCTCTGTTATAGCGTATTACTTTCATCCTAAAACTTAATTGCTTTATTAAATAGGGCAAAACATTAGTTTTAGTTTAAGTCAACATTCATTTGTTCCACAGTCGTTTGTTTTATGAATTGCTAACCTTATTGATTTGATCATAGTATCTCCTCCATTCAACTTCTACAGCAACACTATTTGCATATCTACTCTTGGGAAAGCTATAACACTCTTTATCCCCACAAGCTCTGTATTAAATTGTACAATGACTGTTCTTCTGCAGGAATGGTTTTAACATCAAGCAAACCACGAAGGTTGAAATGCCATGAAACAAAGAGAATAAAACCGAAACTATTTTACCTCCTCTCATTTCTAAGTTAACATTGATTTCTGACACCATCTGGTTCGCTACAGTTTCAGATACAATAAAAAAAAAAAATTCTAAAATAGACTAGCCAACATTTTTCTAAGAAAAATCGACGACCCACATCTTCTTTGAATGTAAAAACTTTTGTTAATTTTTTTTTCATTTCTTGAAACCACAAATTAAGAAAAAATATTTGTAAAAACGAATCTTATGAAAATGACTTCATTATATTCATATATATATTTATAAAAATACTTTACAACAAAATCGCAGACAGTTATTTATCAAGCTCTGAATATTTTTTTCAATTTGAAACGAGTAAAAAAAAATTATGATTAATTCATTATTTATTATTGAAAATGATTTAATTAAAACTAGATTCCGTTTTAGATTCACAATTCAGCGGTTCTGTTCGCGATCCTGGAATCGCAGAAAATGCCCCCCCCCCCTAAATACACAGTAACTATTAAATACTAAAACACGTAAAAAAAATTATATCTGCTTGAAATTCAAGCGAGGGAAACATTCGTCCAAGTGTGTTTACTTTTTATAAATTTTCAACACTGAGAAAAAACCAGCAGATGGATATACCGGTGTTGACCGACCGGCAAATACTTATATACATCATCAGCTCAGTGCGGTTGAACTGTCTGGAGCGATGGATGATAGTGATGGATAGCCAGAGACCGTCAAGAAAAGGCCGTGGTGACAGCCGTTTTGATTTTGCTGATGATATATATCTATATATGAGGATATGTGTGAGGGGGTAAATGTCTAGATGATTGAATAAAACACTGCTCTACAAATTTACTAAATTTTCTGTTGTAAACTAGAGAGAAAAGTTTTCTGAAAAAGAATTTACAAAGTATTTTCTTATAAGGAAAATAATATAAGTGAGAGCGTAAATATTTTCCACTGTGTAGGAGAGAAAAGATATCAATTCACAAATATGTAAGAGTAAACAGGTATAAAATTTCATTAGCTGGAGAAGAATGAAATGCTAGTACGAATATTTATGGGGGAACATAATGCTAAATTTTCACCCCAAAGGAATAGAGTCACAAGTCTTGAGTAGATTTACTGAATCCATCCATAATTCTACAAAAGATTTATTTTAATGCTTTTCTAAACGATAGAGGCAGGCTAGAAATTAGATAGTTGTTGAGTCATCAATGATTCTAATTGGTTAAAAATGTTTTTAACGATCTTGTAGGGAAAGAAATTATTTAATTATTTTGGGTTTGGGACCGTCAAATTTTATGCGGCAGGTCAAGTATTGTCGTTTGCCAAATTTCAGTTTTTTTTTTTTTTTCAGTGAAAGAGAAACATGCTGGTACAAAAAATTCTCCTTCTGGAGCTTATTTTGGGATAAAAGTTTACACTTTTTTTGTAAGGAAATCCGTTGATTTCCATATATATATACGTATATATATATATATATATATGATAGCGAGATAGACAGAAGAGAAAGGGGAGTAGTAGAGCAATAGAGAGAATTTCTGTAACGATGATCGTTTGTTGCTTAGTTTAACAATTGGTTTAGATATTGCAAAAAAGAAATATATGTTTGATTAAATAATAAAGACACAAAAAAAATTACAATAGTGAAGATGATGCAATGATGACTTCCTGTGTTTTTTTCCTTATATCTGAATTGTGAGGATGATAAATCTATTCTGATTACGCCTTTAACAAATTTTTAGTGAAAGAACAATGATACCATGATTGCATAATTTGTAGTATAATACTATTAAGTAAAAAAAGTAAAGTTGGCGACCTTAGTTGAGGGTGACACGAAGGCTCCCTTTTCAATAGCTACTACACTGAGGTGTAGGGGAGGGTGCTATTCCATTCTAAGGATTGCTCCACTTTACTCTTGATCCTCATTTTATAGTGCTGAATGCTAAGCAAGGCTTCATTAAGTACCATTTTTTGAGTCTTTGGTATGACTCGACCAGGGACTGAACCCCGGTCTCCCGGACCATTGACGAACACTCTACTCATTATTTAATTATTTCTAGCAGAACCTTATACAATGATAACTGATATTATGAATGATTATTAATTAGCAGTCTATACAGACTGGAAATATTAAAAACTGAAAACATGTGGGGTAAGAATTTAGGGACTGCTATACATTGATAAGCAGTCCTTGCAGAAGAACAGCAATGATACTAATTAACCAATTGTAAGGAGATGAGAAGCACTAAAACTTTACCAAGGTTTTAACCTAAAAATGAATATCATAGCGCGACTGGAGTTCGAATTCGCTTAATTCATAGCTGCAGTTCATCTTGTTAGCCATTAAGACATGGGTACGTAATAAATACGTCAATGGTCTTCATACTAATTTTTGATGAATATAATAAATCAAAAAATATATCTTTATTGCTTCCACTAGATATTATGTTTGAAGCTTTTGTTTTTTTCCCTTTCGTTTTATAAAACACAAAAACTAATTGTAACCAGAATATATATATATATATATATATATATATATATATATATATATATATATATATATATATATAAGGTTTATGGTTCTTACTAGCTCACTTGGTGAGTTAATGGAGGGCCAAATGTAGCATTATTGTTGAATAATGCTCAATATCAATGATAGAGCATATATATATATATATATATATATATAGTACTGCCTATGACCCTGGGTTTCATGCAATCAGCAATCAACAGAGAGAGGGAAGATTTAAAAAATGATTAATACGGTTACACAAACATACTAATATTCACTTACACATAAGATACATACGCAAATAACCCCAACTTTTCGAACAAAAAATTAATCATATTAATGTTTTTTTAATCTTCATTCTGTCCGACGATTGCTGATTGCATGAAACCCAGGGTTACAGATTGTACCTTGAAATATAACACACACACACACAAACACACACACACACACACACACACACACATATATATATATATATATATATATATATATATATATATATATATATATATATCCGTGATATGTCAGAAAAGTAACATTATTAGGTGTACAGTGTATGAGCTCTGAGCGAAAGCGGAATGAGCTGATGGTGTCATCATCTAACATAATATTTTGGGAGAACATAACTATTGTATTAGCTTTCTGTAACGATCGCATTTTTTTAAACATGCTGTTGTTTACGCCAACTCTTTTTCAGGTATGAAAAATGCTAAAAACACAGAGTAGCGAATAAACCTGAAATATTAGATTCGATGAGTAAAATCAATGTCACAAGAATTTGAAATGTTTAAGAAGTTTATTTAGATAACAGCGTGTCAGATACTCGTGTTTTTGAGTATTACATAAGTTTCAAAGAGGATCGCCCGGTGGTGAAAGATGACTCCAGGAGTAGGAGGTCATTCAACACTTGGAACGGAAGCCATCATTGATCAGGTAAAGAAGATAATTGTAATATCATAAGGTAACTTGTATAAATTCCATGATGTTTGAGTCAATACTTTTATTAGAATATTCATGCACATTTTTCCTTTCCTGAAGGATCTATACTTTTGGGGGAGCAGACTCCTTCCTTATGGATCTTTGGGGAATATGAAGTACCTCTTCATTACCATTATTCACAGGTCTATTTTAAACAGAAGTCGTAGTATCTGTTAGGATCCACCTATGGACCAAGAAGAACTATTTATTCATTTAATGCACTCGACATAATCAAATTGGGTACGAAGAAATGACGTTAAATTGAATTATTAGTGTTACATAGCAATACCTGAAACCATTTAACTGTAGGTAAGCAAATGAGCTCTGGCTTCTAAAGAAATAATGCCACCAATAAATTATCCGTTAACAGATCACACAGACAAACACACGCGCAGGTGCACACACACACACACACACACACACACATATATATATATAAAGAGAAAGAAAGAATAATTAGCATTAAATAACCTACTAGGGCTAACGTGCCATAAAATGCATCCAACTAACCATTTATACACACACACAAACACACACGTTATATATATATAAATATATATATATATATATATATATATATAATTTTTAGAAAAACCTAATGTTTTGAAATGAGAACACCCGTTACTCTGAGTTTAATGTACTAGGCCTATCTTCCGATGAAAAACGGAGAATATATATACAAGGATCATTAAATAAGTTCCAGACTTTTTTCGTATGTGCCCTTTTCTTGATAGTACACATATGAATCTTTATTCCCCTTCGAAGTAATCTTCTCCGGCTGCAATCCACTTGTTGTACCGTTCCAACAACTTCTGGAAGGCCCCATGGAAGTCCTCTTTTGTGAGTGTGTCAATGACCTTCGTCATATCATCTTTCATCTCCTCTATTGTCTCATAATGACAGCCTCTGAGTTTAGGGAATGACAAAAAGTCACAGGGAGCAAGGTCTGGGCTATAAGGAGGGCGGGAAACTGTCTTGATGCCCATCTTGGTCAAATAGTCTGTGACAAGGATGGAGTTGTGGATTGGTGCATTGTCCTGGTGGAAATGCCACTGACCCGATTTGAAGAGTGCTGGCCTTTTCCGATGGAATCTCTTCCTGAACTCCCTTAAAACCTCAACATAGTAACCCTAACCCTAGCCTTGGGCCAATTAACTCTGGTGTATTAACTTCCTTACTCCTCCCACACCTTCCATCATCCCTCACAGACTCCCTGCCTTCCTTGAATCTCTTATGCCACTCAAAAACTGATGCTCGATTCATGCAAGATGGTTCAAAAGCAGTCTGAAGCATTCCAAACGTTTCTGTGGCATTTTTTGCAAGTTTAAAAGATAATTTTGTTGCATATCGTTCTTCTAAAGTGTCCTCACGTCCAGATTGCATTTTTGAAATTCACCAACCGTGACAATCAGGCTTTAGTAAGAGGTATTCCAATTGCTGCTGTAGCTGTTCATTTGAGGCTGAAATCAAAAAAATTGGTCAGTCATCTGATAAGATGTATAGCAATAAGATACTGAATTTTCAAGCGTCTACGACAATTTTAAATGATGTACAAAAAATTCTGGAAACTTATTGAATGCACCACGAATATATATAATTTTTTGTTGGTCCACTGGGAGAAAGTAAATACTTTAAAATGAATAGGTCCACAAGTGAAATTTACTTGTGGACCTGTTGACTTTAAACTATATCTCTCTCTCTCTCTATATATATATATAGTCTAAAATGTATATATATATATATCATCATCATCATGTCGTGCTGGTAGCACGGATATCCCTGACCCTCTCTCGCCACTTTTCCATATCGTTCATCGCCTCAGGCAGGTCTTCTGGACAACATCCTGTATCCTCACATAGTTGCTGAATGTATGTTCGTGCTGGTCGTCCTGCTTTTGCACGGCCATGTGTGCGGGCCCATAAGAATACATCACTTATGAGTTCGTCTCTGCTTCTCCAGCAGTGTCCTGCATGTCTGGTTCGTCTAACTTGAATAGTTTTCGTGATAGGAGGCAGGTGGCCGTACAGTTGGTGTCTTGTGGGGTGTTGCCGCCAGGACTTGTTCAAGATTGCTCGCAGTATTCTTGTGTAACTGCCGTCTAGCTTCTTCTCGA
Organism: Sepioteuthis lessoniana; assembly: GCA_963585895.1. Lineage (NCBI taxonomy): Eukaryota > Metazoa > Mollusca > Cephalopoda > Myopsida > Loliginidae > Sepioteuthis > Sepioteuthis lessoniana. The sequence goes on along the minus strand of OY757912.1, from coordinate 44,673,548 downwards.
TCCGTTTTGTTAGAGTCCATATAGTGCATCCATATAGCACTACCGAGGCGACCGCTGCCTGGAAGAAACTGCGTTTCATTTTATCGGTTAGGTCTAATTTCCATATAATCGATAGCCTATTGATAGCTGTCCATGCTTTCGTTAATCTCGTGTCGATGTCCTTTTCGGTTGATGCGACGCTGCTTCCTAGGTAAGTGAATTTGTCTAACACTCGTGCACAGCTGGGGTACTTTTGCAAATAAATAATAATGTCTGGACAGCGTTTACTCATAAATGCACTAATTCTCAATAACCTTCATTTTTGACAAAGAATAAAAATCATAAAGAAATAGAAAAAAAACGTTTAAGTGTTGATCTCTCCATATTCACCAAACGCTTGGCTATTTATTTATTTTACTGCTAAGTTTTGAGGACGTGGGAGACTTTTCTTTAAAAATTACATGGGGCATCTTCACACCGAATCAAAAGAGATGTTTACAAGTGCTCCGATACACAATTCCGAAAGTATGTATATATTTGCAAACCCCGCTTCACGAGCAGGACTCAACACAGGATCAATTTTTTAATCGAGTTTGACAGGCTTGACTTCAGTGTTTTCCTGTTCTTAGCTCAGTGCCGCACCAATTTTGAAGAGCCCAATCTGCCCTATTATTTACTAATAGCTGGAAGGAGAATTGGTAGTTGCATAACTTTTCAAAGAGTTTTAAGCCACCCACAATTTCAACTTAGGTCACTGCACTGAATATATGTTTTCAATGAAAAGCGAACTGTTTTGAAGAAAATTGATGTTTCCTTCATTGTTCACTTGCTGTTTTTAAATACAGCTTTCGATAAATATTTTGAACTTACCTCATATATTCAAGTATAATGAGAATTTTATTTACGCGTAAATAACTACTCCATTTATTGAATTTTTATTCCATTTTAGCTATATTTTTTTATTTCTACTTTTTATATTTTTTCTCATGCTTCTTATATCTCTGATTTGTTCTTCAGCCACCCTGTCTTTTTGATTTAAATACACTGACTGCAGTTCCTGCAGAAGGTTAAGATACCCAAACAAACCTAAAGGGGTGCCTTGGACATCTGTTGGAGAGGCACCTGTTCGAGTTTTCTAGGGAGTGTGAAGTCCCCCTTCGTTTACATTACTTCCAGGTGTGTTTTGATCTGGAGTGGTAGCAGCTGATAGAGCCCTATTTAAGGGTGAAACATAAAAAAATTATTCAATTTTATTGTCTCCTAGAAAAAACCGCCAAAGAAATTGCTACACAAAAAAGGAAAATGCAATGTTCATTCAATAAACAGGGGAAATTATCTATCTATCTATCTATCTATCTATCTATCTATCAAGATCATTCAGAAGATAAGAGAATTCTATTCATCTATCTGTACCATAGCCAGATACGGCCATGTGCGAAATGAACATTGAATGTTGGTAACATATATACATAGAGAACATAGGAATCTCGAAATTCGAAAACACGTTTGTTCAGGTACGAAACTTTTTTATTACTTTTGAGTTAAAGGTTTCGACATAAGGAGAGAGACACAATCTTACTATTCTGTCTTTATCATCTGGCCCCTATCTCGTGCGGCACCCATGACGCGCAAATTCGTCTCACCGCTGGGAGTCCGAAAGTCGACCGTCTCGTTCGGTGTCTAGGTTTCAACTCTCTAACATTCCTCGAAATCCCAAAATACTCCGCGCGCTTCCGGAGCGTGACGTCATTCGCACTCCGTCACCCATTTCTCTTCTCGAGCTATTGTGACATCTCTGAGTGACACGTTCGCTCGGCGCGCGCCCGCGTTAGCACCTGCATCAATGTTGCATCTGACTAACCCATGTGCTGAGCCGAGAGTTTCTCAGCCTTACTAAACCCAAAGGCATGAACCGAAATCCCTCGGCCATTATATTACATATCTATCTATCTATCTATCTATCTGAGTACTATTTGACCAATCGATGTGGGATGTAGAATACGGTGATTGCACCTCTGTGGAGGAGATAAACCTTCAACGCAATGAGTGTCCTGGATACGACACTAAAAAGGTAAGGCTCCAGTCTTGGAGCTTTGCGGAATGTGGAATATCCAATCATTACGTTTAATCCCAGGCACACTTTGACACATCAATGGATCAAATAGAACTGTTTAATCATTTACTTTAATGGAAACCATTTAACGGTGGCAAATACTAGTATTAGCGTTACCAATACTTGAAACAATTTGTGTGCAAACAAATGAGCCTTGACTCGTTTAAAAATTCTTTACAAAAAACTATTCGTTTACTAATCAAGTATATTCATTGATGTGATGGCTATCGTAATAGAAAATGAATACAGTGACAAGAGTTCAAATCCTGGTTGAGGCTGCTTGCATTTAATAAAATACCCTTGGGAAAGGTATGAATCCAATTATTTTCAGTCCAGCTATGGATAAATCGAAGGGCAGAGAGATTTTTTTGCCATTGTTAAGCAAATAGTCTTGGAAAAAGAAAATCTCTGAATTAAAACATGTTAAATCTCCACATAAAAAGTGGCCTTATGTCACGTCCAGCCCATACGTAGGGGTTGGTAAATATACATATATATTTGATATAAATGTATTGATATGATTTGGCATTAAATTACCTACAATGGTTGATATGCCATAAAACCCAACAAAAACCAAATCATATATATCTGATATATATGCATGAACAGGATTTGGCATTAAATTACCTATAATGGTTGATATGCCATAAAACCTAAACAAACAAAATCATATACGTATATGTAATATACATGTATAAACAGGATTTGGCATTAAATAACATACAATGGTTGATGTACCATAAAACCCAACCAAACCAAATCATATATATTCAATATATATGTATAAACATGATTTGGCTTTAAATGAACTACAGCGGTCAGCTAATCCCTACTAACTGGGCTTTATCGCCTGCTTTGTTTTGTTGTACTACAAAGAACATACAAACTCACTCACAAGATCGATTTGAATATATTTACAGATTGCCCCTATCTCACAGCATAAGACTCGTGTTTTTAATGAATCTTTTTAATGAATCTTTTCAATGACAACGTAAAAATAAAACTTAATTTCTCCTGCATAAACTTTACTATTTTCGAGTTCCTTCCTTTTTTTTGACTGGTTTATATTTTCATTTTCTTTTTCGAGTAGAACATTATTCTTGGCATCTTTTTATAATGCTATTTTTCCCATAAACAAACCAGACAGACTAATTCACTAGTCTGATTGTAATAAACCGAAAAAATTCGATGATTGTTGATTCAATTTTTTTAAATTTTTTGGTCTTTCTTTTAGCTAAATTTAGATTAAAACAGAAAAAATGTTTTCCATGTGATAATTATTATTGTTATTGTCTTCGTTCGATGTACTTTGCTTCGTTTTAACAACTCTGTTTTCGAGTGAACTTTCTGAAACTACAATTATAAAACACTTTAATGACTTTTCTTCTGATTTTGTTCGCTCTCAGTTAAACTTCAGAAGAGCCTTCTGAAATCATTTTTCTTAGCCTCATTTTCATTTCACAAACTCTTTTTCTTATAATCTCTTTTTATGATATTGTATCTGTCTTTATTTTTCTCTCGTTTATTTTCTTCCTTCAGTCGCTTAAAGTTTTCTTTTTCTGTTATTAATTCATCGTAATATTTCTATACTTGATAATTCATCGGAAATAATTTCTATTGTATTTATGGGCAGTATTTTTGGAGGATCTGGTTTTGTTACTTTATTAATGGTATATCAGTATTTGTGGGTTATTCAATGCCAAAGCCAACCTTGTAAAAGAAAAGTGGGAGTACGATTTAACCTAGAGTTAAGGACTAAGATGTTTCATACCTTTCCGAAAGGTATTAATCAGAAGGTGAAGCTTATAGCACGATTAGAGTTCTTAATCACTTATTTTGATGTCAAGGTCTTGCACTTTCGCCACAACGTTACAGGGACTCTCCTTGAGCAGAATCATATAGGCCTCACTGCTACTGGTTAATCTCATCATCATCATTACCATCATGTCGTGTCGCTAGCACAGATATCCCTGACCCTCTCTCACCACTTCTCCCTATCGTTCATCGCCCCTGGCAGGTCTTCAGGGCTATATCCCGTATCCTCACTTAGCTGCTGGATGTGTGTTCGAGCTGGTCGTCCTGCTTTTACCCGGCCACATGTGGGGGTCCATAGGAGTACATACCTTATGAGCTCGTTCCTTCTTCTCCAGCAGTGACCTGCATGTCTGGTTCGTCTAACTTTGATAGTTTTCGTGATGGGAGGCAGGTGGCCGTATAGTTGGTGTCTTGTGGGGTGTTGTCTCCAGGACCTGTTCAGTATTACTCGAGGCATTCTTATGTAATTGCTGTCTAGCTTTTTCTTTAGCAGTTTTGTTAGGTTAGGGTTAGGGTTAGGGTTAGGGTTACTATGTTGAGGTTTTAAGGGAGTTCAGGTTCAAGTAGTGCATCCATAACTGGTTAATCTATTACTAGTTAATCAATAGGTATTACTGGTTATGAGCATTTGAAGAATATCTGGGTTTTCAATTTTTTTTTTTTTTTTTTGTGGGGTGCCCAAGTTATCAAGGATTTACAAGTCTGACAACTATTTTAAGTAATAATGTTTGTTGGCTTTTTAAATAAGCTTGATTCATCCATAACAAGATTTTTGGACGATAGAAAATAATCTTTCAAAGTTAATTCTATTAAGTAACATATTGTTGTTTTTTGATTGCTATAAAATCATTTTTCGGGGTTTCTTTATAATTTGGTTTGATTTTGTTTAGTTTGGTTTGGTGTGGTTTAATGACATATCAACCATTGTAGGTTATTTAATGCCAAATCCATTTTTATACATATAAACAGTTATATTTCAAACAGTTCAGTTTAGCATACAAAAACTTCCATTTCGAACAACTCAGTTTAGCAGAAGCAAGCAATTTATTTATTTGTTTTTTGGGCTTTATGGCATATCAACCTTTTGTAGGTTATTTGCACTAGATTTGCCAAATCTATTTCGATACATATAAACAGTTCTATTTTAAGCAATTCAGTTAAGCATAAATACACAGTTTAATTGGCAAAAAAAATTATATTTCAAGCAATTCAGTTTAGTCAAGCTGTTCTAATTCAAACAATTCAGTTTATTATAAGAATAGGTTTTGTTTAAACACACTTAAATGTCAAAACTGTTCTATTTCAAGCAATTCAGTTTAGCAAAAGTTCGCATATTCGTTCTATTTGACCCATGGAGAAGATCCTATCAGGGGATACCACTTCGGGACAGAGTGGACCTGGGAGTGATGACAATGAAAGAGTAACTCCATATTCCCCAAAGCTCCAGCATTAATAGAATCTCACCATTAGATTGTTTTGTGTCATATCTTGGACAGTCATTTGGGGAGTGGGGATACCCCGGTGCAGAAAAGTAATCGCTATATTCTACAGCCCTAACCTACTGAGCAGGTTTTTTTGAGTAAAAGTTTTAATGATCCAAACCTCATTATTCAGAATAAATTGTCCCTTTACATGCTAAGGTGAAGGTAAAACACACACACACACTCCAATACAAATACACAAAAACACTCACAACTCTCTATTTAAATGCTCATGATATATATATATATATATATATATGAAGAAAATTAACTTTGACTTATAGGTTTTGAAAAATGCATGAGATGTACCAATATTCATCGCTAAAAGTTTATTTTGATTGTGTCAATTTTTAAGATTCTTTTATATATTTTAATCCTTAGTTTTTCTCTTTCTCTTTCTTTTCAATAAACATAGACACAAATACATACATTCATACATATATATATATATGATTTTTCCATATATGTATATGTGTGTGTATTTGATTTTTTTATATGAAAATAGAAAGAAAAAATGCACTTCTTTGGGGTCATTACAAATTTATTTCAGGTCTCTGATGACCCTCATCAGATGTTAAACGAAAAAGATTTATTGTGTGTTCTTATATTGGTGCCGGCAAGAATCGAATTTCTAACTCCTCGGCGCGGATTATAAATGTGTGTGTGTGTGTGTGTGATCTCAAAAATGATATCCTTCCGTAATCTAATAACTTGATCAATTCTCGTTTAAAGCATCTTTAATTTTTAGTTAATGATTAGAAACAATACAGAATTCTATGTTTAATGCTTATACGTCTTTTCCTTTTCCTTTGTAGTTCTTGGACGAGCCGCTGCAGGCATTGGACTCCATGTCAATGCACAGAAAACTGAATTTATGTGCTTTAATCAGAAAGGCGACTGAAACTGGTTGACAAATTCACCTACCTAGGAAGCAGCGTCCCATCAACCGAAAAAGACACACGGCTAACGAAGGCATTGACAGCTATCGATAGGCTTTCGATCATATGGAAATCAAACCTGATCGATAAAATGAAACGCAGTTTCTTCCAGGCGGCGGTCGTGTCGATACTGCTGTATGGATGCACTACTTGGACGCTGACTGAACGGTTGGAGAAGAAGCTAGACGGCAATTATACAAGAATATCACGAGCAATATTGAACAGGTCCTGGCAGAAACACCCCACACGGCGCCAACTGTACGGCCACCTACCACCTATCACGAAAACTATACAAGCTAGACGAACCAGACATGCCGGACACTACTGGAGAAGCAAAGACGATATCGTAAGTGATGTTCTCCTGTGGACCCCCGCATATGGCCAATCAAAAGCAGGACGACCAGCTCGAACATTCATACAGCAGCTATGTGATAATACGGGATGTAACCCCGAAGACCTGCCGAAGGCGATGAATGATAGGGAGACGTGGAGAGAGAGGGTCAGGGATATCCGTGCTAGCCGCACGTCATGATGATGATGATGATGATGATTCGTAAATGAAAAAAAATCATTAAAAAACCTTCAGGCGTTTCTACAATTGCTGTTAACATTTAAGATCCTTGGAATGGGAATGGGTGAATTTATTAGATTATGATTGTTGTCGATTTTTCTTAAACGCCCAGTTCAGCTCAAATATCAACTTTTTTGAAAAAACAAATATATATATATATATTAGGTTTTTCAATAGGTTTTTTAATAATATAATGTAGCGAAAAATTAAGATAGACCTACGAATTCACATCTGGCTAAAACAATGCGATGTGTTTGTAAATTCCCATACACAAACATATAAATACGCAACTATAACCCACGCGAGCATACGCATCCACCCACCCACACCCACACAGTCATATACTTTCAACCACACGTAAAGAATCATACAAAATTCCATTGGGATTTTTACTGTATTTTTTCGATTTTCGATTCATTTCATTTTCTTAACTGCCTGATGTCTGTTGTTTTGCAAAAAATTCCGTGAAACCCAAGGGTCGCAATCTAAATTCCAAGAATTAAATATATATATCTAATATATTATTATTATTATTATCATTATTATTATTATTTAATAGCTCTATCTCAGATATTGAGCACTCTCCATATTATATTGCACAAACCCACAAAGTGATTTAGTGACAACCAACACTGGTATAATATATATATATATATATATATATATATATATATATATATATATATATAAGCTATCATTTCTTTCTATTTCTGCAAAATTTTCCAGAAAGTTTGGAGTTGAATTTTTACCTTTTTCATTGCGATGAAAACCCAGATGAATGTGTCCGATTTATTATTCCTGATGTTGATATAATGTAAGTCTTTTTTTTTTTTCTTTTTTTCTTGATCTTTATTCAAATCTCTTGTGTCCTCGGAGAAGATTTCCCATGGTGTTTTGAAATAACATCTGATGATGTCCCGAAATCAATCGGTATCAAAACATGTATATAAAGAAAGTAGCAACGTTCATGTGTCTATACTTTCATTCATTGTCTATTTCTCTATCTGCCTGACCCACTCTTGTTCACTTTTGTTTACATTTGAGCATTTTATATTAAAAAGTGATGATGAGATCAATTTTCCTGATACGAATGTATATGCGTGTTGTTTATACATATAAAACATGTAAAAGAAAACATGTAAAAGAAAACTTGATGCTCTGGTTACATGTTTATGTAAAATAAAAAAAAGTGATTAGCAGATAATAGATATAATTTAATCTATTATCTGCTAATCACTTTTTTTATTTTACATAAACATCTTGTTTGTACTAGTTGTAGAAAGTTTGTCTACTCGTCCATGATTTCCGGAAATGTCTTTGAAATTGCCGTTTCGCCGACATTAACCGATTTAGTTTTCTTGAATTCAAACCCAAAACACTCAAGGTGCCTTCAATAAGTTTTCAGACTTTTTGTACAGGCATTTAAAATTGTCGTAGATTCTTGAAAATTCAGTATCTTATTGCTATACATCAGACCAATTTTTATGATTTGAGGTTCAAATAAACAGCTACACCTGCAATTGGAATACACCCTACTAAAGCCTGATTGTCACAGCTGGTGAATTTCAAAAAAGCAATCTGGACGTGAGGACATTTTAGAAGAATGATATGCAATAAAATTCAGTTTTAAACTGAAAAAATATCACAGAAATGTATGGAATGCTTCAGACTGCTTTTCGACCATCTTGCATGAATCGAGCATCAGTTTTTGAGTGGCATAAGAGATTCAAGGAAAGCAGGGAATCTGTTAGGGATAATGAGAGGTGTGGGAGGAGTAAGGAAGTCAGAACACCAGAGTTGATTGGCCAAATAAAGACTTTCATGGATAAGAACCGTCATGTGTCTATAGAGACAATAAGTGCACAGTTTGAAATCAGTGTGGGAACTGTACACACAATTATTCGCGAGGAAATGATGATGCGGAAGATTTGCGCGAAGTTTGTCCCAAGGGTGCTCAGAGATCAGAAAGAAAGACAATGTCATGACAGCAGCGAGATGTTCGAGCTGATAAATTCAGATCCTGCAGTTCTTGATGCTCTGGTCACCTCCGATGAAAGGTGGATCTATTAGCTTAGAGGCTGTCGTTATGAGACAATTGAGGAGATGAAAGAGGCTGTGACGAATGTCTTTGACATGCTCATACAGGAGGACTTCCATGGAGCCTTCCAGAAGTTTTTGGAACGGTACAACAAGTGCATTGCAGTCGGAGGAGATTACTTCGAAGGGGACTAGAGTTTCATGTGTGTACTATCATAAAATGTTCATACAAAAAAAGTCTGGAAACTTATTGTATGCTCCTTGTACATTTCCAACGCTTATAGATTTTACAGTCTCAGTGACAAGGGTATATTAGTTGCTGTCAAAAGTCATGACAATGAAAATCATATGTTTTCTATAAAATTGTTTATCGTTAATGTATAGACATTAATATTTTTAGAATATTTTTTAAATTATTTCTTTTGCAGACACGTTATATTGAGTAATCAACCATTTTTCCTAACAATTTCCAGTGATTCTTTCGTTTCTGTCTTAGAGAAACATTTATTCTTTTAAGCTGTCATATAGGATTTCAATTAGGAAAAGTATTTCTACTGATTTTGACCTTCGAATCTGTTAAATGTACGTTTTGGTGTATTCTATGGTCGTCTGGAAAGACAAAATCTTCTTTTTAACTAGTTATATTTTCATAAATAAATATTTGGTCTGGTCTGAATTTAATGATCCTTTTGCATCGCAAAGATCAAGAGGATCTCTTGTCGTATTTTCCTGAAAAGATTTTGCTTTTGCAAATTTTAATCTCTTTCACGATTCCCAGCAGATTGCCTTTCCTACCAAGTCATATCCAAGCTTTGGTGCAAGTTTGCGGCATTCACTACGTAACATACATTTTCAACTTTGTCGTGTATCATAAATTTTGCTCTGATATAATTAGTTCTTATGGCGTTTTTTTTGTGTAGCGTTCGAAAGATATACAGTATCTATCATTAATTTTTACTTTTGTAACCATGTCCAGGTCATCTCAAAAGTAGTTTTCTTGGTTTGTTGCTTATATCCATACTGTTCCTTTATTTTATCATTCAGGGTTTTAGGTCAGTTGTATTCATTGTTGTATTCACAAAATTCGGCCGATACGTCCTCCGATCTCCTTCAGGTGTTTCTTGTAAAACTCGTGACTCTACACGTAATTTCGAACTAAGTCCTTTATTCAATCCATTGTAGTCGCTTGCTTTGATTCCGTTAACCACGACAGGCTACACGTGTTGATTATTCCTTTATTCTTATTCGCCTGCAATCAGGATTGAATCTATAACCCCTAGATGATTGTCACTTAGAAGCTTAAAGAACAAATGCCTGTAAACATAACGCTATGTATCAGTTCAGAATGGATTTTGGGAGATTATAAATTAGATTTTCTTACATCACTATGAATTACTACTATTATGTATGATTTTTTTACCTGAGCTTTAGTTACGAATTTTTTTTTTGTTTGTTTTTCCTCTCAGAAATTCAGACAACTAATATTCAGTTCCATTTTCGATGCAGTTGCGTTTCTGTCATTATTTTACTCTTTTCGAGTTTTTCAAACCAGAATTAGCTAGTAGCCTTTTACTGGAGTCTGTGTGACATAAAGTCTCTTCAGTTCTCCAGGACTTTTCTCAGTATTCTTGCGAATCTTAACAATTCTGTTGTTTGTATGGTCTCGATTCTTCCTTTTAATTTCCAATTCTTCCCGTATATTTTTCAAGCCTTTATCAACGGTTCCAAGCGTTTTAAATACAATTGATAACACCGTCATCCTCATCTTCCACAGGTCTTAGTATTTATATATTCGTTTTTCTTTTAGTTTTCTCTGTGGTCAACAGGGATGGTAAAATGCAATAGATGAAATGTTCTTGATTGGTTTCACTGGAGTCCAAGTGATAGCAAGTCTCAGCAAATCTCCACGGTCCTCCTCGATATTCAGGCTAATCTTAACAAAGCTGTATTTTTGATGATATAGGCTGGTCCTCCAATTACCAGTTTGGAGGTCATTCCAAGAGCACCAATTACAACTGATATCATCGTCTCCAGGTTTCAGAACCTTTTCAGCTCTATGCAAAGGTCAATGGACTTATCTCTCTTTTCGTTTTCTTTGATTTTCTCTCCCTTGTCCACCTGGATGGTAAAGTCAATTATTCAGCACTCTCTATTTTTTTAAATATCACTTGGCTGGGAAAAGGTAAACTGTTTCAAGATGCCAAAAAATCTCATGCATCTCTTTCTCTAGGATGTATTCTGATTTGTGCAAGTACCATTTGGGAGTATGGTCAAATTCAAATTTCTTGAACAGTTCCCAGTAGATCACCTTCCCCACACAGCCATGTCTACTCTTTTTTGTGACACTTTTCGGTTTTATTTATTTTGGGATTAACCGTATCGTATCTACTAACAAATAACTTTCACTTGCTATTCTGCTGCGTCTTTTGTATTTTCGCTTCACACAGTTGGTTCTTATGGCGTTGCTCTGTGCTGCTATTAGAAGAGATACATTTTCTCTCTTGACGTTTTCCTTTTCGAAGCCTTATCAAGGTCTTCTCGTGAACGAATTCGTCTGTTTGTCGCTTAAAATATACATACAGTTATATTACTTTTTATTTTTGTTTTCTAGTTATTGTTGTCCTGTTGATCTTTTTGCTGTCAGCGCTGTTTCTGGTGGCTGTAAATCGTCTTACTTTGCTTTTTTTTAAAAGAAATCTTCGAGTCCTCGTATTGATGCTATATTCAATGCTGGCGAGTCCGCTTCCTTCTTATTTTCTTTATATTTATAGTCTGTCTATGTCATCTCTGAGATGTAAGGCCTTGTGCATATTCATTATTTTCTTTTACTCTTGTCCATTTGTCAACCAGTATTCTTTAAATAGACGAGGGAAGGACGTCATCCTTCCCTCGTCCATTTAAAATAATGGTTGACGGGTAAGTGCGTAAGAAATTGAAATTTGATCTTGCTATCAAATTTCAAATATGCAAAACCAGGATCCGTACTGGGGAATGAGACACGTAGCATTCTCTGGGATTTTGAGATATAAACAGGTCACTTTTTCCCAGCCAGAAGACCAGACTAAGTGATGATTAACAAAAAAAAAAAAAAAAGAAGAGAGAAAAAGAGTTAAATTTACTGAGAGCGAAAAGAGAAACAAATACTTGGACCTTTCCTGAGAACAGAGAAAATTTTGAAACAGAAATACCAATCGTCATTGGCTCGTTTGGAATGATCTCCAAAGGCTTGGAAAGGAACTGGCAGAGTTAGAAATCTAAGACCTGTGGAAGATGACAGTGATGGTGTTATCAATTGTTACTGGAACGCTTAGAACCGTTGAAAATAGATTGAAAAATACTAGAAGAATTGGAAATCAGAGGAAGAATAGAGGCCACACAAACCACAGCATTGTTAAGATTCGCAAGAATACTGAGAATATTCCAAGAGAACCGAAGAGACTTGATGTCATACAGACTCCTTTAAGGCTACTAGCTAATACTGGTTTGAAAAACTCGAAAAAGTAAAATAATAATGATAGAAACACAACTGTATTGATACTTCGAGAAAAAAAGGAACCGAATATTAGTTGTCTGAATTTCTTGAACAAAAAAAAAATCGTTATTTAAGCTTAAATCCAAATGTTTATCCCTTTGTTGAGATTCCTGCTGCAAAGCTTGGTTTTCATATTATTATTATTATTATTATTTATAGTAATATTTGTAATTATAATAAAATCTAAGATTTGGTTTGGTTTCTTTGTTTTATGGCATATCAACTTTTGATGGTTATTTAATGCCAAAGCATAATTCTAGAAAAACAGTAGTGGTACTATCTAACCCATAGCTGGGAGGATAAAGGGCTTCATACTTTTCCCACGGGTATAATAATATCATTGAATGCATGAATTTGATTTGATAAAAAGCAGACATAAAGATAAACAACACTAGAATTGATAAGATGTTGATTTGATTGGTAATTTATTTAACGGCATATAAACTCGTTATAGGCGAACTAATTCCGAAGTTGGATTTCTTTTAAGATTCAGGATTACAACCATGAGTATATTTTCAAAGTTCTATTGTATTTTTAATTTATGCTATCAATTATTCCTTATTATTATCATTATTATTATTATTATTATCATTATTATTATTATTATTAATAATAATAATAATAATATAAAAACTCTTATGGGACTTCGGCATACACACGGATCACCTAATCTCGGCCAGAAGACCAGACTTAATAATAATCAATAAAAAAAGAGAACTAGCAAAATAGTCGACTTTGCTTTCACGGCTGGCCACGGAATAAAACTGAAAGAATGGGAAAAGAGGGATAAGTACCATGACCTTGCATGAAAAAACTGTGGATAATGCTGGTGACAATTATACCAATTGTAATTGGTGCGTTTGGAACAAAGACAGCGTTGACACATCGATACAACGACTCGAAGACTACATAGAAAAATACGAACGAGGACTAATTGCAGCCATCAGAAACGATATGGACAACACGATAGACAATAGAATGACAACAACAAGGAAACAAAAATGGGAGAAAAAATAACTCTGGCCGCTTTAAACGACTAATAAACAACATCTCACACCAGAAAACCTGGACCTGGCTAAGAAAAGGAAACCTTAAGAGAGAAACAGAATCTCTCCTTATAGCAGCACAGGACAACGCCATAACGACCTATCATATCGAAGCGAGAATAGATAAGATGCAACAAAACAGTAAATGTAGGTTATGCGGTGACAGAGACGAAACGATCAATCACATAATAAGCGAATGTAGTAAGTTATCACAGAAGGAGTATAAAGCGAGACACGACTGGGTTGGCAAGGGGATCCATTGGTAAATGTGCAAGAAACGTAAATTTGACCATACTAACAAATGGTATATGCACAACCCAGCACATGTCCTAGAAAATGACATGCATAAACTCCTATTGGACTTTAACATACAAATGGATCACCTAATCTCGGCCAGAAAACCAGACCTTATAATATTCAAAAAAAAAGAAAAAAGAAGAAAAGTGAACTTGCAAAATTGTCGACTTTGCTGTCCCGGCGGACCACAGAATAAATCTGAAGGAATGTGGAAAGAAGGATAAGTACCTCGCCCTTGCTAGAGAATTGAAAAAGCTATGGAACATGAAAGTAAAGATTGTGCCAATTGTAATTGGTGCTTTAGGCATAATAACTAAAGGATTATTAAAAGGCCTGGAGGACATGGAGGTTGGCGGACGGGTAGAGACGATCCAAATGACAGCATTGCTGGGAACGGCCAGAATCCTGAGACGAGTCCTGGAGAACTGAGGAGACTTGCTGTCACTCAGACTCCAGTGAAAAACTATCAGCTAACACTGATGTAAAAAACTCTAAAGGGGTAAATAATAATGATAATAATAACCTGGACATAGCTAAGAAAAGGAAACTTGAAGAGAGAAAAAGAATCTGTCCTAATATCAGCACAAAACAACGCCGTAAGAACCAATCATATCAAAGCGAGAATAGAAAAGACGCAACAAAATAGCAAATGTAGGCTATGCGGTGACGGAGATGAAACCATCAATCACATAATAAGCGAATGCAGCAAATTAGTTCTGAAGAAAAATATATGACTAGACACGACTGGGTCGGCTAGGTGATTCACTAGGAGATGTGCAAGAAATATAAATTTGACCATTCATATGAATAGTATATGCAAAACCCAGCACCTTTCCTAGAAAATGACACATATAAACTCTAATGGGACTTTGACAGACACACAGATCTCCTAATCTCGGCCAGAAGACCAGACCCGAATAATAATCAACAAAAAAAAAAAAAAAAAAGAGAGAGAGAGAGAGAGAGAGAGAGAGAGAGAGAGAGAGAGAGAGAGAACTTGCAAAATTGTTGACTTTGCTATCCCGGCTGACCACAGAATAAAACTGAAAGAATATGAAAAGAATGACCTTGTTACGGAATTGAAAAAACTATGGAACCTGCCGGTGATAATTATACCAATTTTAATTGGTGCGTTTGGAAAAAAACTATGGAACATGCAGGTGACCATTATACCAATTGTAATTGGTGCGTTTGGAACAGTAACTAAAGGGTTACTAAAGGGACGTGGAAGTTGGTGGACGAGTGGAGACCATCCAAACAACTACATTTTTGAGGACAGCCAGAATACTGAGAGGAGTCCTGGAGACTTGAGGAGACTTGCTGTCACTCAAAATCCAGTGGAAGACCATCAGCGTTGGCTGATGTGAAAAACTATAATAATAATAATAATAATAATAAATAAATAAATAATTATGATATTCAGTAAACAATTATAACTTCAAATAGCTATTCTTAATACAAATAATGAGAATAATATTAATTCATAATAAATATATAATAATAAAGTAAGTAAAGTTAGCGACCATAGTCGAGGGTGACCCGAAGGCTCCCTTTTCGATAGCTACTACACCAAGGTGTAGGGGAGGGCGCTACTCCATTCCCTGGATTGCTCCACTTTACCCTTGAACCGTACCTTATAATGCTGAGTGTTAAGCAAGGTGGTATCAAGTTCCATTTTTAAAGTCTTTTGTATGACTCGACCTGGGATTGAACCCAGGTCTCCCGGGCCATTGGCGAACACTCTAACCGCTGGGCCAATGTCCCGGTTAACAAATAATCTTCAGTAAACAATTATAATTTCAAGTTACTGTTCTAAATACAAATAATGTGCATACAGTTATACGTTACCAAGTATCCTTATGTAATGCAAAAAATCTGCAAACAGTTGTGAGGTTTTAACTATCCTTATCTAATAAATAAACTATGTACATATATATGCAATGACATGGTTTCAAATATCTATTTGAATTTGATAATAATCATCTTTTTAAATATAGTTATGTGGTTCCAGGTAACTTTTATTAAAACTTAGTAGACAACAATTGCTTCTAGTAATCATTCTTAGTACCAAAACAGAACAAAAATGCACACAGTACTATGGAATCAAGTATTCTTTTCTAATATAGATAATTTTAATCATATCTCTATGATGGGATCCTAACAGGGACTAGAGTGGACCGAGGCATAATGGAAACAAAAGTGTGACTCTATACCAAACGGTACTCCAGAATGAGATCTACTTTAGTCTCATACCCAGAATACCACTTTTGGGGGTGTCTTACACTTTTTCTGGGGTGGCTGTCGGCGTATTGTTCTGCCGACAAGGTACATTGTGTGTTGAGGTTAAAGCAATAATTATTATAAATCTAATAATAAAAGGCTTAGTTTGATCCGTGAGATTGTCTCGAATAGTGACAACTAAGATTATTATCTTTTTCTTCATCCTAATCTTCATTGTCGTCCATGTGTTTTTTATGTAAATATCATATAGAATGGATTTCTTTTATCATGGAAAAAGAAATAAACAATACAGAAATATGTCTTCCTGCGTTTTCAATCTTCTTTGCTTAGTTTTCACTTGGAGAATTTCAATATATCGCAATTTTACGCCCTTCTATTCCAAATCGTCTTTCGTCCATTGCCCCTGGATATCCGAACAGTATGGATGTCTCTATGTCTCTCGTTTAACTTAAGCCATTCTCATGCGGAGAAATTAAGTAGATGAAAACGATACCTGTTTAAAAATAATGTATTCAGATCTGTGTTCAAATCCATACTTCTAACAAAGTGAGTCCAAAGAATCTACTTTTAGGTGTAATTCTATTTTCCTTTGACCTACTTTAATATTCGTTATGTTAAGCTTTCCAACTTCCTATGTTTCCTCTTAAGAACACGTTTCTAACACAGTCTATTTATATCTTATGATGTTATAGGAATACTCGGTGAGAGGAAAGACATTAAGCAGATTTCCTCTTCATCAAAGCAAAGAACAATATTAGCATTAATATATCTGTGATAGACTAAGTAAGTCAACGGACGGCAAAACAAACTCATTTACACATACAAGACTATTCAAGGTTGGTTTGTTTGTTTGTTTGGAAATTATTTAATCCCAAAGCCATCCTTGAAGAATAACAGCAGTTATATCATTTAACCATAACTGGAGATTGGATCAGGGGGTTCATACTGTTTCCAAGCGTATGAATCAAAAAGGGCACGTAATTGCAAGAACTAATTTCGAACTCACTGATTACGATGTTCCAATCCAAAATCTTAGACAGTGCGCCACAGGGACCTGCCAAACAAATTAAAAATTGCTATGTACTGGGTAATTAAAAAAAAAGATACAGGGTGTGCAAGCAAAATTAGGAATATTCTAGTAAAATGATAAATGACTCTATTATAAAACAAGATTAATTTTAATTAAAAAAAAAAGCAACAAAATAAAACATGGACACAAAACAATAAATCTACACAACACGGTCACCATTTTTTCCATTATTATAGCAACCTACCTTCGAAACAATTTGCATGCTTTCAAAATGAATTCTTCAGTCATTTTATTCCATTCCACCTCAATCGTAGTTTTAAGCGAACCAATATTTGGATGGGAAGTTGCATTTGTTTAGTTTTATAAAACACCCCATAGAGCTTAAGTAAGGGAGTTAAGATCTGGGCTTGATGGAGGCCAAACAGAAACTCCAGTTATATCGGAATTTTTTTTTTTTTTTGCTTGGTTTTGGCGTTAAGCAAA
This sequence comes from Sepioteuthis lessoniana, assembly GCA_963585895.1. Lineage (NCBI taxonomy): Eukaryota > Metazoa > Mollusca > Cephalopoda > Myopsida > Loliginidae > Sepioteuthis > Sepioteuthis lessoniana. The sequence goes on along the minus strand of OY757912.1, from coordinate 44,655,985 downwards.
TCATTGGTTCTTTGTCCTTTCTTTTGTTGCTCTCTCATATTGGCCTGAATTTTAATGAAAAAGGGCTTCAATAATTGAGTTAATCATGAAAATTTAAATGCATCGCGTTTTTTTTTCTCGAAAATTGTACAAATCCAACTAAAAAAAACATTTTGAAAATTATTCCATATTTTGCTTTCGCGCCCTGTGTTAATTAACTTACAATAAGAAAGTCATATTGTATTGTTTCAGGCATGTAAACAGGAAGGTACGCGAATCGTAACATCTATTTCGAGAAAAAAATAGAGCATAGATATATTTCTTTCTTGATAAAATCACAGGTTTTTTATAGTCTTTTATATTTTTTACCGGGGTCCCTAAAAAGGTGTCACATAGGAACATGAAGAATAGGGATAATGTGCACGTAAAGGGACTTATGTATATAAATGGTATCACACTATTTTTGCTTTACTTGGCAATGAACATTGAGTAATATTTTTTGTCATTTTGATTTATCGTATTGGGAATTGATATTTTTGATTGATGATGACTTTGGAGGTTGGCTCAAAGCAGTCGCAATCAATCAACGTTTGATAAAACGAAAGGGAAATAACGAACAAAGAAAAAAAAGCACATTACGAGAAATTATCAGAAATATTTTGGAAAACAAATTAAAAAAATAGGTGGGGTTTAACATAAAACATAAATATCATTCAGAGCTCACTAGAAAAAGGGATATATATATATATATATATATATATATATATATATATATATATATATATATGAAGGTTCAGTCAATAAATAAGGATAACTTTTTTAAAATAATACATTTTTTTTCAGAAGTTTTTTAGCATAAATGTGAATTCTGCATTGTTTGGAATAATATATTGTAAAACTTGTTTTAATCTTAAAAAATTATTCAAAATGGTGGAAAAAAATTAACAGTGCTCTAGGTTTAAGTGGAGGTGTGTCATCAATTTTTGGGTGGCTTAAATGCAAACTGTGTGAAATTTACAGGATATATATATATATATATATATATATATATATATATATATATATATATATATATAACGAATTCAGCTCTCTGGTATCCGATAGCGCAAAATGCAAACAAACGAAAGCTAATACATATACGTTATAAATCCTGAGTGGACATATGTCGTCGAAGCGGCTGAGCGGTTAGATACTAGGTCCTGCGTAAATTTTAGCGGGTTTCGATCCTTGCTTGAAGCGTTCTGTGTGTCTAGTCACACTGAAGAATTGTGATATAACGAAACAGTCTGTCCATGGATGACTATATCTATATATATATATCACCACCTAACATAAAATACCCTAGTCATTCAAGTGTTACAATAACTTTAGTTTTCAAACGCTGCAATATTTCAAAAAGTATTAAAATCTTTTACATCGTTTTTCATGGTTCAGCTGTAAATTAGGATTTAGATTAATAGTATTTTACATTTAAATCACTGATAATATTCAGCATATATTTTATTCACGATAAAATCTATATCATGAGTTTATGATAATAATAAAGAAAAAAAGCAAAGACTAACTAATTCGTTAGTTGACCAGTTTAAACAGCAGCTACTGATTTTTTTTTGTTTTCTGTTTTGGATTTCTTACAGCAATGGGAGTCAATTCTGAATCCTAGTTTACAGCTGAACCATGAAAAACGAGGTAAAAGATTTTAATACTTTTGGAAATATTGCACCGTGTTTGAAAACCAATGTTAGTGTAAGAATGGAATAACTTGGGGGTTTCGTGTAGGGTGGTGACAATTAGGGAGGAAAGAGAGGTTAAAAGGAATAAATTTAAAAAAGAAAGAAATAAAACTCAAGAAAACACGTGTATATCTCTATAAAAGACAAAAGATTTTAGAGCTTTCCCATTCCACCATAGAAATAACTCGTATTGGTGTGACAAACACCCCACAAAATGGCTTTCGGAGAAATCAATCAACGACATCACAAATGTTGACTATCTATCGAATTCTAGGTGTTCAAACAAAAATCCTTGAGGTAACACAATTATTTGTTGACTTCTCCAAGTACCTTGTCTACATACACAGAGGGAAGATGTTGCAAATCCTACTCGCCAACAGCCTCCCGCAAGAAACCGTCGCATCCAAAATGATGCTGTAGAAAAACATTAAAGTAAAAGTCCGATGAAGACACAGACTATTTCGACTTTGTAGCAGATGTGCTGAAAGGAGATACATTAGCCCCATACCTGTTTATTATCTTCCTAGACTACATGCTTAGTACTTTCATAGATTTAATGAAAGAAAACGGATTCAAGCTGGCAAAGAAAAGAAAGAGAAGATACTTTTGCTCAAACTATTACGGGCGTGGAGAACGCCGATGACATTGGGCTTCTAGTAAATTTACTCGCCTCAGCCCACACGGCCACCTACCACTCATCACGAAAACTGCCCAAGACGATACACGATGTAGCCTGGAGGACCTGCTGCGAGTGAAGGACGATAGAGACGGGTGGTGAGAGAGGGTCAGGGAGATCCGTGCTAGCAGTGTAACATGAGATATATATATATATATATATATATATATATCGTCGTAGAAAATAGACACAGTGACCAGAGTTCAAATCCTGGACGAGGCTGTTTGCATTTTATATATCACTAATCCTCTTGGGAAAGGTATGCATCCAATTATTCTCCCTCCAGATATGAGAAAATAATCTCAGACTGGGATCTTTAAACTTGGTGTGGCCACCGATCTAGGAAAAGGAAAACACTTCGAATTCCGCTAAAAAATTGACCATGTCTCTCATCTTGCTCATACGGAGGGGCTGGTAAATTTGTATAAGAATAAAATGTAAACTATATTTGAATTATGAGCGCCTAAAGGGCGTCGCATTAATATTGAAAAGATAAATATCAGTGTCAATGAATTTAAGAGAAAAATGGAATAGAGAATATGCCAATAGTATCATATTGCTTTTGCGTATTGTTATATAATTATGGAATTTTTTTTTTTATATTAATCATTTTTCGTCTATTATATTTTATCATTCAGTTTGGTTGGGTTTTGAACTAGTCAGCTCTTAGTTCAGGTGCACAGACATTGTGTACAGTAAGCGCAAATGATATGACAATCACAATTGTCATAATAAACCCCAGATAGGAAATGAGCTGGAGTGTGAATGACGTCATGCCTGGTAGCGATAGGCTGAGAATTTGGGGATTCTGAAAAGGACGTCAGTTTGGAGTTAACTGTCGGCCAGGTAGTTGGAAGGTTGATTTGGGCCATGTAAACAGAAAGTTGTGCTCTCTGCCATTCAGGCAGACAGGAGAAATGGTGTCCGACCATGGTGTTGAGAAGTTGAAGTGTGATCATGGAGTTCTTCAGATCTCTATCGACAGAGTTCTTAAACACTACGGGATGCGCAGCGTGTTTGTGGGGTCCGACTTTACAGTTGGGAATTTTGTTAGTATAGTATGATACAAAAGACTTTTAAGAATTGTCTCTCTCCTCGTGTCGACAAACTGAAGTCAGAAGTTGATAAATGTTCATACCTGAACAACGGAGTCGTTTGTGTATTAGTCCCGCCTGAGTATTTGTATCCACATGAATTAGTTAATGTGTTGTATCTCAGTTGTGATTGATGATGATTATACAATAGTATGAAAGACAAAAAAACAGGCAAATTTTCCCTAATAAAACGAGATATTGTAAAAAAAATCCCCAAGCGTATAAAAGAGGGATATAATAACTACTGGAAGAAACATCATGCATCCTGGAATACATAGAAACCAAATTGCTTAACATGTAAACGATTTGATATATATATAAGTGTACAGATTTTGATAAATTTCTCCTGTGTCATTTACAACTTGATTAATTCTATAATTTACGAGTATTCTCTCTGTATTTGGACTGCCCTAAATTCTATATATGTTCTTTCTTGGTGTGAGTGACACGTAAACTAACATATTCCCTGCGGATTATATATCAGACTTGGAATACGAATGATTTGCCTCTTTTTTTCACATTATCGTCTGAGGATGTTTTGCTCCACATGAAACTTCTTGTAAAAGTCTTCATTCCTTCTTAATTCCATAACATAATCGAACACATTTTCATGGAAGAGTTCTTTTTTTTTTGCATTTTTTATTATATCTTACGCACACACACACACACACACACACACACACATATATATATATATATATATATATATATTTCAGTGGACTTTGAGACAGGGGTTCAATCCCAGGTCATGTCGAACCGAACACACGAAAAATGATACATGATTCCGTCTTGCTTATCATTCAGCATTATAAGGTATAGATCAAGAGTAAAGTGGAGCAATCCAGAGAATGGAGAAGCGCTCTCCCCTACACCTTGGTGTAGTAGCTATTAAAATCGAAACTTTGGGTCACCCTCGACTAGGGTTGCCGACTTTACTTACTTGTGTTGACGTTTTAGTCAACCGGGTTTTGATCCCAGCTACTGGAAGATAGTGTCTAGCCACACTGATGAGTTCTGATAGAACGAAACAGATCTGTCTGTGGATGACTATAGAGATATATATACTCCCCTACCCCCGTTGGGTTGAGTTCTCTGGCGAAGAAGTAATCGTGTTGCCATTAGCGATTATTGCAAGCCTCTTCTTTTAAATTGAGGTCTCGGCTACCGTTATACAGATGTATGTAAACACTATTAATTGTGATTCATAACCGTTTAAAATTTACTTCGCAGCAAATATCTCCTCGTGGCTGAATGGTTAGAAGCTTGTGTTGACGTTTGAGTCAACCGGGTTTCGATCACAGCTACGGGGAGATACTGTCTAGCCACACTGATGAGTTCTGATAGAGCGAAACAGATCTGTCTGTGGATGACTATAGAGATATATATACTCCCCTACCCCCGTGGGGTTGAGTTCTCTGGCGAAGAAGTAATCGTGTTGCCATTAGCGATTATTGCAAGCCTCTTCGTTTGAATTGAGGTCTCGGCTACCGTTATACAGATGTATGTAAACAATATTAATTGTGATTCATAACCGTTTAAAATTTACTTCGCAGCAAATATCTCCTCGTGGCTGAATGGTTAGAAGCTTGTGTTGACGTTTGAGTCAACCGGGTTTCGATCACAGCTACGGGAAGATACTGTCTAGCCACACTGATGAGTTCTGATAGAGCGAAACAGATCTGTCTGTGGATGACTATATCTAGTTTAGATTAGAAATATAATTGACAAGTAAAAATATAAACAACTCATTTTATAGACTAGAAGTATTGCACTATGCTATCAGTCTGAAAACACGTATGTTCCTTATGCTTCGTTTTCACGAATGATGATCAGAGCTGCAGCAAAAATGAATGGAATTGTTCCATTTATTTTGTTGTCAACCAATCGATATTCGTGAAACGTGAGTAGTAGAAAATGTTTGTAAATCTGAAATCAACATATATAAGTATTAATATATTTCGAGAAATATTTTCTCAGTTGCTCACCTAAGATGACCATGGCAAAATGTTTCTCATATTTAAAAAATACAAATTTCAAATACAACGGGCGTCTATGAGTTTAATTAATTAAAAAAAATATCTGCAATTGAAAAAGGGGGTTTTATTTGGAGATTGTAATTTCAAAAAAATATTTGGTTTGGTTTGGTTTTATGGTCTATTAACCATTGTACGTTATTTAACACCGAATTCAGATTATACATACATATTATACGTGTATCATTTGTAAACATAAGTCAACCGAATTAAATAATTCCAAGTTACAAGGTATCAGTAATAATTCAATTGAATATCAGTCATTTGTTTACATGCAGTTAAATGATCAAACAGTTCTATTTCAATCAATTCTATTTTGTATAAATCATTTGTTTGCACTCAGTTTAAATTTGAACCAATTCTATTTGATACATAGTTATGACTTTTCCAGGTGCTACCAGTTCGGGCCAGAGTGAACCTGTGAGCGATGGCTATGAAAGAGTACCCGACATACCCCAAATCTCCAGCATTACTGAACCCTTAGATCGTTTAATGTCTTATCAAGGAAACTCGTTGAGGGGTCTAACCCCTCAGCTGGCATGCAGACGGTGTATTATTTTGCCCCAGGTGACTGGGCTGTTGAAAATAATGTATCAATCTTATAGACATGTATTTAACATGAGAAGAGTAAACATTATTTATTTTAGGTGTAAACCTGTTCAACCTGCCTTTTAATAAAATTAAGAAATATGTTTTTTTTTAAAATTCACCAACCATCCCCCCTACATATATATATATATATATATATATATATATATATATATATATATATATATATATATATAAGGTAAGAATTGAGACTTGAAATGTTACGTGGAATCGGCGCTACTAGATCCTTCTGAATTCATCTAAATTTTACTGAACTGCATTTTCTTTGTAAACAATGGAACAGAATTTGTTCATCTAATTTGAGAAATATACAATCTAAGTTTCAAGTATGTATTTACCCCCCCCCCTGCACAGGAAGGGTATGACTCAGGGTCAATTTTAAGAAGAGTTTACCAGGTTTTAACTTAGAGATTTCATTCTCCTTGACTGGTTGCCTAATCAACGTTAAAGAACATAGTCTTCCCTACTATTTACCCATCACTGGTTGGAGAATAACTGGATTCACAACTTTCCCAAAGCGCTATGTAAAAATACGAACTGTCTCGGATCACCGTGTTGTTTCCTATGACGGTAACCATTACAGCACAGCACATCTAGAAATAATTTGAACTTCAAGTAATCAACAACAACAACAACAACAACAAACTTTTCAGTTACTTCCGAGTTGTAACAAGTACCTTCCATTATGTGTCATTCGCAATGAGTTCAACATGAATTTGACAATCAAGCACTACTGACACCACGAGACGGCTGCCAATTTATACATCCGGGTCCTCCACAAAAATCTATGAGTCAGAATAGCAGTGATTAGCAGTCAAAAAATTTCTTTAAATGTAATTTTATTTTTGATTTTGTATGAATCTTGATGTATCTGAAATTTTCTTTCTCATATTTTGAAAATTCAGACACATGATTTCCTTACAATGATTTGGTTAATTTTCCCCTGACGTGGCGGCACACTTGCTGGATAGTGACATCGTTGTAAGCGAATTCAAATTCTAGGTTGCTTTTGGTTAATGGCATATCAACCATTGTAAGTTATTTAATGCCAAAGCCATCCTTGGAAAAGAACAACAGTGGTACGATTTATCCTACAGCTGGGAGAATAAGGGGATTCATACATTTCCAAAGGATATTTGTCCGTATGTGAACGTATTAGCCCGACTTGAGTTCGAAATCGCCAACTGCTATGCCGCAGCCAATTGCTTTAACCATTTCGCCACGAGAACCTACAAAGTCTAGTCACAATATCAGGTTCACCTTTTGACTAATATCACTGGGAAACGTGTGAACACTCTAATCCTCTTAGATAGGGGTTAAATAGTGCCAGTACTATTCTTCTACACATATCGTTTTGCTATTAAGTAACCAATGAAATATGATATTAAGTAACCAAAGAAATATGATAAGTCATTAAAACTAAGAAACTAACCCAAAACTGATGATCTGGTTAAAAGTTTACTTCGTGATGGTAGATTTTAGAGAGTTAACCACTTGAGATTTTTCTATTCATTTTACGGAACTGCATTTTCTTTGTAAAGAGTAGCAGAGAATATGTTGATCAAATTTGGAAAATAAACAATGTAAGCTTCAAGAATTCATTTACCAACCCTATCCACCCTAGCAGGATGTGACTCACGGTCAATTTTAAGCGGAGTTTAATAGATTTCAACGTCGAGTTTGCTTTTTCCAAAACTGGTTGTCTAACCAAGGCAAAAGAAATCAGTCTGCCCTACTATTTACCCATAGCTGGAGGAAGAATAATTGGATTCATACCTTTCCAATTATTATTAACGCTATGTGAAAATGAAAACGCTCTCATCCAGGATTTGAACTCGGATCACCGTGTCCGTTTCATTCGAAGGGAACCGTTATAACCCGGCATATCCAGAAGCAATCTGAGCTTCAAATAATCAATCTTAATACAACCAAATTGCACATAGTTTCCTCTCTAATAGTCAAATTCTAATAATTTTTAGATAATTATACATTTTCGTGAATTTCAACTGACTATAGAGCTTCAAGTAGGTAACGGTTTGTTTTGGTCTGGTTTTGGGTTTATGAACCTTCGTGGGTTATTAATTGCCAAAACTCTTCTAGCAGAAGAACAGTAATGGTACTATTTGGCCATTAACAGGAAGGATATATAAGTGTGCATACCTTTCTCATGTATATTAGTCAGAAAGTGAACGTAATAGCCTGACCGGGGTTCGAACCCTCTTACTGCAATATCATCATCCAGCTTGTTCGCTATTTCACCACGTGGATTACCATAAGAGGTTAATTCTGATAATAATCGTTTGTACTCTCTTAAAGCTTCAAGTAACTATTTTATAATATAAATAATTGAAACAGTTATATGGTTTCAGTGTTCTTTTTTGATATTAATAGTTTTTTGAATTTGCAATACAGTAGATTTGTTTTAGTTTGGTTTGGTTTTATGGCATATCAACCTTTGTAGGTTATTAAACGCCAAATCCATTTTTACGTAAATAATCAGTTCTATTTAAAACATTTCGGTTTAGCATGAGTTCACAGTTTAATTGTCAAAAACATTTCTATTTCAAGCTATTCAGTTATATATAATAATTCAGTTTAGTGTAAGTACAGTTTCAGTGTCAAAAACAGTTCAATTTAAAACAATTCAGTTTAGCAAAAGCACGCAGTTTTAAATGAAAGTACAGTTTAATTGTAAAAAACATTTTATTTCGTGCTATTCAGTTTAGTCAAGCAATTCTACTTCAGCTTATTCAGTTTTGTAAAAGTACAGATTTTGTTTACACACAGTTATATGTCAGAACAGTTCTATGTTAAACAATTTAGTTTAGTGTAAATACAGTTTCAATGTCAAAAAAAACAAACAAAAAAAACAAAAAACAAAAAACAGTTGCAGTTATATGTAACTATTCAGTTAAGTGTAAATACAGTTTTAATGCCGAAAAAACAGTTCTATTCCAAACAATTCAGTTAAGCACAAGTACGCAGTTCAAATGTAAGTACGGTTTAATTGTCAAAAACTTTTCTATTTCAAGCTATTTAGTTTACTCAAACAATTCAGTTTAGCATAAGTATGCCGTTAGTTCTATTTAACCCATAGATAGGACCCTTATCAGGTGCTACCACTCCGGGCCAGAGTGGACCTGGGAGCAATGGTAATGAAGGGGTACTCCACATTCCCCAAAGCTCCAGCATTGCTGGAACCTCACCATCAGATTGTTTAGTGTCATGTCTAGGACACTCGTTGGGGGGGGGGTCTTACTCCTCTGCAGAGAAGCAGTCAGTGTATTCTACAGCCCCAGCCGACTGGGCAAGCAATACAGTAGAAAATATCAGAAAACTTTATTTGCAAATATCAAATTAACGATTTGATCTTAGCCGGCTTGATTTTACAGAATGTTAAACTACATCGTTTTTTCTAAAGAATGACAAAAATTCTGTTGACCAAATTCTGCTGTTTGGGAATACTTTTCATGATTGTTTATTTATGTTCTGTTTGGTTTTTTGGGTGGATCTTACGCCATGCCAACCTTTGTAGGTTATTTCATGCCAAATCTATTTTTATACAAATAATCAATTCCGTTTAAAACATATCAATTTAGCATTAGTACAGTTTGATTGTCAAAAATATTTCTATTTCAAGCTATTCTGTATAGTCAAACAGTTCTTATTCAGACAATCCAGTTTAGTGTAAGTACAGTTTCTATGTCAAAACAGTTCTATTTCAAATAATAGAGTTTAGAATCAGTACATAGTTTAAATATCAAAACAGTTCTATTTCAAGTAATTTTGTTTAGTATTTTTATGGTATATCAACCTTTGTTACTTATTTAACGCTTAATCTATCTTTATAAAAATAACAGTTCTATCTCAAACAATTTAGTTTAGCACGAATACACAGTTTGATTATCAAAAATATTTCTATTTCAAGCTATTCAGTTCAGTCAAAGAGTTCTAATTCAAACATTTCAGCTTAGTATAATTCTAGATTTTGTCCGCACACAGTTAAATTTCAAAACAGTTCTATTTCAAGTAATTCAGTTTAGCATAAGTACGCAATTTAGTTCTATTTGATCCAGAGATAGGACTCTATCAGGTGCCACCACATCGGACCAGAGTGAACCTGGGAAGGCAATGAATGGGTACTCCACATTCCCTAAAGCTTCAGTATTACTGGAACTTCACCATCAGATTGTTTAGTGTCATATCTTGGATACTCGTTGGTGGGGTCGTATCTTTCTGCAGAGGTTCAGTCGGTATATTCTACAGCCCCAGCCGACTAGGTAATACAAAGAGTTAAATGTAATTACAGTTTTATTTCAGATAATTCAGTTTAACATAAGTACGCAGTTTAGATGTCAAAACAGTTCTATCTTGAACTATTCAGTTTAGAATAAGTAAGTGAGTAAAGTTGGGGGTTTAATTCGAGAGTGACCTAAAGGCTCATTTTTCAATAGCTACCAAACTGATGTGTAGAGGAGAGCTCTAGTCCATTTCCTGGAATGCTCCACTTTACCCTTGATCCTTACCTTATAATGCTGAGTGTTAAGCAAGGTGGCATGAAGTACCCTTTTTTGAATCTTTGGTATTGTTCGACCTGGGATTGAACCTCGGTCTCCCGGACCATTGGCGAACACTCTTATGTACACAGTTTACATGTCAAAAGAGTTCTATTTTAAACAATTCAGTTTAGCATAAATACGCAGTTTAAATGCAAAGCAGTAACTCTTGAAACCACATTTATGTTCTATTTGACACATAGACAGGACACTATCAGGTGCTACCACTTCGGGCCAGAGTTGATCAGGAAACAATGACAATGAAAGGGTACTCCGTATTCCTCGAAGTTCTAGCATCATTGAAATCCAAAGAATGAGATTGTTTAGAGTCATATGCTGGACACCCGTTGGGAGAGGTTTTATCCCTCTGCAGAGGTGCAATCGGTGTATTCTACAGCCCCAGCCGACTAGGCAATAAAATGAGCTGAATATAAAGACAGTGGAAACCTAGAATCAGATTGTTTAGGTTCATATCCAGGAAACTCGTTGGTGTGGGACTTATCCCTCTGAAGAGGTGCAATCGGTGTATTCTACAGCCCCATTCTGGTTCCTGAAAGCTATGAATAATGATGAAATAAACAAATGGTATGGTCTTGTCTTTTCAGAGATGAGATGAGATAAAATTGATAACATTTAGACGAACTGCCTTGAAGGACTTTTGCTGATAGACTCTAAAGTTTTGGTTGTGAAAAATCAGTCTTATTCAAAAAGCAAAACAGAAGTAATTCTATATTGGACGTTTATCATTGTCAGCTGCAGCCATTGTATTCTTGACAATTAAATGTTAACATTCTTTGTTTACTGTAAACAGGTTTTTAGTCTGTAATTAAAATTCTGCTTTTCGAACAATATTTCATTATCGCTCATAAAAAAATATAATCCTATTTTTTTATATAAAAGGTTTTGTTTGTTTTCTAAAGGAAAGATACCCGGATTGTGCAATCAAAAGGAATAGTATTAATTCATATGATATCGCCTATGGATAAGTACACTTCTAATAGTTTTTTTCTTATTCAAAACTTGATTTTGTACTAAACCGAAGATGCCTGTATCATATAACACTGATAAAACGGATATGATTAGGTATTATTTATTAGCTAAGTTTAAGATTTTTATTTTAGTTAAGTTTCTGAGTTTTAATGCCGTTGGGTTTTGTAATAAAAAATGAATAATATCGGTGTGTGTGCGTGTGTGCATGTGTGTGAGTGTGCTTATCTTTGTGGCCCTTTTCAATAGTGCTGACAACTTGCTTCCAACGGCTTCGTTTGAGAGCCAAAAATTCGGACCTTAATCCAGAATAATCCTGGATCCCGAGACCAGTGGTATGGAATCATTGTACGCCTTGCCTTTTTGCTGTGTCTCCAACATAGACAAGAACGGGAATTAGGTGGATTATAATGTAATGACTACTTATAGCATCTTCTCGGCTTTTGTGAGAGCTCGCTAAGGAGTGATTTATAGCTGGTGGGTCGGAATTCCAATTACGAGCTTTGTGGAACTATGAATAGTCTTTTAGACAGTCAGGCGTGAATTAAAAGACTTAAATCAAGAAAAGTAAGGAGATATTGTTTAGACGCCAAGTGAAACAAAAGTGAAACAGCTCATCACCCCCATTGGCGTCGCACAAGGGATTATAAGGAGATGAATACTTCCTTCAGAACTCACATTTTCTTTTTGTTTTGGAAGCGGATCAAAAAGAATATGTACCATCTAGAATAAATGTTGAAGGAACTTTGTAACAAATGAGCAGGATGTCCTGAAAACCTTCTTCGACAACCTCTTTTCTTGCTTCAAGCCAGAGTAGTGAGAATAATTTGATTGTCTAGTCTCGGCAATCTTTACCCCCGGGCAATATTCGCTTAACTAAACAAAGTTTATGGCGGGGATCAGGGATTTTTTGTGACGCATGAATGCCACTTTGTGGTAAATCAACCCCGTCTTCTGGGACTGTAGAATACACCGACTGGACCTCTGCCAAGGGTTAGGATGCTCCAAACAAATGCCCTGCATATGAACATAAAATGCATCTGATAACGAGGCTCTGGCCCTAGAACTTCAGGGAATGTGCAATAATCATTTATTCCCATTAATCGCATGTCCACTCTGATCAGGAGTGGAAGTACCTGTTAGGATCCAATCTGTGGGTCAAATAGAACAATTTTATCATTTTATATTCAAGAAACAATTTAAAGACGGGTAATAAAATTATTCATATTAATTTGAATTATCAGTTCTGGAGAGCAGTACTTTAATGTGTACAAACAAACAAGCTCTGCCTCTTTTTAAAACAATGTTACCTACAAGCTATATACTTTCAAGTCCCCCCTCTCTCTCTCTCTCTCTCTCTCTCACACACACACACACACACATATATATATATATATATATATATATATAGTCCTACCAGAAATCTGTTACTAGATTAAAAGAAACAACCACCCTATCGAAACTGACCTCTACAGAAACTGAAAACCACACCTGAAAAAAAAATTAAAGTTCGATAAAGAAATCTGTAAAACAGCAAACGTTCGTAAGAACGAAGTAGATAATTTCTAAAAAGGTCTTTGTGGACCAATTCATTTTGAAATATTTACTTTTTTCTTTCTTCGGACCAACAAAAAAGAAATAAAACTGTATTTATATTGATAGAAAATTGATATCATGGTAAACCAAGTTGAAGGATAGACTTATTAAGAGGCAAAGTTGACACTATAGTGTTTCGGTTCTAATGAACCATTATCAGGACTGTGATAAATAAATCTCAACTTCTACTAGCATTACCTTGTCATTAATTTTCATTACATATAGTCGGATTACACTCCATCGTTTACTTACATACACACGCGCATGCGCATACATACAGGCGTACACACACACACATACACACACACACACACACACACACACACACACACACACACACACAAGCGCGCGCACACACACACACACACACACACACACACATATATATATATATATATATATACTCATATATGCCTGATTTTATTATTAGACTAATAATTATGATATTAACTGATTAATTCTATGGCTATTGAAATTAACAACATCTGCTGTCTTCATGAAATTAATTACGTTTATAGGTAAATAGGAACCCTTTATGTTACGAGAGCGGTGGTTACAAAAATAAAATGATAAGGTTTCTTTTCTAAAATAAGTAAATAAAGGATTTGATTTAATTAATAAACTAGGATTCACTTGATATTCAGATGATAATAGAAATACACTTTTATAGCTTGTTCTTAAAAATGGAAAATTAATTAGGAATCTAAAAGGTAAACTATTGTTCATCCCTGTAATTTTTCTTTGCTCAGTCGGCAGGAGCTGTAAAATACACCGACTGCACCTCTGCAGAGAGGTAAGACCCTTCTAACAAGTGTCCTAGATATGGCACTAAACAATCTGGGGGTGAGGTTCCAGTGACGCTGGAGCTTTGAGGAATACGGAGTAATTAGTAACACCTGACAGGGTCCTATTTTTGAGTCAGGAAAGAACTAAACTGCTTACTTGTGCTAAACTGAAATTCTTGAAATAGAACTGTTTTAACATTTATCTATGTGTAAACAGATAATATATATATATTTTGCTTATTTAAGATCGTTAGATGTAATTCTAGCAGTCGAGCTTGAATAAGCGAAATAGATCTTATTAAGGAATACTAATTCTATTTTTTTTGTTTTTTTTAAACCAATATATATATATATATATATATATATATATACGAGGTGCATACCATAAATTTCCAGACTTTTTTCGTATGGGTCCTTTTCTTGATAGTACACACATGGAACTCTAGTCTCCTTCGAAATAATCTCCTCCGTCTGCAATGCACTTGTGGTACCGTTCCAACAACTTCTGGATGGCCCCATGGATGTCCTCTTGTGTGAGCGTGTCAATGACCTTCGTCACAGCCTCTTTCATCTCCTCAATTGTCTCATAACGATAACCTCTGAGCTTAGGGAATAACCAAAAGGAGCAAGGTCTGGACTATAGGGAGGCTGAGGAACTGTCTTGATACCCATCTTGGTCAAATAGTTTGTAACAAGGGTGGAGTTCTGGACTGGTTTATTGTCCTGGTGGAAATGCCACAGACCCGATTTGAATAGTGCTGGCCTCTTCCGACGACATCTCTTCCTGAACTCCCTTAAAACCTCAACATAGTAACCCTAACCTTTTGGCCAATCAACTCTGGTGTATTGACCTCCTTACTCCTCTCACACCTCTCATAATCCTTCACAGACTCCCTGACTTCGTTGAATTTCTTATGCCACTCAAAAACTGATGCTCGATTCATGCAAGATGCTCCAAAAGCAGTCTGACGCATTCCATACGTTTCAGTGGCATTTTCCACGATTAAAACAGAATTTTAAAGCATATCGTTCTTCTAAAGTGTCAGATTGCCTTTTTGAAATTCACCAGCTGTGACAATCAGGCTTTAGTAGGGTGTATTCCAATTGCTGCTGTAGCTGTTCATTTAAACCTAAAATCATAAAAATTTGTCAGTCATCTCATAAGATATATTGCAATAATATACGGAATTCTCAAGAGTCTACGACAATTTCAAATGCCCATACGAAAAAAGTCTGGAAACTTATTATGTGCACCTCGTATATATATATATATATATATATATATATACCATGAAACACATCCAAAGCAATCCAATTTGTGTCAAATCTGATTTGGTAGGAATTTGAATATATCCTGCATGTTTTTCTGTTAATATGTGTACGTGTTGTACAGCAATTGCTCTATTGATAACACAGCTAATCATCGGATGGTGATAGAAAAGCTCACCTCATCTTAATCGTTTGGCTCTCCGTTGCTTATTGTCTCCATTTAGACTCTAACGCTGTAGAAGCATGAAGAAATGGACAATGGAAACCACGTGTTACCAGACTTTGTTCGTACTATTAGGAACAAGAATCTTCTCGTATCTTTGACTCGATCCTTGTTCCCTCTGTCCTCGACAGCGTTTTTTCTTTCTCTTCGTATCACAGCCTCTCTAAGAGAAAGAGGAAGCCAAGCCTTGAAATCCATTGTCATATATTGTGTTCATAGAAAACTCCTACCCCATTTCATGCCTTGGATAGGTGACAATGTCCGGGCATTCCTTGTCATACCTAAGATGGACATTGCCGGTAAACTCAGCAAGACCCAGTGGGGGATTCTATATGAAGCCTATATACTTACACGATATCCACTGCAAAAGATGTTGAACCTTGACGAATCGTTCATTATTTCGGCTTCTGGCATTTTTTATAAAGTATCCATTCACTTAACCATATCATTCACTTACAATTCTACTAATTTATGAGGCAACTTTCTGAATTCTGATTCAAGATAAAATAAATAGGTAAATAAAAGCAGCAGATTTATTCGTGCATCAAACGTTACTAATGCTAAAACATTTCGCGATTGATTTTAAAGACAAATCTCTGTTCATTTCAAATCATGAATTCAATATTTCGGTGGTTAAATTTACACTTTTAAAATTACTTCCTTTCAATAATCATGTCTGGAAATTAAAATCTTTCTTGAAGCCTCAAAATCACTTTCAGATTTCATAGTAAACATCATATGTATGTATGTATGTATGTATCTATCTATCTATCTATCTATCTATCTATCCGTCGGTCGGCCTTATACAGTATGTTCATATATATTTTAGTCTGTTCCAAACTATCTATCACATTGTATGTATATATGTATGTATCTATCTATCTATCTATCTATCCGTCGGTCGGCCTGATACAGTATGTTCATATATATTTTAGTCTGTTCCAATCTATCTATCACATTGTATGTATGTATGTATGTATGTATCTATCTATCTATCTATCTTTTGTTTTCTTTCTTCATCACTCTTGATCAAACTATCTATCTCAGTCTGTTTATATCGCTCTATTTATCTATCTCTCTCAATCTGTATCTGTCTGTTTGTCTGTCTCTTTATATATATATATATATATATATATATATATATATATATATATGTATGTGTGTGTGTGTGTGTGTGTGTGTGTGTGTGTGTGTGTGCATTCTCTTTTGTGCATATTCCATCTCCTCATGATCTATTGATTTAAACTCAACACATATGCTCACAAAATAGCAAGTATACACATACGCTTTTCTATTTCGAGTTTAACTTCCGCATTTCTTTTTTGATGTCAATAGATTCCATTTAACTCCCAACATGTCACCCCCTAATTTCCACTAATTAGAAAAGTACATACATTTGATTTGAGATTCGAAATGTCAACATTTCTAATCCAAATTTATCGCTGAATCAACTTAAGTAAACTTATGCTCAAGAAAAGTTGACTTTATATTACATTTCTGTCTACTTGACTCTAAAGAAAACAATCACCTATGAACACAGGTTGGATGCAGACGCAAGATTCCGTAACAATTATTATTGACTGGTCGATTTTAACGTCATGACAACAAGTCTAAGTGACCCAATCAGCTTGGGCTGTAGAATACATCGACTGCTTCTCCGCTGAGATGTAAGTCTCCCCCAACGTGTGTTCAGGATATGACACTAAACAATCTGATGACGAGGTTCCAGTAGAGTTAAAGCTTTGGGGAATGCGGAGTATTCCTTCATTGCCATCGCTCCCAGGTGTACTCTGGCCTGGAGCAGTAGCACCTGATAGGGTCTTATCTATGGGTCAAATAGAACTAAACTGTATGCTTATACTAAACTAAATTGTTTGAAATAGAGATGTTTATATGTATAAAAAGGAATTATTTACAATGGTTGATACGCCACAAAACCAAACCAAACCAAATAAGTTTAGGGTTATTTTCAGCCGAGACACAAGGGAATTGTTTGGTTTCAAGTATTCCTATCTAATAATAATAATTATGACTTCAAGTAATTGCTTCTAATTAATACTTGTATTTTTTGCGCACGGTTATATGGATACAAGTAATTAATAATATTCGTTGTAAAACAACAAAAGCTTCGAGTCACTCTTCTTATTACAAATAATTAAGAGCTATCTGATAACAAGTATTCCTATTGAATATGAATAATTTTTAAACATAGAGTCAAAGTGGACCTTGTAGTTATGGCAATAAAGCAGTACACACACTCATCATCGAATTCAGATACATGAAATGATCATTTTTTTGTTGGTTTTTTTTAAAACTTCTGCAAGGGTTGCAGTCAGAATATATTTATCCCGTCGATAAGGCATAAGCCAATAATTAATAGCAGTATATAGTTAGCTAAATCGTCCACCCTACTACTTATCCATAACAGAGAAGAAAACAGATGAATCCATGCCTTTCATAAAGGTATTAGCGTGAAGTAAAATACAAACGGCTTCGCCCAGGTTTTGAACTCCAGTGACTACTTCCATATTATACGGCAATATCTATTGACTAAATGTGACTTAGCCGTAAATGTTGCGGAAAAGACATTCAAAACTTAATTGAGATCCACGCAATCGCTTTCCTGGAAGACACCCTCCGAGCTTTCTTTAGAAAATATTTATTCTCAGGAACTCTATCAATGTTTCTCATTCTCCGATCCGTTCTTGCACGTATCGATATAAAACTTCTTAATTTAAACAACATGCCGCTCAGGTTAAACCGCCTAACTTTAAGACAGGAAATAAAATATTTATCCCATTTAGGACGATTGGGACTGTGCTGACATTAACCCAACAGTCTACAGCACTTATTCATAGCTGTACATGTTGCAAAAAAGACATTAAAGATAGAATTGAGGTTTGTAAAGTCTTTTTCCCCCAGAAGAATCTGTTCTAGATTTCTTCAAATGATAAATCTATTGGTATGCAGTGAATTTTTATCGAACACCATCAATATCTTTCATTCTCCTAATCCTTGTCCTGTAAACAGTGCATGGAATATGCTGTCGGCATTCCATGCTGAGAGGTAAGATCCTCCTTCCAAAAAAAGGGAGTCTTTGGAATGACACTTAATTGCCTATAGTGATCAGGTTTCAGTTCTGGAACCCTGGCTGAGCGCCATTATTCTTCATTCTAGTCTGATCCGAGTGTAGAAATACCTTTTAAGGTTTCATTACTTGATCAAATAAATCTGTTTGAAAATCATTCGTATTTGATAAGAATACTTGATTTCTTATAACTGTAAATTATTTCTGTAAAGAATAGGTACTTGATGATCTAATTCTTGAAACCATACAACTGTGTGTAAATTATTTGTATTAGTTCAAAATATTTGTGGTGCTCGTGGTATAATGGTCATCGTCGTAGGAAATGAACACGGAGACACGAGTTCAAATCCTGGACGAGACTTATTGCATTTCACATAGCACTTGGGAAAGGTATGAATCAAATTTATTCTCCCTCCAGCTATAAGTAAATAGTAGGACTGACTAGGTTCTTCAGCCTTGGAGAGGCAACAAGTCTAGGAGAAGGAAAACTCTGACTTCAAACCTGTTAGATTCCCTTAAACCATATAACAGTGAACAAGGTTTGGTTTCTTTTTTTAATGGCATGTAAACCTTTGTAGGTTAATTCAAAAGCCATCCTTCTAAAAGAACAGTAGCGGTACTGTTTAACCCATAACTTGGAGGATAAGAGTTTCACATATTTCTCAAGGGTATTTGTCCTAAAGTGAACGTAACAGCGTGACTGGAGTTTGAACTCCCTAACTACGATTCTGCAGTCTGTAGCTTTAAACATTGGACGATGAAGATACCCCCAACTGTCTACAAGCAAATGTTTATTATTAATTCTAAATAATTACTTGAAACCATATAATTATAAGTATTAGATCAGAATACTTGAAACCATACAACTGTGTGTAAATTATTTTATTAGATCAGAATACTAGAAACCATACAACTGCTTGTAAATTATTTTAATTTGATCAGA
The DNA here is from genome assembly GCA_963585895.1 of Sepioteuthis lessoniana. Classification (NCBI taxonomy): domain Eukaryota; kingdom Metazoa; phylum Mollusca; class Cephalopoda; order Myopsida; family Loliginidae; genus Sepioteuthis; species Sepioteuthis lessoniana. Next base: position 44,636,414 of record OY757912.1, on the reverse strand, counting down.
ATACTTGAAGCCATACGACTCTGTGTAAATTATTTGTATTATTTAGGAACACTTGATATCATATAACCATATGAAAATGTTATTTTTTACACGATTATATGATATATAGTGCATTCAATAAGCTTCCAGACTTTTTTTTGTACAGGCATTTAGAATTGTCATAGACCCTTGAAAATTCCGTATGTTATTGCCATATACCTTATGAGATGACTGACCGATTTTTATGATTTCAGGTTCAAATGAACAGCTACAGCAGCAATTGGAATACACCCTACTAAAGCCTGATTGTCACAGCTGGTGAATTTCAAAAATGCAATCTGGACGTGAGGAGACTTTAAAAGAACGATATGCAATAAAATTCTGTTTTAAACTTGGAAAAAAGGCCATGGAAACGTATGGAATGCTTCAGACTGCTTTTCGACCATCTTGCATGAAGCGAGCATCAGTTTTTGAGTGGCATAAGAGATTCAAGGAAGGAAGGGAATCTGTGAGGGATGATGAGTGGTGTGGGAGGAGTAAGGAAGTCAATACACCAGAGTTGATTGGCCAAAGGGTTTGGGTTAAGTTTACTATGTTGAGGTTTTAAGGGAGTTCAGGAAGGTTGAGGTTGAGGTTTTAAGGGAGTTCAAATCGGGTCAGTGGCATTTCCACCATGACAATGCACCAGTCTACAACTCCACCCTTGTTACAAACTATTTGACCAAGATGGGTATCAAGACAGTACCTCAGCCTCCCTATAGTCCAGACCTTGCTCCCTGTGACTTTTGGTTATTCCCTAAGCTCATAGTCTGTCGTTATGAGACAATTGGGGAGATGATAGAGGCTGTGACGAAGGTCATTGACACGCTCACACAAGAGGACTTCCATGGGGCCTTCTAGGAGTTGTTGGAACGGTACAACAAGTGCATTAAAGTTGGAGGAGGTCATTTCGAAGGGGACTAGAGTTTCATGAGTGTACTATCAATAAAAGGGCACATACGAAAAAAGTCTGTAAACTTATTTAATGATCCTCGTATGAAGCGTTACCAACTAATGCAAACAATAAAAAGAAACTACGGAAAAATCTAAATATAAACGTAAAATCTCTGCAATTCCATAAAATTTTGGCACAATATAAACTTAGACTGGCTTACGCCTCATTCACTTTTAAACGTTGGACCTGTCAGTTGAAGAATAAATGAGCCAGTACTGAAAAAAAGAACATACACAAGGAAAGATTTTAAAGGCAAAACATTTTTTTCTAAATTGTGCAGATTTCCATTCTTGAGCATTTTTTAATTTTTGACTCTCTAAGGTGTAAAATATTTTGTGGTTGTCACACACTGGTGATCTTCTCTATCTTCCTCAGTTTCTACAGATCTCTTCACCGTATTTTTGTCGATCTCAACAATACTGGAGTCTGGATGGTTTCTACTTTTGTAATATAATGGCCAAGGGATTTCGTTTTATATATCTTGCTTTTCGGTTTAGTTAGGCTGAGAACCTTTCGCTTAGCGCATGGGTTAGTTAGGTGCAACATGAGCGCAGGTGTTCACGTACGCGCGGGGAGGATTTGTCATTCAGAGATGTCAAAATATAAATATCAGGGGATGTAAATGACGTCATGCACCGGAAGCGTGCGCGGAGGATTTGGGGGATTTGAGAAAAGTCAGTTAGTTGAGTTCCCGCCTCGGAAGAGAAGAATCGAGTTTTAGCGTCCGAAGAAGACGGTTGACTTTCGGAGCTCGCCGAGGACTTGCGGCACGTGGTGGTGGTTGGGGGGGATGGAAAAGTTGTCATAGAAAGATTGTGCCTCTCTGTTCGTTATGTCGAAAATCCTTTTAACTCAAAGGTAATAAAAAGCTTCGTACCTGAACTAAGAAGTAGTAAGTGTTTTTGTGTTTCGGGCTGGTTTCTTTGGTTTCTTTGTTTAATGGCATATCAACTCTTTTTAGGTTATTTAATGTCAAAGCCATTCTCCTAGAAGAACAGTAGTGGTACTATTTAACCCATAGCTGGGAGGATAAGGGGGTTCATACCTTTCCCAAGGGTATTTGTCCGAAAGTGAACGTAATAGCGCGACTGGAGTACGAACTCGCGTACTACGATTCTGCAGTCCATCGCTTTAACCATTACACCACGAGGACACCCCCTGTGTTTCGGGATTCCTATGTTATCTATGTATGAGTTATGGACTTTATGAACGTTTTGCGTACCGGTATGAATATGTCTATTTCACATATTCATGTATGGCTATGTAACACTTCCTGTCAGACTTTTGGAATTGTCCAATGTAATCTGAAATGTATGGTTCAACTTTAGGTTCCATTGTTGGCTACGTCTAACTAATATTTAGGTTTTCGGTTTCCCTTTTCTTTTAAACTGTGGCCTAGTGAAAATCTGAAGATGATAACCTGACAAGTTCTCTTCTTCCTAATATGGAATCCAATGTTCTATTGCGATTTTATGTTCTGTTTATTTTTCATCATACTGAAGTATGAGTGGCATCGATTCTCCTCAAAATTCTCCATAAATGTTTCTTGGTGTTTTAGTTGACTCATACAATGCTTTGACCTGGATAGTCTCGAATCTTCCTCTGATTTCCAGTTCCTCCTGTCCAGACCATAAGGAACCGTTTCCAGCGCGCCAACAAAACTTGCTATCAGCTTCACCGTCACATTCCCAAATTTTTTCGACTATGTTGCAAAAAATATTTTTCGTTTTTCACTTTCTTTATTTTTCACTCAATAGATCACTGTAACAACAAAATCAAGAACATGATAAGTTATTCCCTTCTGTTTAATAAGTATTAAATCTGGCCTTCTGTTCGGGATTTGATGATCCATTTTATCTGAAAGTCCAAGCGAATTTTATGTGTTTACTTTAATAACAACCGGGTCACTGGCATAATGGTTCGAGTTTTCGCTAATGGTCCTGGAGACCAAGGTACAAACCCAGGTCGAGTTATACCAAAGACTCAAAAAATAGTACTTGATGCCGCCTTGCTTAACACTGGCACTATTAGGTAAGAGTAAAATGGAACAATGGAGTAGCGCCCTCCCCTACACCTCGGTGTAGTAGCAATTGAAAGGGGAGCCTTCGGGTCGCCCTCGACGACGATCGTCGACTTACTTTACTTTTATAATGGCTGATTCTGGTTTGTACATTTTCCATTTGTTAAGAGGAGTGTAATACTACGACATAAAATAAGACGTTTGTACCAGCACAATTCTTATGGGATTAAAGTGTGTAGCAATCCACCTTAAGTTCCAGTCTGCCCCCCCGTATCAACCTCGCCGTGAGAAAAAGTGACGAATCCATAAACACCGTCTCTTGGCTGATTTGATACGAAATTTATTCGCTACTAACCCTCATTCGTAGTTGTCAAAAAGAGAGAAACGGATTATGAAAAATCAATCAACTGCTTTAGATAAACATAGAGAAATAAGCCATCGCAAAGAGAGAGACAGACAGACAGAAAGACAGAGGCTCTTTTTCTGTTGTAGTTGTCGTACGTGAATGCTCAGGGCCCATCTTCACATCTTTGCTGTGAGTGTTGGACCCCTACGGGGAGATCCCCCAAAATAGGTGCCATAATTTTCAGCCCATCTTCGCACCACCGTTGCTCGTGTCCAACAAACTCTTTCTCTATACATATTTACCAACCCCTCCGCTCGGGTAGGATATGACACAAGGTCATTTTTTTAAGCAGAGTTTAACAGGTTTGAATTCAGAGTTTTCCTTCTCCTAGACTAGCTTCCTCACCAAAGCTTTAGAACCTAGTCAGCCCTACTATTTATCCATAGCTGGAGGGAGAATAATTGGATTCATACCTTTCCCAAGGGTATTAGTGCTTCGTGAAATGTCCAGGATTTGAACTCGTGTCGCCGTGTCTATTTCCTACGACGATAACCATTTCACCACGGGTACCCCTATACTGGGTCCACTAAAATCACTTTTCCGTTTCCTTCAGTCAATCACAGCCCGTCGACCGATTTGCTGCTTATACATTTCTATTTTCAACTTTGGTGTCGACTGCTATGATGGCTTAGATTTCGGGAACCTATCATTTACTCTCATCTTATTTCTCTTTCAGCATCGTTTCTCCCCCCCCCCCTCTCTCTCTTTCTGTCCTACTGCCTCGAATTTCTTTCTCATTTTGATCCCTCCTCTTTCACTGTTGTTGGTTGACCTCAGATCTAGCTAGGAAAGAACTTATAACTGAAGAAATCCACCGGACTCCCTAATTACAGGAGATTGCCAGGAACTAATTGCCTAGACTGTGACGCTGTAGTAAGTGAGTTCGAAATCCAGTCGGGTTCTTATCTTCACATCCTGTCTAACACTATTGGTTAACCAGTCGGCTGGGGCTGTAGAATACATCGACTGAACCTCTTCAGAGGGGTAAAACAACCCGCCAAAGACTGTCCAAGATATGACACTTAACAATCTGATCGTGAGGTTCCAGTGACGGTGGAGCTTTTGGAAATGAGGAGCACCCCTTTATTTCCATTGCTCCAAGGTCCACTCTGACTCGGAGTGGTAGCACCTGATACGGCTCTATCTATGGTTCAAATAGAACTAAACTGTGTACTTATGCTAAACCGAATTGTTCAAAATCGAACTGTTTTGACATTTAACTGAGTATAAACATAAACTATAGTTATACTAAACTAAATCATTTAAATTATAACTGTTTGACAAAAGGGAATAGCTTGAAACAGAAATGTTTTTGATTATCAAAATGTGTACTCATGCTAAACTGAGTTTTTGAAACACAACTGTTCATTTATATAAAAATGGATTTGGCATTAAATAACCTTCAAAGGTTGATATGCCATAAAACACGAACAAGCAAACAAACAAACAAAACACGCTTGGGAACGATCTGAATTCCCTTATCCTCCTAGGTATGTGTTAAATTGTACCACATCTTTTCTTTCACAAAGATGAAATTTGCACTAAGGTTGATATGACATTAAACAAAGAAAACAAGCGAAAAAAACTTTAGTCAATATGGTGAAATTTCTGTTACTTGAATGTTTTTCAGACCAGATGTTTCTAATGGTTCTTTTTATTGAATTTTAGAATGACAGCATGTCTCCTCAAGGCCTTCAGGACTGTTTCACGTATCTTAGTTAATTATAACTGTGCTGTGTGGTCTAAATAATCTCTGTTCCTTCTCTGATGTCCATTCACTCAATTTATTTTTCAATCCCTTGAGGATCGTTAGAATTAGCAGCAGATATGATGCCGTTATAATTATTTTACTCTTTTGAGAGATTTTCTCACCAGAGTTAGCTGATGTCTTCTACTGGACTTTGAGTGACAGCATGTCTCCTCAAGAATCTAGGACCCTTATCAATATTTTGGCCAAAGTTAATAATGCTCTAGTTTGGATGGTCACAGCTTGTACTCTTATTTTTAAGTCTTTCAATCTCTTTACCAATCGCCCGAATTAAAAGTGTTAACATCGTCCTCTTCATGTGACATATTTTTTAGTTCTCTTGCTAGATCTCTGTTTTCACTTTTTTCATTTTTCTCTGTGATCTGCTGGGATGGCTAAGTTCACATTTCGGCCAGTTCTTTTTTTTTTTTTTTTTTTTTTTTTTGGACTAATACGAAGTCTAGTTGTCTGACCGTGATTAGGTGATCTGTTTTATATCTCAAAATCTATGAGAAATTTGTGCATCTCATTCTCCAGGACAGATTCTTGGTGGTGCATATATCATTTGTTCCTAAGGTCAAATTTAAACTTCTTGCAAAATTCCATGCAGATCACTTCCCCGCCCAGTTGTGTGCCGTCTTATATTCTTTTTTACACTAATTTGCGACATTCACTTATAATGCGATTGATCGTTCTTTTTATGAACTTTAGGAGAATTTCGAATTTTTCCATGAGATGAAAAACTATTATTAATATTAATAGAGCTTTTCAAATCAGCGTTGGCTGATCGTTTTTCACTGGAGTCTAAGTGACAGCAAGTCTCCTCAAGTCTCCAGGACTCTTCTTAGTATTCTGGCCGTTCTCAATAGTGCTGTCGTTTGGATGGTCTCCACTCGTCCGCCAAATTCCAAGTCCTCCAATCCCATTAGTAATCCTTTAGTTACTGTTCCAAACGCACCAATTATTATTATTATTATCATTATCATTATAATTATTATTATTTACTATAATAATACAGCAGCAGTAGCAGCAGTAGTAGTAGTTGTAGTACAACTACTACGACTACTACTGCTGCTGCGGTAGTAGTAGTAGTAGTAGTTGTAGTAGTAGTAGCAACAGTAGTGGTTTTTTATTCGTGTCCGTCAGAAACATAATAAAGATGGCATATGGAATAAAATAGACATTTTTACCATTTGGAGAGTGAAAGTGTGAAGTAATTATTTAGAGTGAATATGGCGTATCTTTCATTTTTATTGTATTGAAAGATGTGTTGTGAATATCTGTGGGCCTTTCTGAATATTACTTCTTCACTATCCCAATTCACCACATTCGCCTCTAACTTCCGTTTTTCTCATCCATTCAGTCAGCCATTCATAAATATTTCTTTCGTCTTCCTTATTTTTTTTTCTTTTTTCATTATTAAAAAGAATCGCTTTAAGCTTTAAGGCCGCCTTTCAAACGTGTGGTTAGTGAATTCTAGAGAAACCTTGAAAGTCTCAAGCTGGATTGTTGGGAAAATTAGCAATTATTCCAAGAATAATTTCACGCAGAAATATACTGGAAAGAATATGAAGAAAATGGAATATGTTTAGCAAACAAAGCAAATGTCGAAAGTTCAATTGTTTGTGTAACGCATTCCGTCAAGAGAATCACTAATTATATCAGCACAAAGAAAAAAAATGCGTAGGCGGTTGAATGTTCTTAATATTACACCCGATTTTAAGCTACAATGTGCCTGTCCAGTACTTAAACGTGTGACAACTTTGTAAAAGCTGGCACTGTAAGCAACTTAAAATCAGTGAACTAAACTCACCAAAACTTAATAAATAGCAAGAAAAAAATGTTTGCAATTAAAGATTGAAGTGGGGTTTATTTTTTTTTTTTTGTTCGGTTTTATTGTATATCAACCTTTGTATGTTATTTCCTGCCAAAACCATTTTTATACAAATAAACAGTTTTATTTCAAACAATTGAGGTTAGCATGAGTACAAATTTTAATGGTCAAAAATATTTCTATTTCAAGCCATTCCATTTAGTCAGTTCAATTTCAAACAATTCAGTTTCGATCATATGGAAATCAAACCTTCCAGGCAGCGGTCGTGTCGATACTGCTGTATGGATTCACCACTTGGACGCTAACAAAACGGCTGGAGAAGAAGCAAGACGGCAATTACACAAGAATGCTGCGAGCAATATTGAACGAGTCCTGGCGGCAACACCCCACAAAGCACCAACTATACGGCCACCTGCCTCCCACCACGAAAACTATCCAAGTTAGACGAACCAGACCTGCAGGACAATGCTGGTGAAGCAGAGACGAGCTCATAAGTGATGTACTCCTATGGACCCCCACATAAGGCCGACCAAAAGCAGGACGACAAACAGGAACATACATACAGCATCTATGTGAGGATACGGGATGTAGCCCTGAAGACCTGCCAGAGGCGATGAACGATAGGGAGAAGTGGCGAGAGAGGTTCAAGGATATCCGTTCAAGCGGCACGACATGATGATGACGATAAGTATAGTCGTTTCTTTACGCACAGTTAAATGTCAAAACAGTTCCATTTGAAACAATTCAGTTAAGCGTAAATACAGTTTCAACATCAAAAATAGTACTATTTCAAACAAAATAATTTACCATAAGTACACAGTTTAGTTCTATTTGACCCATAGATAGGACCTTATCAGGTGCTACCACTCCGGGCCAGTGTGGACCTGGGAGTGATGGCAATGAAGGGGTACTCCACATTCCTTTCAGCGCTAGCATTACCGAAGCTGCACCATGAGATTTTTCAGTGTCATATCCAGAAAACTTGTCATGGAGTCTTTTTTTAACTGAAGAGAAGCAGCCGGTGTATTATGCAACCCCAGCCGACAGGAGGAGTCCGCGTAGTGTTGTAGCTAACGTGCTGTACAGCGAAATTATAGTAATTGAGTTCAAACCCTGTAACGTGATATGGTAGGTCCAAGTTATAAAGGGAACAGTAGGCTTATTTCTGGGGAGAGAGAGAGAGAGGTGGGGGAAGAAAAAAGAAAAAATAAGAAAAAGCAGAGTCGACGAACGGACAGCTAACCTGAGTGAGTTAGGCCAAATCTCACGTTGTTGGTAAGCCGATAACAGTGAATGACTGCATAAAGTTTGATATATTTTATTAGGAGGAACATTTAAGCTCCAGGACTTTAACCTCATCATCAGAGGGGGTGTCCTCGTGGTGTAATGGTTAAAGCATTGGGCTGCTGAATTGCAGTAAGCGAGTTCAAACTCCCGTCGCGCTATTACGTTCACTTTCGGACAAATACACTTGGGAAAGGCATGAACCCCCTAATCCTCCAAGCTATGGGTTAGATTGCATCACGGTTGTTCTTCCAGAACGATGGCTTTGCCATTGAATAATCCACGCAGGTTGATATGCCATTAAACAAAGAAACCAATCATCATCAGATGCAGCCTAGTGTCATACCCACGTTAGATTCATTGATACGACCCTAACAATTTCTACCACTCCGGGTCAGATTGTACCTGTGAGTAAGAGCAATAAAGGGATACTTCACATTCCCCAAATCTTCAGCCTTACTATGAGATAGGTTAGAGGCATACTTAGGTCTCTAGGTGGTATGATCTTACCCCTTTGTAGAGGTGCAGTCGGTGTATTCAACAGACTCCACCGAATAAGCTGGACATTTAGTGAGTTTTAAGGATACGTTGTTGATTTACTCGCTATTGAAACCTTTGGCAAATCATTGCTTTACTATTAATATTTCCCTGGAAAAATGATATATCATATAATCCTGGTCGTTTATTGATTCTGTTATTTTAATAGAAGCCTCTTCATTTTCAATGCAAATGGTTCTATACAGAATACTAATCAAAGAGATCAAATATAATGCATTAAAAACTGCAAAAAAAATTATCTTCTGGATACACAGTTTTTTTTATATATATATTCTTAAAATAGTTTTCTATGATATGATGATTTTAAAGTTTTTGCCTATTCAACATTTCTATCAAAACGTTATTGAAATCTTCCTTAGGTGGACTCACTCCTTAATATCACTTTTAGTTTTCCAAATAATATTCTACCATATAAATATCAACATTTTTTAATTACCTGTGAGAGATTCCAAAAATGTGTCCACAAAGATGAGGAGACTTTTTGAATTGTATAAGTTACTTCCAGAAGTAAGTTAACGCCTTCTTATCAACCCATATATATATATATATATATAAGTGTTAATCAATGAATAAAGCTAATTTCACTCTATAAGTTGGCATTAAGAAGCAGTGTTTAGAGGAAATCTATTTTACTGGAACCTTTTATTGCAGCAGCGCATTCTTTATTAACCGTTGCTCCCAGAACCTTTTTTTTAACGGAGAGTCATTGTATTTTCATTGTCTGTCGTTTAGACTCAGGTTCTTTGTAGGAAAACCAAGTAAAGTTCATATGTTTATAAGTAATCAGGGACATAAAAAAATTTTACTGATCAGAGTTAAAGCCCATAGAAATCAATTAGATTCGCCGCCATTTTGAATAGCCTAAAAAGAAATAATTTTGTGAGATTAAAATAAAATTTCGTGTAAACCTCCAAAATTCTGAAAAATATATCATTTTTCAAATTTCCTTTATTCATTGAATGATTGTTGTGAATATATATATATATATATATATATATATATCATATTTTTTTGAATGAAAATACTCTCTGAAAAGTCTATTGCAATAATGAAACAGGATTTTCCATACCTAATTTCTTTTTTCATAATTATCTATCTATCTATCTATCGAATTTAATCAAATATCTTAAAAAGGGAAAATAATATATATATATATATATATATATATTTTTTTCTTTTTAATCTGTTTGATTAAATCAGACTGACACTTCCCTGCTGCCTATTCTATAGTTCTTCCATTTAAGTTTTCATATAAGTCGTTTGAAATCGGGTTGAATGAAATATGAAAAGTGCCATATTTTTACCAAGTACTTTCAACCGCAGCTGGACCTATCTTCGGGAGAACGAATATAGAAATAAAAAACGCAATGACGGGTATGTGTTTATTTAAAGAACTGGAAGAACAACTTGTAGGAGGAGAAATATATGTAAAGCTTGATGCTTTGCATATAAAGACAAACAATTTCGAACGTAGCAGCCCTGTTCTGAAATGCATTTAACATTTCTCTCGATAATTTTTCCTCTTATTTCCTAAAAAGTTCTTCCAATTTGGAGTTTTTGAATGATTTTTTCTTTGGGTAATATGGAAGTATTTTCAGTTAGAATTTTTTAGCATTTTGAAGAGTGGCTCGAATGTGTTTTAAGTTGTTGAGATATGAAAGTAGTGTAATATATATATATATATATATATATATATATATATATATATATATATATATATATATATATATGTGTGTGTGTGTGTGTGTGTGTGTGTGTGAAGAAAGAAGAAAAATAGAATAATCCAAATTAGATGAATTTATTGTGTTTTAAATCCAACGTTAAAAGTTTCGGTTTTAATAACTTTCATCAGGACTTTGATATCATGAGAATTGTTCACATGGTGGTGGATGCTTGTCGAGATAACAGCTGCAAAGAAAACGTACATAACGAAAAACATATTAACGTTTGATGATTGAAAATAGGATTTTCAAGAGATCAGAAATTGAATTTTTAAGAGATCAGAAAAGTCCTTCTG